>CM046436.1:42552811-42922811 GCA_025506505.1 Flaveria sonorensis | reverse complement strand
AATCTTCTCTTCCAAAATTGAGCAAATCCACAGGGTCGATGATACGGTAGTCTTTGTCAACACAATGAATCAACGCATGACCCATCTTCTTCTGACAACTCCACCACACGAGCTTTGACAAGCTATTAACTGGTACCGGAACGTGTATAGGGATCTTTCGTGCATATCTTGGATGCCTATAAACCCTTATCTTTATTGGCTTGTTAGTATTAGGGTCTATACACATCTCATCTTCAATGACTTTGGATTTGGCATTTTAAAGTCCTTGAAGTTCATCTTACTTTGTCTCCAATCATATTTCTTATCCAATTCCCCTTTCCGTAATTACTTTGATTGATAAATGGAACACGACCCATAGTATATAAATCTGAAGCTCTGAGTGTATGGAAGTCATGCTTATCTTGATAATATTCTATAGCTCCCATTTTTCTTTTCACCACATACATTTTCTTCTTAGCATCATACACCCAACTAAGAATAGGTTCTAAGTTTCCATACCTTGTGAAAGGTTTGGAATGTCTCAGTGTATGTATATAAGCTGGCGAAGGTGGAGCTTCAACTGTAAGATCTCCGACCTAACGTATAGCACTTTGACTAGTTAAATCAGTTGTCTTGTCAGTCGTTTCTTAAGCACTAGACTCCCCAAAAATCTCTCCTTCTTCGATCAAAATATCTAAAAATAAGTCCTTAAGACTATTTCCAAACATGTATGTGTAGTCTATTGTCACTTCCAAATCATCAAACAGACTAAAGTCCCCATTCGATTCCTTAGCAATAATCTTTTGCTAGAATGTGTAAAATTCTTTCCCGTAAGCTTCTTCAGTAGCGGGATCTAATGGTGTATAGTCAACTGTATCATTGGGACTTGGTTCGGAGACATTAGCAGTACCCGATGATCTAGAAGGACCAGCAGCTGAGCCTATATCACCACCCTAATCATCATCATCATCATCTTTCTTATCATCTTTTCCATCTTTCTTATTATCATCACCATCATCACCATCATCATCTTCATCATGATCATCATTAACCTCTTCCTCATCACTAAAATCATAATCTACCAAATCCAAATCATATTCATCATTAGTAGGCTCAAAAATTGGTACATCATGTTCAGGCTCAACAAATGCCTCTCCGGTATAAACTACAGGTTGATCCTCAGTAGCCGAAGTATGAACAGTGGTAGATGGCCCTTGATCAATAATAGCAGTCTTTGTTGTCCTTTCTGTAACAACGGATCAATATCATGCCCTGTAGTATCAGCAGGATCTTAAGCAGTTTCAGGATCAGCAAAATGCTGTCTGCTTGACTCTCCAACTTCCGTGGTTCGTTGATGTGCAAACAAAAAAGAACCTGATAAGTGAGGTCTCTGATGTTCTGCTACAGAATCTGAAGATAGATGATTGTGAATTATTACTGATGTTGAAGATTCTTGATCCGCTCATCCTTCTCAAACATCTGTCTATGTAAATCATCAATTGTTTGAGTCTTCTCCAACATCTCCTTCTCTAATGTATGCACACACTGTTCAAGAGTAACATGTGTAGGTGAACTAGATGAAGTACTAGCACCTTGTCTTTGTGCAAGAGGAGTGTTGGGAAAATCTTCCATACTAACAGACTCATCAAACCTTTGATCTCTTGGAGGAGTGCTCAACACATCATTAACAGTGGGCATGGCAGATGATGTTACAGTTGTTGATTCATTAACAATCATTAGAGTCTCTACAGGTGTGGCCACACTTGCTATGACTAGAGTCTCAGACACAGGAATATCAAAATCTGTCTACACAGTGGTTATCGGGGTCCGACGCTTACGCAAAACACCTCGTCCTCTACCCCTCCCACGTGGACTATCAACAGTTTTCCTGGCCATCCTCTTCTTTCTCCTTTGAGTTGATGGAGAATCCTTAGGGATAAAATCAGCATCTCATTCCTCAGCAGTGTGTTTAGTAGGAGTTTCTTGCACTCTGGGACGTTCTTCCAATACATATGGCACATTCCCTATTTGATCATTTTCAATCTCACTTCCTGAACTAAACCATGAGTCAATCTCATCATCCACTGACATTCCCGCTGGTTGAGAGCTTCCTGGAGTATCATCAGGAACTCTGGTCGATGGACCAGCTTTATCAGCTTGAGGGGCCATATCTTCTGGCTATTGTGCTTCTCCATGATAACCCTTGATAAATCTGCTAATTTTGGCAAAGTGTGTACCATCCCATGCATTACCCCTTGCTCCTATAATATAAGTGAAAATATCTTTATTCATCACCATGACAACATAAGTGGAAGAATTAGATATTGCTAACTCAGGATGAGCAGCATTCACAATCAACTATATGAATCTGGGGTATATAATAAACTTCTTCCCCACAGAAGCTATGACGTTCTTCTGCATCTCTGATAAAATAGCCTTGTATATACTGTATGGAAGATCGTCAACCAGAGATAGCAGCAGGGATCCGAACATTGCACTAAGACTATCCATTCCAGCCTTTAAACTGCTTAGACAATGAATCACCATGTGAAATAAGTACTTCCAAAATAGAGGTAAGTACTTCTTCTCTAATGAAGGATAAGGGTGATCATATCCCATTCTCTTCAAGCAATCCCTAGCCACACCGTAATCAATCTTAACGGGGCGTTGGCTTATCTTCCAATAGTAGAACACTGTTGATAACCTCTACAGTAATAACAAACCTCTTTCCTTTAACTGTGGCTGATATACACGGTTCTCCCTGATCATCTCGCTCATTGGCAGCTGTTAGCCAAAACTGATCAATAACATCGGTATAAATGGTGGGATTGGCTGTGATAGCGTGATGAATAGGTGATGTCTTGAGGCCATCAATCATAGATCTGAACAAAGCCTTGTCCTCGGGCATATTTCCAAGAAATGCAACAACATTATGATTCTTTTTAAAAACCATTAGTCTCGCCATCTGAAAATTAAACAAACTTGTAACAGTACACAATAAAATTTTTAAGATTTAGAAATTTTTTGAAAATGTAAGGACCTAGCCTTTATGGATTACCATATCAAGTGAAAAGCAAAAACTCAAATCATTCGAGAAATACAAGGATGAAAGAACTCCAAGGTGAATGATAAAGATCTCGTCGAGCGAAAACTTGGAGTTGCCACGTGAGAACATCAAGTTCTAGTGCGAGAACATCTGCATAGTATACATAGATATTTTTCCTTTGTATTTCAGTGTGTGTGATCATTTTGTAAACGTGCTTTGAGGGTGAGAGAGCAAAGAGTTGTATGATAGGCCACCCGAGGTGAGCTCACCTCGGGTGGATCGAGCTTAAATGATGTATACTCCTTTGGTATTGTAAATATTAGATTAAAATATTTGATTGAGTTTGTTTAATGTTCGTTGATATCACACAAGCACACATCCATCTTAATTTGTTTATCAAGTGCAACAATATGTGGAATCGATCGTGATGAGGACTTTACGTTTGGTATCAGAGCAAGGTGTTGCTCTTGATACATGAATTTTCATTCTGCAATCATCTGTATTAACACGTTAAACACGGAGGTTGAAGATCTAAAAGGTTTAGATCAAGTTTGGACCGGATTCAAAGGAGAAGAACATGAAACCGAGGGTGAACACACGTGTAATCAGCTTTGTTACATCATTATGTTAGGTATCTTCGAATTTTGGTGGAAAACAAAGATTTGAGACCGTAGCAATGATTCAAAATCATAATAGTCAATTTTTGTTGAAGTTTTCACGGTAGTAACTGCATCGCGCGAGAACTTTGCAAAAATAACCGTATTTTGCAAAAACTTTTTCATGAGAACTTTTCCTGCGAGAACTTTCATGCGAGAACTTCCATGCGAGAACTTTTCATGAGAAAATTTTGCCATGAGAAAACTTCTCCATGAGAGAACTTTTTCATGAGAAAATTTTTCATGAGAAAACTTTTTCAGTAGAAAACTTTTCATGAGAAACTTTTTATGAGAAAGTTTTTTCATGTGAAAACTTTTCATGAGAAAATTTTCATGCAAAATCTTTGTAGCAGTAACCGTCATTAACAAAAATTTTCTCATGTAAAAACTTCACCGTGTGAAAACTTCGTCATCCATACAAAAACTATGACTGATTTCAATTTTCTTAAAAACTTTGCAAAATGGGAAAATATGATCCAGATACAAAAACTTGTTAGTATTTGAAGGTTTTAAAACAAGTGTTTCTGTCTATATATATCTGGAAGATGCTGGATGATTTGAAGTTTGGTACTTAAACTGGAGTTTTTGTGATGTTTGATCAAGTTCAAGATTCTATATCTACAACATTTGATTCGAGTCGTACGTGAATTGAAACTTGACAATGTGGGCTTATCTTATCTTACTGATGGGGACAATGATCAAACAGGTTAGTTAAGTAAAGAATCAAGATTGTTTCGTATTCTTCCTCTGAAAATATAGGCTTATTACATCTTACATAGAGGGAAGAATACTTTAGATGATCTAGTTCGTCATCACATGATCTTGTTATAGGATTGAAGAAACGGGTTCTTTGAAAATCTTAAATGGAAGTTGGATCACTCTGTCATATGCCTAATACATCTTAAGTTGTAAGTAATCAAGATAAACCGGGATTATCTTGATTCAGACGTGATATCCTTTATGAAGCTATACATTAGGAGGAGGTTACAGCTGAGGGAGAAGACTAAAGTGAAAGATATCTGAGGATCAGATAATTCATGAAGATGAGTGACTGAAGTCAAACATAACTTGATATCATAATCCATAAGGGGGAAATTGTAAGGAGCTAGCCTTTATGGATTACAATATCAAGTGAAAAGCAAAAACTCAAATCATTCAAGAAATACAAGGATGCAAGAACTCCAAGGTGAATGATAAAGATCTCATCGCGCGAAAACTTGAAGTTTCCACGCGAGAACATCAAGTTCTTACGCGAGAACATTTTCATAGTATGTATAGATGTTTTTCCTTTGTATTTCAGTGTGTGCGTTCATTTTGTAAAAGTGCTCTGAGGGTGAGAGAGTAGAGAGTTGTGTGATAGGCCACCCGAGATAAGCTCACCGCTGGTGGATCGAGCTTAAATGATGTATACTTCTTTGGTATTGTAATTATTTGATTAATAATATTCAATTGAGTTTGTTCAATGTTTGTTGATATCACACAAGCACACATCCGTCTTAATTTGATTATCAAGTGCAACAATATGTGGAATCGATCGTTATGAGGACTTTACAATTATTGTAAGAGAATTCTATCAATGGAATATGGTCATCTCATAAGCCTTTAAAATCTAACACACATGCCCGTAACATTTCTTCCAATGTTTGAATTGTCCTTTCTCTTTGCCCATCTATTTGTGAATGATAGGTAGTGCTAAGGTTTAATTGAGTTGCTAAAGATTTTTGTAAACTTTTCCAGAGTCATGATGTGAAATCACTATCTCTACTTGACAAAATGGTTAATGGCACAACTTGTAATGTTACTATTTCATTTACGTATAACTATGCTAATTTCTCCACGCTATAACTCTCTTTTATAGGTAGGAAGTGACAAGACTAGTAAGTCTATCGATGATAACCTAATTTATGAACAAGTTAAGAATTTGAAAACATAAGGTGAATGGATTGAACCTAAAGACTCGGTAAATCAAAAGAAGATGTAAGGTTTTATTAGAAGGATGATGCAACCAAAGTAGCCAAAACAACCAAGGAGCTTCCTGCATGCATGCACTGATGTACAAGGTAGAAGTTGCTTCGGAAGTTTTACACTCTCCACAGAAATTATTCTAAGTGTAAAATCTTCCGAAGCCAAAGTCCAAATCTTCCAAAGCCAAAGATGAAGTCTTCCAAAGCTTCAAAGACAAAGTCTTTCGAAGTCAAAAGAAGTGAAGACTGATTTTTTTCAAAGACAGAGAGGACATGCTTTCTCTGATCTACTTTTTCATAAAGCTGACTTACTTTCTGCTGCAACTCTGAAGACTAACCAACTTGCATAAGTTGGTGAAAAGGTCCATGCTTTTGTAAACTGCAGATTATGGTCTTGGTTCTGTAACTTCCTACTTTGTACCTGTTATCCTTTTATAATACAAAAGGATGTGAGCTATGGCATGTCATAGTCACTAGTCAAAAGGCAATCTGCCTTTTGACTCTACATTGATCTTGTTGTCTAGATTAGTGTTTCCAGCTGGCCTTCAAAGTATGCCTGACTGTAGAATGTAGTATAAAGTATCTTAGGTCCTTGTATTTCTTTTTATGCTTTGTAACACTTGTAAAAGAATTTGATAGCAATATACAACATTCTTGAAAACCATTATCCTCTTCTTGTTTTTAGTTCTGTCTCATTCTTTACTTAAGTTCTTAGCATCATTTACATAAACCCAGTTCCCCATTTGATATGTTAAAATGTTCTAACACTCTCCTCATTGTGAGACTGATTGTATTGACCACCCTTAATCGATCCTGCAATTGGTATTAGAGCTTTTTAGGCGCTTGATTATAAGATCTCACCATCTTAAATTCCTTCAGTTTCATAAAACACTTAACATCTCAAATGGCAGCTATCACAAAGGCTGATATGGAAACTGGTACTATGACAAAGTCTCCACTGATCTCTCCTGATGACTTTGATACTTGGTACCAAAGAATGGAAGGCTTCATCAAGTCTGAAGATTTCAGGATGTGGGGATATGTTGTCTATGGATCTTATGTACCATCCACCTCTTCAGCTGCTGCTAGTGGTGGTATGATACCAAAGGAAATGGCTGACTATTCTGAAGAAGAATGGAAGAAGATAGACATAGATCAGAAGGCCATGACCGCCCTCCAAATTGGTCTTCCAAACTCTATCTACAGAGGCTTCAAGAAGTGCAAGATTACCAAGCAACTATGGGATGCACTGAAGCTGATGTATGAGGCGTCAAATGAAGCAAAAGAGAACAAGAAAGACCTCTTGAAGCAGTAGTTTGAGAACTTCACCTTTAAGGCAGGTGAAACCATGACTTAACAATACTTCAAGTATGTTGAGATTGTGGATACGCTAATGGATGTTGGAGTAACTCTTGAGAATAGGGACATTGTGAGGAAGTTCATGTCCTCTCTTCCCAGACAATGGAGACACTATTTTGTGCTCGTTAAGAGCACTGAAAACCTCAAGACCCTTACTCTCACTGAGTTGTATGGTATCTTTAATGGCTACCAGATGGAGATGAACATGCAAAATCCCTCTGGTAACTCTAACAATCAGCAGAGTTCAACCCTTCATGTGGTTGAAAGGGATTGCAAAGAACCACGACTTCATCTCATCTGCTACCCTGACAACTCACAAAAGGGTCCTTTCATCACCTTCCCAGAGACACCAAGAGAGAGCTACATCCAAGGAAGCCCATTCCAAGAGACAAGCTCTTCACAAGCCTTTGTGTCTCATGATGAAAGC
The DNA here is from genome assembly GCA_025506505.1 of Flaveria sonorensis. Taxonomy (NCBI): domain Eukaryota; kingdom Viridiplantae; phylum Streptophyta; class Magnoliopsida; order Asterales; family Asteraceae; genus Flaveria; species Flaveria sonorensis. The sequence continues at coordinate 42,915,380 of CM046436.1, read as the reverse complement.
ACAGGCAACTTTCTCTTTACCCTTGAAGACCTGGACTGTATCCATCCAGATGATCTGGAGTACATGGAAATAGTCCAGCAAATGGCTCTTCTCACTCACAGAGCCAAGAAGTTTTACAAGAGGACAGGGAGGAAGTTTCCTAGTAATGCAGCCAGTGGAAAGTTTGGGCTGGACAAAAGCAAAGTGAAATGTTACAACTGTAACCAAATGGGACACTTTGCTAGAGAGTGAAAGGCACCAAAGACAAATGGTGGCCAAGCACAAACCAAACTACACTGATGGAGCTCCCCAGAATGAGAAGCCCAAGCAGCAAGCTGCAGCTGCTGTTGAAGAATGAGGCTTTGACTGGAGCTTTCAGGTTGAGGATGCATCTCCAAACCAAGCACTATTGGCAGATCATGAAGAAGCCAAGGTATTGGAATATCTTTGTACACCTGAATGTATTGCTAAAGTTAACAAATATAGGTCCTATAACTTAGAGATGAGATCTGATCTTGAGTCCTTAAACATCTTAAAAGCTGATTTCAAAAGAGCTGAAAATGATTACAAACTGAAAATAGTAGATTTAGAGAAAACCATTTCAACTCTTAAGCATGAACATACCAACTACAGGACTCAGAAAAAAGATCTCATCACTAAGTTAACTGAATGCCAAGATGAGCTTGTGATCAGCAAAGCCATGGCACAAAAATGTGTTCTTGAAGAAGAGACCTTCAAGAACATGATATCCTTATCCTTGCATGCAAAAGTTTGTTAGTAGAATAAGCAAGGACTGGGATCTACTGAGATAGCTCCTCCATACACTCTATTGTCTGTAAGATATCCAAGGTGTGGAACTTGTGAAGGTGAGCTTCCCCTTATAGACCCCATTGATGAAGAGGATGAAGAGGAGATAGTGAAGGATGATTCTAGGAAGAGTGAAGAAGATCATCCTAAAAAGGGTCAGTATTCTCCTGAGGAGAGGAAAGAATCTAGGATGACTAAGTCTAAGAGGAAGAACTTGATCAGGAAAGCTAAGAGAATATCAAAGACGGCTCAAGAGATCAAGGCCACTTTCAACTCTAAGCAGAACCAAGTGTTTATCTCTGCAGGATTTGAAGTGGTGAAGGCTGAAGACTCAACTATGAACTCTAGTACCAGGAGTTCTAGTTCATGTCTAACTCATTCCAGTAAAGAGAAAAAGACTGATCAACTGTGTACCACTGCTCACAACCTGAACCATCCAGCTCCAAGAGCAAGCCTCACCATAAGAAGCTTGCTGCATTATCTATGAAGATAAAGATGGAGGTGGAAAGTGATCAAGTTCAGTCTTTCTCTCAAAAGAATACTCTCAGAAGGAAGCAAATGAACTACATCATGTGTGGTAGTACTTCTCATCTTGCTAAGGATTGCATCTACAATCCTAAAAGTACTATTTATATAATCAAAGAGAAAACTTCTGAGAAGAAGAAAGAAAAACAAGCTTCGGAAGTAAATTTTTTCCCTTCAGAAGCTCCAAGGTGAAAAAGAAGACAAGTGAGAATTTGCCTTCAAAAGAAAATTTGGTCTCGGAAGAAATCAATGCTTCCAAAGTACTGAAGCCTGCTATAGTGAAAGCAAGATCTTCTGAAGGTCCAGTCTCCAAAACTTCTGAAGTTGTCAAAACTTTCGAGGTGTTGAAGGTCAAGTCTAATCTTTCAAAGATGGTATGGAAGATGAAGGAAGACCAAGTGACTGAAAGTTCTTCATCAACAACAACTAATGATCCTCAAAGCTTGAACATAGGATCAATTACTGTTACATTGTCTTCAAATCACTTTGATAAGCCCAAGGCCAGTTGTTCAAGGATACACAGAAGAAGAGGGAATTGACTACATAGATGTTTTTGCTCATGCGGTAAGACTTGAAGCTGTAAGAATATTCCGGGTTTTTGCTGCATCCAAGGATTTCAAGATCTACCAACATGATGTCAAGTATGCTTTCTTATATGGGGTGACTGATGAAAAGGACAAAACACACCAACATCAGGTATCATTTGATTAGAGATAATTTTGAAAACGGATTGATCAAAGTAGTCAAAGTTAACACAAATGAATAATATGTTAATCTATTCACTAAAGCTTTTGATGAACAGAGATTCAAATATCTCGTATCAGCTATTGGGATCATTAACTTTGAGTAGATTTTCTTAAACTTAAATTAACTTTATTTCTAAAACCTATGTGTCCTAAGTTGTCTATTTTATCACCTTCATAAGACCAGTTTATTTTGGAAGGAAATCTATAAATTGATATTCCTTAGATAGTTGAAAAATTTTTCCAAACATATTTTATTTTGGAAGATTACAAGTTGTCTTCGGAAGAAAATAATGTATTCAATTCAAATAACTACTTATAAGAAATTTACATTCGGAAAATTCTGAGATATCTTCCAAAGCTTAAATATGCTTCTAAGTACTTACATGTATTTGAAGGACAATTTTCTTCCTAAAGCAATTAAGTCTCCAAAGATTTATTCTCTTTAGAATAAAACTCCCAAGTCTTAATCTCTTCCGAAACCAAACATGTCTCGGAAGTGAAAATTTTCTAAGTGTAATATCATCCGGAGCCAAAATTGGCTTCGGAAGCTTTTTCTAAAAAACTTCCAAAGGCAAAATTACCTTTTGGCTTTGAAAGCCTTTTCTTAAAACTTCTGAAGACAAAATTACCTTTGGAAGATTTTTTCACAAACCTTAGGAATATCTTCCGAAGCCAGATTGACTTCGGAAGCTTTTTAAAACTTCCGAAGGCAAAATTACCTTTTGGCTTCCGAAGATTTTTCTTAAAACTTCTGAAGACAAAATTACCTTCGGAAGATTTTTCACAAACCTTAGGAATATCTTCCGATGCCAAATTGGCTTCGGAAGCTTTTTCTTAAATCTTCCAAAGCCAAATTGGCTTCGGAAGCTTTTTCTTAAAACTTCCGAAGCAAAATTACCTTCGGAAGATTTTCAAATTTCAAAATAACTACCTTTTTGGGCACTTTTTTAGAGGTGGGACTGACATTCGAATTTCAAAGTTTATCCTTTTCTATTAACTATGTCTCAAATTCATTTCATATATATTCTCTCAACGGTTCCCTCTCTTTTTACTATATTCTTCATCTGCAAATTCTTTAACCTAAATTCACCCACAAACCGTCCTTGTTCTTATCTTCCTTCACAACAAAGCTACTTCAAAATGACCAACCTTCATCATAGAAACCAACCCGATTTCTCCATGCATCCTCACAGGCAACATAATTAAGTTGCACTATTAGACTGTGAGAAAGATCCTGGTTTCTCAGAAGTTTGCTGTTTTCTTTCTTTGTAAAACTACTTCACCTCCCTCACCATTGATCCTCCACTCTATGAGGATCAACTTTTGGAATTTCAGAGGACCTGCCAAGAGGTCTTCATGGATGGGGAGAAGGCACTGTTTGCCATAGTGCAGGGGAGGACAATCTTCATCACTCCAGCCTCCATAAACACTCACCTTCAGCTGGATGATGTAGAAGGTGATTTGTCTGTTCCAAAATTTGCTCTAAACTATTTCTTTGAGTAGATGGGCTATAAAGGTGACTTCTCAGTCAGAACCTTCAGAAGGGGGAAGGTCTCCTCTCAGTGGAAGTACCTCCTCCGTATGGTTATCCACAGTTTATCCAACAAACATGGAGGTTGGGACCAGATTCCTGAAGATCTTTTCTTTATAGTCCATAGGATGGTTCAAGGGGTCAAGTTTAGGTATTCTCAAATTGTCTATACTAATTTACTTGCAAACTTAGACTCCTTAGTATATTACACATTCCCTATATATCTCCAACACATTCTCAACTGTGAACTGGGCTCACAGTTGAGGGGAACAGGTAATGTTCTAAAATTGGGACAGATGAAGCCCGGTATATTCAAGACTATAAGGAAGCCAACTGCTGGCTTCTCAGGGGTAGCAACAGCCCTTGTCCCAAAAATGTGTGACAACCTAGCAGCACCAGCTAGTGTTGAACCCACACCTTCTACTTCCTAACCACCAATACAGCCAAAAATAACCATCACCTACCAAAGAAAATCCAAATGAACCCCTGCACATGCTATTCAGTTTGTGTAGGCCCCTATATCATCACCCATACAGGAGGAAGTGGACACTGGAGCTCCTATTTCTCCAGAGGAGCAAACAACTTCCATCTCACTAATGATCAACGCTGAGGCTCCTCATGCTCAGCCTGATGAGCTCACAACCCCCCAAGCCTTAAGCCTTCACTCAGAGTCTCAAAACTCTAGTGAACAACCTTCAGGGGACAGTTACCATCCCCAGCCTCTTGATCTAAACCAAGCAATCCTAAACCTTGAATTCTATGATAATGAAGACATGGGCTTTGGTGACCATCATGAGTCTCTCTTCTTCACCCGTGCTCAAGGAGAGATGAGTACTCATGTTTCTCCCATGTCAAGCCCACATCATCCACCTACTACTGAAGTGGATTTCCCTGAACCAGTTCAGGAGGTCCATATGGAAGAGGCTCTCATTTCAGCAAGTGTCTACATTATTAAGACCTCAACCATGGCAACCCAGCCCATTGACACTTCACTTAAAGCTGTCATGATGCAGAGGAAATCCAGCAGCCAAGAATAAAGTGTTGGTGATGAGGATGAAGACCTTGGTCCTATTCTCTCATACCCCCCTGATTCTTCTGATGAAGATGAGGGGAGTCTGAAACTAAAGGTGAAAAAACTATCAAAAACATGCACCTATTTAGTCTCAAAGATAAGTCACCTGGAATCTCAGGTGACTGTCTTACAAAGGAGGGTCAATGACCAGCAACTTGAGTTCACCGATTTTAACGGCAAGTTAGCTGAGAGACCACTCAGGAGAACTCAAACAGGTCCACAAAAACCTGTGGATGTGATAGACCCAACCCCAAGCTCACTTATGTAAGAAGGTGATGCTACCAAAAGGGGAGAAAGTCCAAACAATCACAGAACCTAGGAGTTCTTCATAGAGTATGAACTTTGAGGATTCACCACCCTCACTTGCAATGGTCCATACTCAGCAACCTCCTCAAGTCTACATGAATATGGACTTACTTGCCCAAGTCTAAATGGATGTAGACTCACTCATTCAAAGTTTGTTTGAGGAGGGTATTCCCAGAGCTATGCCTACCCCATCTTATCTCTTTGAGAATCCAATCATGGGATGGTGGTATGACACTGATAGAAGAGCTCTAGTCATCTTTAGATCTTAGGGTCAACAGGAAAATTTCAACTTTTTCAACCTGAGCTTCTATGAGACAAACCATCTGACTGATCTTCCACTTTTCAACCCAAGTCAAAACAGACAAGCTGCAAGATTATCAGATAGGATTCAAGAAAGGGTGTTTGAAGAATACAAGCTAATGTCAAGACTATATAGACAGAGGCTAGCAGGTAAGACTTTTGGTCAACTGGATGTTGAGGTGGACCCTAAGATTAGCTTCAAAGGGGAAGCCTTGACTAAAGGCCCAGAATTTGAACCTGTGAACCTTGAGAGAGGAACCTCTTTAGCACCTATTACCCTTAGTGAGGCACCAGCTAGTGAAGGTGCTTCACATCCTCTCTCTGGCCAGAGCTTGACTGCTAAATCAAGCAATGAAAGCCAAAGCTCTCTACACCCTAATTCACCAAGGCCTGTGAGTGACAAAGGGAAAAGGAAACTGACTCTTGAGGAGATTGAGGAGGAGGAAAGAGAGAGGAAGAGAAAGCTAAGTGGAGAAAGTTCAAGAGGGTCTCTAGGCTTCATGGAAGCTGCCATCAGGGCTGCCCCCAGGCCAAACACTCAAGATGATGAGTTGAGGGCAGCCAGGATAAACTACTTAGGGACCAAAAACTACAATGTGGATGAACTACTCTCTCTCCCTTTAGATGAACTGAATAAAGTAGCTGACAAGGAGTTGTCCAAGGAGAGAAAGGAGGCAGAGGATGCAGCATTGCTCCTCAAGAACAAGGAAGAAAGGAGATAGAAAAGGCTCTACAAGAATGCTCCTACCCTCTCCCCAGTTCATGAAAGTCCTGAGACAGAGGCTGTAGCAACTGAACAACCTCAGGTAGACAAGGAACATCATAGACTGAACATGATCAACTACCTGAGTGCCACAGGACTCTATCAGGCATCTGCACTTCTTCCCTTATCATATGAGTATGTTGAATTTGAGTATCTCAAGCAGTTGGAGCAACAAGTCATCAAGGAAGAAAAGGCTACTAAGATAAAACTAAAGGAAGAAGCTGCAAAGTCAAGAGCTATCATCCAAAGAGACAAAAGAAGTCTACTGATAGACAAAGGATGATGAGCTTCTTGAAGCTATATGGATTCTCCAGAAGGAGGCTTGGTCAAATGTCTCTATCCATTATGGATGAGCACATTAGGATGATCAAGCAAAAGATTAAAAAGGGAGAGCTTGTTGACTTGCATTCTCTACCAAGTCCAGCTCAACCTGAGGCTATCAAGGTTGAACCCCCTGAGACAACACAACCTAGACCTAGGGCTGAATCTCAGCTAACTTCATCTTCTGATCTACAGCAGGGTCCTCTTCACTCTTCTTCTGAACCTGTGAGAGAAGAGAACCCAACTAAGAGAGGCACAGTAGAACAACCTGGTTCTAAAGACCAGTCCTCTTAGTTAAAGACTTCAAAAAGGAGGAAAAGGATGGCCATGAAGAGTGTTTCTAAGAAGAAGACCAACGCATCCACCTCTACACACTAGGATGAGTCAGATCATCCTGAGGTAGTGCATGAAGAGGCTACTCAACCAACTCCAACTCAAGTAGAGCCTCTTGCAACTGGAGGACCCATCGTGTCCTGGACCATTGCTGCTAATCCAGATAGATGGCATGTCATCAAAGATCAAGGAGGTCAAGATGTCTATTTCTGGAAACATATGATTGATCTTCCTCTGCATGATCTCCATGATATGAGAAGATATTATGAGAGTCTGAGGGATCCTGACCAGATGATTAAGAAAGGTATGGTCTTGATCCTAATAAGGACTGTCAACATCTGAATAACTTCTCTGTTTTGGTAGCATCAGCCTAGAGGGAGTTTGTAAGGTTATATTAGAAGGCTGATGTAACCAAAGAAGCCAAAACAACCAAAGAGCTTTCTGCATGCATGCACTGATGTACAAGGTAGACATTGCTTTGGAAGTTTTACACTCTCCACATAAATTATTCTAAGTGTAAAATCTTTCAAAGCCAAATTCCAAATCTTCCGAAGCCAAAGATGAAGTCTTTCGAAGCTTCAAAGACAAAGTCTTCCAAAGCCAAATAAAGTGAAGACTGATTTCTTCCAAAGACAAAGAGGATGTGCTTTCTCAGATCTACTTTTTCATAAAGTTGACTTACTTTCCACTGCAACTCTGAAGACTTACCAACTTGCATGAGTTGGTGAAAAGGTCCATGCTTCTGTAAACTATAGATAATGGTCTTGGTTTTGTAACTTCCTTTTATAATACAAAAAGATTTGAGCTATGGCATGTCATAGTCACTAGTCAAAAGGCAATCTGCCTTTTAACTCTACATTGATCTTGTTGTCTAGATTAGTGCTTCCAGCTGGCCTTTAAAGTATGGCCAGCTGTAGGATGTGGTATAAATTATCTCAGGTGCTTGTATTTATTTTTATGCTTTGCAACACTTGTAAAAGAACTTGAGAGAAATATACAACATTCTTGAAAACCATACTTATCCTGTTCTTGTTCATAGTTTTGTCTTATTGTTTACTTGTGTTCATAGAATCATTTACATAAACCTAGTTCCCCATTTGATCTATCAAAGTGTGGCTGATGGTATTGACCATCCCTTAACTGGTCCTGCAAAAGATTTTGAAGATAGAAGTTGGGCGAGAACTTTGATCTGCGTGAAAAGTAGTTCTCACGCGAGACCTTTTGTTTTAGTATATATATGTTGCTTAGTTCATTTTGTTTAGTTTCACACTTATGCAATCAATATTTCAGAGAGCAATATATAGTGAACTATATTTACATTGCTTGCTCTTATTCATCTTTGTGTTCTAATTGTGTCTCCGTGTTTGATTTCATTTTGCATATCATTCACGAGATCGATCTACAATGTTTTAACAATCTTTAGAATTGTATCAAAGCCATGAGTGTTCTAGATCAATTTGATTAAAACTTAAAGTGATTTGAAGAGTTTTTGAGCTACTAAATTGGTTTCTACATGAAGATTGACTTGGTTTGATTGTTATTGTGCTGAATTTGGATGAGTTCGAGATCAGAGACAAGTTAAACGAGCTTAGTTGAAGATTTTAAGACATTTTAATGGTTAAACTATCTTTAAACTAATCAGTTAGTAACAATTAGGATTAAACTTGAACTAAATTCATTAAGTTGAAGCTCAATTATCAATTTTCAACAAATTGGTGAAAAGTTCGAAGTGGAAAAGGCTTGAATTGCATTGAAACAAATCTGCGAAATTTGATTGTTCGCAAGCGAGAAATAGATTGTTCACACGAATAGTTAAACAGTTCGAAAAAGTTTGTTGCTGAAAGATTCTCTTCGCACAAGAAGTTGAACTAATCGCAAAGTTCTGTTACAGATTTCATCGCGCTAGAAGTTCAAGCAAGAAGGGTCGAGCAAGAAGTTCAAGCGATAAGTTTAAGCGTGAAGTTCAAGTTTTCAAGAGATTTTGTGAAGTTTGAAATATGATTTTCAAAATGGCAAATTTGTAGAATTTTACTGCTACTTTGATTCTAGACAACAAGATTGGAACTAGCACTAAGCCACCAAGACTTTTGAGCGATGATGATTATGCTAACTAGGTGTATCGGTTTGAGAATCATCTCATATACACCGAACCAAGGATGTTATCGTCAATCAAATACGGACTGTACATTCCATTTTATACGAATGACAAGGGAGAAATGGTTCAAAAAACCAAGGATGTTATAATCAATCAAATACGGACTGTACATTCCTTTTTATACGAATGACAAGGGAGAAATGGTTCAAAAACCGGAACACTTATGGAATGAGGAAGATATGAAGAAGCTAGAACATGATGATAAAGCCTATGCTGCAATAACCATGACTTTGTCTACTAACATTGCTTAGAAATTCAAGCAATTTAGAGGAGTCAAAGTGTTATAGGATGCCATGGAAACTCAAGTCGGGGGAAACAAGGATATAACGGAAAGTAAGAAAGACATGTTGAACCGAGAATTCAATATGTTCAATCATGTACTGGGAGAGATGTTAGTGACACAGATGTCTAGGTTTGTGAAGTTGATCACCAAGATGAAGAGTGTGGGTATTACTTTGGAGAATATAGCTATCAACAAGAAGCAATTGAATTCATTGCCATACAGTTAGAATGACAACTATACTTCTATCTAGAGAGCCAAAGACTTGTTCACTTTATCTCTTAGTGATCTGATTTCTAACATTACATCATATGTGATAGATGATAAGCAAAGAGCTGCTAATCATTTGAACTCAATGGGAGCTGAAGAAACTGATTTGTATGCAAATATAGCCAACAATCCAAATTATTATATGAACTAATCTCAAATGTGTTAGCAACAATAGTCTGGAATCCCTGTCGTTCCTGCTATCCAAAAAACACTTGTTTCTCATTTCCAAGTTGCTAATCCCAATCAATACTCTCCCTTGCAATATCAACATGTGTTAGCCTAACCTCAAACCCACACATACCCATCCATTCAGCCTTCATCTTAGATTCAACAAGCTTATGTTGCAACTTCCAACCCATCAAAACAAACCATTCAGATTGTAAAAGAACACCTTTCCCGGTTCACAACCTTTATGTCTAGCTATGAAGCATACAACAGGTTAATCTTGATGATGTTGAAGAGAACGACATCAAGTATCAAATGGCAATGGTGGTATATAGAGCCAAGAATTTTGCAAGAAGAACTTGTCAGAAAATGTTTAGGGTGAACAATACAAGCAAAATTAGGTTTGATAAGACAAGTTTGAGATGCTATAATTGTGACAAACCTGGAGATTTTGCTAGGGAATGCATAGAACTGACAATTAATAAGAATGAAGGTGGTAAGAGGATGGTGACAGTTAAAACTAAATCTAAGCATGATAAACCAAGTACTTCCAGCAACAAAGCTCTTGTATCACAAGCCAATGAAGAATATGATTGGTCTGATCAAATGGAAATACTAGATCTCAAATTATCCACAAAATTAATGGCAGAGATCAAAACCATTGAAGAAGAGGAGCCAATAGAAAATCTATTTGTAGAGTTTATGTCAAGTGATATGCTTGAAGGAGTTTTTGCTAAAGTTGAGAAAAACCAGGATGAAGATATTGTTACTATTGAGCATGTTGTTGAGACTACTCCAGTACAAGTGGAGAAGAGTGAGGTTGTTGAGATGACCACTGATGAACAAGCAATTAAGAAGACTCCAGCTACACAAAAAAGGAAAGTTTAACTTCTATTGCTGTTGAGAAGACTCCGGCACCTGCTTATACTCAAAATGATAAAGCCGTCGAGATTTCTCTAGCACAGTCAGCAGGAGAAGAGATCGGTGAAAGAAAAGGAGTCCTGAAAGCTTTTATGGTGAAAGGAGTGCCTGAATCTGCAGCAACATTAGAGATCACAACTAAGGTATATAATGATCTTTGTAATACATCTTGTGTTAAAAAAGTTCAAAGATACAAAGTTCATAATGAGCACTTGACATTAGAAGTTGATAAACTTCAACATAAAGCTTGAAAATATAAATCTAATGAAAATATTTTCAAATAAAAGCTAGAAGGATTAAATAAATCAATTTATCAATTACAACTAAAGCTTCATGATAAATAATGTATAAATAATGATTTGTCAAAACGTAATGATGATTTAGCTTTGGAAAAATAAATATACTAAATAGTGAACTCTTATCTGCTAAACTCACAGTTAAGAAATTTAAATTTTCTTCTAATATGGTTGAAGGTATAATTAAATCTAAAATGACACAGAAGACCAATGGTGGTAAAAGTGGTATTGGATTTTCCAAAATAGCACCTCCCATGATTATACATGCTAACCTTCATCAGTTACCACAATAGATGAAGATATGAGCTTGTAAGGCCCCGTTTCTAGAGGCCTCACAGTTAGTCAATCATAGCATAATTAAATAAAACATCACAATATTCATCTTTACCTTAAAATGCAAAATGCACTCACCTTCGAAAATCAGCTTCTTCATCTTCACAAACCGAGAGAAACCTTAAAATCCAGCTTCTTCCCTTCTTCTAGTCGAATAGCAGCAGCAAAGTGGGCATGGCATGGGCGGCCATGACCTTAAAAGTAACCTTTTTGACTTTTTATGCTATTTACACTTTGCATCCCTCATCTTTACCTCCTTCTTATTTTCTTGTAAATACTTTTTTTTCATTTTTATTTGACCAAGTTTCCGGGTGTTACAAGTCTACCCCCTTAAAGAGGTTTCGTCCGGCAAACCTGTCAATCTTAGAATAACTATGGGTAATGTTGTCTCATTTCTTCTTCAGTCTCCCAAATAGACTCAGATCATTTTTGGTGTTTCCACTACACTCGCACCAGTGGAACCACTTTATTCCTTAATCGTTTCTCCTTCCGATCGATGATTGCCACCGGCTGCTCCACGTAATTAAGCTGTTCATCCACTTCGATATCCTCCAGTGGTACAATCATATCCTCGTCGGCTAAGCACTTTCTCAGATGAGATACATGGAATGTCGGGTGAATCCCACTTAACTCATTAGGGAAATCTAACCGATAGGCCACCTCCCCTACTCGTGCAACGATTCGAAAAGGTCCTATGTATCTAGGGCTCAGCTTGCCTCTCTTCCTGAACCGAATGATCCCTTTCCAAGGCGAGACCTTTAACATGACTTTATCCACCAGTTGAACTCGATTGGTCTACGCCTCTTATCGGCATACGACTTCTGCCTATCTTTGGCTGCCTTCATAAAGGCTTTGATCTTTTCTAGCTTTTCAGTCGTAGCTTCGATCACCTCGATGCTTCCTAATTCCCTCTGCCTGATGTCACCCCAACATACGGGCGTTCTACACCTCCTACTGTACAACATCTCGTATGGTGGCATACCAATGCTGGCATGATAACTGTTGTTGTACAAGAACTCTGCTAACGGTAGATGGTCATCCCAGCTTCCTCCAAAGTCAATCACACATGCACGGAGCATATCCTCGAGCGTCTGAATTGTCCTCTCAGACTGACCATCTGTCTGAGGATGATAAGCTGTGATGATGTGTAGCCTCGTCCCCATGGGATCATGAAACCTCTTCCAGAACTTAGACGTAAACCGGGTGTCGCGATCGAACACAATAGACACCGGTACGCCATGACTAGCTACAATCTCCTTGATAAATAGATCCGCTAATCTCTCAGAAGAATACATCTCGCGGATCGGTAGGAAGTGAGCACTCTTGGTCAAACGATCGACTATCACCCAAATGGTATCGCACCCCCTTGCAGTACGGGGTAGCTTCATGATGAAGTCCATAGTGATGTGCTCCCACTTCCACTCGGGTATATCCAATGGTTGGATCTTCTCGTATGGCTTCTGATGTTCTGCCTTCACTTGCAAGCAAGTTAGGCACTTACTCACGTACTCCATCACATCACGTTTCATACCCGGCCACCAGTAATTTTTCTTCATGTCTTGATACATCTTGGTAGCACCGGGATGAATGGAGTACCGGGTCTTATGAGCTTCATCCATAATCCGCCCACGTAGATCTCCATGCCAAGGAATCCACATCCGCCTGAAGCGGGTCCTAACCCCGTGGGTGTTCTCTCCCAATGGCTCGACCAGACCTCTCATTCGTTCAGAGTTGAGGCGATCTTCTTTCAGCGCCTCTTCCTGAAATTCTTTGACTTGCGTCATCGTATCCGAGGTCATTATTAACTGATACGCCTTCACCCAAATCGGCTTGGGTCTTTCCTTCCAGCTAAGGGCGTGACCCACTACGTTGGCCTTGTCCGGGTGGTAATGGATCTCACAATCATAGTCCTTGATCAGCTCTAACCACCTTCTTTGCCTCATGTTGAGATCTTTCTGCTCGAAGAAGTACTTTAAGCTTTTGTGGTCAGTGAAAATTATGCACTTTGTCCCGTATAAACAGTGCTCCAAATTTTCAATGCAAAGACCACTGCAGCTAATTCTAAGTCATGAGTGGGGTAATTGGCTTCGTGGGTTTTCAACTATCGGGATGCGTATGCTATCACTCTTCCACGCTGCATTAGTACGCAACCCAGTCCCGAATAGGATGCATCGGAATAGACCACTAAATCCTCACTCCCTTCGGGTAGTGTCAAGATAGGAGCCTGAGTTAATCTTGCCTTTAACTCCTCAAATGCATCCTCCTGTTCTCGTCCCCACACATACTTCACATCCTTGCAACTCAATTTGGTCAAAGGTGAGGCAATTTTGGAAAAGTCTTGAATAAATCTTCGGTAGTAGCTCGCCAATCCCAAGAAACTGCGAATCTCGGATGGCGTCTTTGGGGACTTCCATTGCATTACTGCCGGGTCCACCATGATTCCTTCAGCATTGACCACGTGACCCAGAAATTGAACCTCGCATAGCCAGAAAGCACACTTAGAGAATTTAGCATAAAGCTTCTCCCTTCTAAGTGTCTCCAACACCTCGCGTAGGTGACCGGCATGTTCTTCTTCGTTCTTTGAGTAAATCAGGATATCATCAATAAACAAAATCACTGATTTATCTAACATTAGCCGACACACTCGGTTCATCAAGTCCATAAAGGCAGCTGGCGCGTTAGTCAAACCGAACGACATAACAAGGAACTCGTAATGTCCATAGCACATACGGAACGCTGTCTTAGGGATATCTTGCTCTTTCACCTTCAGCTGGTGGTAGCCAGATTGAAGATCTATCCTTGAGAACCAATTGGCACCTTGGAGCTGGTCAAACAAGTCATCAATTCTCGGTAGGGGGTATCGGTTCTTTACCATCAACTTGTTCAACTCATGGTAGTCTATACACATCCTCATAATACCATCTTTCTTCTAAACAAACAAGACTGGAGCACCCTAGGGAGAGATGCTTGGTTGGATGAATCCCTTGTCCATCAACTCCTATAGTTGAACCATAAGTTCCTTCATCTCTGTCGGCGCTAATCGATACGGTGCTTTTGCAACAGGTTGAGCACCGGGTATCAGGTCAATCTAAAACTCAATCTCACGATTAGGTGGCACTCCTGGGAGATCTTCGGGAAACACATCCGGGAACTCACACACCACTGGCACTTCAAACAGTTGTGGTATCGATGCGTCCACATCCTTTACGTAGGCAAGGTAGGCACTACATCCGCGTCTCATGCACTTCTCTGCCACCGCCATCGAGATCACCTTCGGGACCGTAGTGACGCAATCACCATAAGCCGTCACCGAACGACCATCGGGCGCACTCAATCGAATCATCTTCTTGCGACACATAATGTTTTCCTCGTAGGTTGCTAGCCAATCCATCCTTAGTACTACATCGAATCCTCCTAGGGGCATCACATACAGCTTAGCAGCAAACCTACGGCCTTCTAATTCTATACCACAATCATCAATCATACTAGAAATTCTGGTCGACTTACCAATAGCAGTTTCTACATCAAAAGGCTCATCAATACCTCTACTACTAACAGGAAACTTAGCATGAAAAGCAGCAGATATGAAACTCCTACTAGCACCAGAATCAAATAATACAGAGGCACAAGTTTGATTTACTAGGAACATACCTGACACGACATCATAATGGAAGCACCTCGATACTCCACGATCCCTTGCCATATGATCGGGCTTCCCACATCTGAAGCAAATATTCGATCCCAAACGACATTCCCCTCTATGTTCCTTCCCACACTTGTCACACCGTTTCAACCCCGAGCTTGCAGCAACAACCCGACGGTCATCCATCCTCAGCCTCTTGTTATTTAGGATGAAACCACCACGCTCGAATCTCTTCCCGTTCCAACTCCTATCGCCACCACCAGTCCTCTTTCCCTCCATCACAGCTACCTCCCGTTCATCATACAGCCTTCCCGCCAAATACACTGCCGACCTTAAAGTGCTCGGTCGAGCAGTGATCAAATGCCTGCGAATGTCAGTGGGCAACCCTTGGATATATCGCTTAATCTTCCTTGAGGTTGGTGTAACCTGGTCCGGCACCAGCCTTGCCATCTCGTTAAATTTGGTGGTGTATTGCTGATGGGTCATAGTGCCCGCCTCCAGCTGTAGGAATTCTCTCTCGATCTTGTCAAGTTCCCGATGAGGACAGAACTCCTCAATCACTAGTTCCCTCAGCTCTCCCCACCTCGTTCTCTCGATGGCCCTGTCACCCTTGGCTTGAGCAAGATTGTCCCACCAACATAATGCCGAGTCGACAAATGAGTGAGTGGCAAACTTCACCTTCTGGTCCTCCTGATACTCACTGATCTTCAATACTGCCTCCATCTCCCTCACCCAGCGGTGAGCGGCAGCAGCATCACCATTGCCGTCGAAAGTGGGGGGTCTACATCATTGGAATGCCCCGTAGCTGCATCCCTTTGTGGTCTCCCGCACCACCACTTCTTCATCATCACTAGACGCTCCCCCTCCAGCATCTAGCTCCTCCTCCTCATTGTGATCTCTCACATCACCTCTCCTACCAGCAGTTGTTCTCTTCTCCTCCTTCTCCTTTCGTTCATCCTCCCTCACAGCCTTGATCACTTCAGTCACGACAGACTGTAGGATTGTCTGCATGACTTGGTGAACCTCATCCACCATTGCCTCCTTCACCAAGGCTCTTAAGTTAGCACTCTCATCACCATCCTCCAGGTGATGAATCTCAGGCTCAGCATGAGCCGCCTGTGCAGTCTTGGTCTTGTTCCTTGCACTACGTGGTCTAACACGAACGCCCAGCGTCCCACCACGAGAAGCTTTAGATAATCTTCAACCAATCATCCACTAAACGCTATAAGATTCAAACACTCACATGGTCATTCAAGGTAATAGCTCAGTTAATGTTAAGTATAGTAAGTCACTAATTACAGTGGTCAGTTGTGATTAGCCACTTACTTTACTCTTCATCCCCCGAGCATTTCCTATCCTGACTACATTAGTATTCAAATCTACTAAGAGCATATAAATCAAATAGCATGCGCACGTAATACTAGTTAACATTATAAAAAGACATACCTGATGGCACTTAGCTACTTGGGCTCGCATCCCTCCATTCGGTCCCATTTTCAGTTTAAGTTTAGGATCTTTTGAAAATATTTACCCATTTCTCTTAAACTTTAGCTCTGATACCAACTTGTAAGGCCCCGTTTCCGGAGGACTCACAGTTGGTCAATCATAGCATAATTAAATAAAACATCACAATATTCATTAACACAATGCAGCGGAATGAGATATCAAAAGCCATTCATTGATTTATAAACGCTGTTGTTAAGCAATACATGTTTGTTATCAGTTACAAAAGATCATTAGTTTATATTACAAAACAACGTTGTTATAGATCATGTATGGATGTCAGCCTTGCCCCGACGAGTAGTCTCCCCGAGTGCCATCCTCAACAATACTAATTGCCAACTGAAAATGCATAACTGTCAGCTTTGCTGAGCGAGTTCTAGTTTTAAAATCATTAGAAAATACCTTGTGATATTGTATAGGAAAATACTCTTAAAAGACTTTATTGTTCCTTCATAGGTGTTCACACATCATATACAATCAATTGCCATTCATATTAATCATCATTAACTTTATTTACCATTTCCATGGCCGTTCGTTTGAACTTTTACTTTTTAATCTTTCACCTCGATATGGACCAAAGTGTTATACCCCCCAAATAATGCGTATAAACCTGGTACTGGGCCTGAGGTCTAATTCTAGACCCCATTCGTGGTGCACTAATGTTGACTCCAGTACCGGGGCAGCAGCAGTGGTCCCGTCAATCTTAAAGATTGACCCTGTTTGTATCCTCTGGGGTTAGCTAAACCACACACAGTTGAGCTAACAACCTAGCGGTTGTGAACCTCATTGTGAATTTGCTTGCAAGTCTTTCTTACGTTCTTTAAGTTCCACTTTCATTATTCTTTCCACTTTTTAAATGTAATACTTTACGAATCTAGATAAGGTCATACCACGTAAAGTCACATTATATTATATTAGAGATCATAAGAACAACCATAAAACATGAATAAAATAAACAAATAATAAACACAGGTCAACCCTAGGTCAAACCCTAAAATTCTGCTTCTTCTAAAATTCCAGAAAATTTCTAAGTGTTCTAGGAGCATGAGAACTATGCAGGCGCAGGAGCACTGCATAGGCGCATTTCAACTATTCAGGCGCATGACCTTCCATACTTGGGCATTTTAGAACTATCCTGGGCACATGACACTGTTCAGGCGCATGAGTTTGTACTTAGCTTATCAGGCAAACCTCCTAGGCGCATGGGCACTATTGGGGCGTATGAGCACTATTGGGGCGTATGGGCACTATTGGGGCGCATGAACCCTCACTTAAAATTTTCTAAGGCAAAAACTCGGGCGCATGGGCCCTGTTTGGGCGCATGGGCCCTGTTTGGGCGCATGACTACCTGTTGTGCATTCCTACATTTCAGAATCAGTTCAAACCTATTTCATCACCTGTCCTAAGCTTAACCATACTACTCTAAGCATTAGTAACACATAACTAACCAAGGAGCACAAGAATAAACATAAATATGCATACGGGTACACATGGATCACTCGTAAAACATTATCAACATGCATTTCTAGCCCCAAAACAGTTTAAAACACGTAGAAACCAGGGTCTAGAACTCACCTAGTGTAGCAAACAAGCAAAACTCCACCGAACCTGCTTGTACACGAGTTCAAACACCTACAACAAGCATAAACAAGCACCAAAACACCAAAACACTTAATAATCGGTTTCTAAGGGTGAAACCACAAAGAAACCGAACCAATTAACACCAAAATGCACTCACCTTCAAAAATCAGCTTCTTCTTCTTCACAAACCGAGAGAAACCTTAAAATGCAGCTTGTTCCCTTCTTCTAGTCGAACAGCAGCAGGAAAGTGGGCATGGCATGGGCGGCCATGCCCTTAAAAGTAACCTTTTTGACTTTTTGTACTATTTACACTTTGCATCCCTCATCTTTACCTCCCTCTTATTTTCTTGTAAATACTTTTCTTTCCTTTTTATTTGACCAAGTTTCCAGGTGTTACAGAGCTATGGTTTGGGATTTCAATCAAATTGTGACCTAAAACCTTCAATCAACATTCCTTTGACTATTGATCAATTCATAAAAACAAAAATTAATTATGCTTAATGATTTTAACTTGTGTGTAGAAAGCGTAAAGAAAGAGGGTTTTGTGGAAGATTTAGATAGTAATGATGAATTAGATTTTCAAGATAATAAAAATAAAGGTTGTACTAAAATATACATCTACATGTAATCCATCACTATTAGTTAATGACGATTCTAAGTTTTCTGTTCTCAAAACTGATTGTTCAATCAAGTCTACAAAACAAAGAAAGTTAAAAGAAAAAATCATTCATAGTGAAAAAGAGTGTGAAAGAAAACAATATATTACATCATCATCTGACTTGAAAATTGATTTTAAGAACAGATTTGTTTCAAAAGGCAATATAGATAAGGAAGATTATATTTTTAAAGAAACAAATGCTCGATTCTTTAAAAATAAAATTCCTAATGATGCTAACTTTATGAAACAAGATGTTTGTAGATCAGGTTTCACTAAAACTAGTCATATTCCACTAATTGTGTCTCAAAAGTTTAAAGCTATAGTTCATGCCTTATTGGCTTCAAGTCAAAATCAACAGATAAAGAACATTTACTCAATCTTTCGGATCAAGCCAGAAAAGTTTATGTTGATTGAGAGATGTGAAAAATTTTTAAAGAATCACATGGCCAAAGAAATACTAAATCTGGATCTAGTTTGAAGCATTACAACGTGTAGCAAGCATCAATTCTTGGCCATTACGTCATTAAAGGTTAGATTTTATTGGTTTTTCATGGATTCTTGAACATGGCCGAACCCTAGTTCAAAATTGATGATGGATGTCGAATTTGGTGTTGTTTGATGATTGTATGATGTTAGTTAGATTGTATTTATGTTAGTTTACGTGGATTATACAAGAAATTCGTGGTTTTGATGCGTTGTTCATACCTTACTAATAAAAGTAACTTTTGTGCATGGAATTGATGAATTGATAATGGATTGATGATGTTATGATGTTAATGATGTTGTATGAATGTTAATCTATGTAGATGATGCAAGAAATCCATGATTGATGTAGTCTAGTTCATACATTTCCAAAAGTGGAAACTTTTATTCATGAAGATTTGTGTTTGGATGAATTGTAAGTGTTTGATGGATTCTTATGATTGCTATGAACTAGATAAGGTATGTCATTGATGAATTTGTGTGGAAATTGACGGAAGGATGGTTTTTGGGATATTACTTTCCCGAACGGGAAACTTTATTTATATAGATCATTGGATATTGTTAATTGACCATGTTTATGACGTTAGGATCATGTTAGAATGTTTGTTGATGATGTCTAAGGTGGTAGATTGTGTTATTTGTGTTGTATGAATGCTTGATACACGACTTTGTAAATTTAGGCTCTTATGGAATATACATGATAATGGATGATGTATGATAAGCTTTATAGCACTTAAGGGTTTGTAATATGGCATACGTGAATAATTTGTGTGATAACCATGTATGATGGATTGCTATACTTGATTAAACAAGAATTTAACTTGACATGTCACTAACGGGTCAAATGGGTCAATGTGTTTTGTTTTACAAATCCTTGAGTCAATGTGTTTATTGAGCACTTAGGGTTGCTAAGATTCTGAGTACACGTACTTATGTACTTGCGTGTTCTAGGTAGCCTCTGAAGGTTGTCTTTCCACTCACTGTTAGCTTTTATTATCGTTCGTTTGCGCACCAGGTGAGTTCAATGCCCCACTTTTACTACTTCTTTTTTCGGGGGAGAAAGCATACTTGTTTTAAAACACTTTACTGATATAACATGTGTTGGGTAAGACATAGTGGGTTATACCATAGAAAGTCCTCACACTTTCGAATTGTTAATTACGGAATCTAGTGGGAAATCTTGGGTAGTACTACTGGGTCTGACAAGCCCCACCTGGATGACCGGAAGTCAACGGGTGCAATATTGTCCTAAACTACTAACACCATCACGACCTGGTATGTCATGGCGGGAGGCAAACAGACAAACATAGTCAGCTTCGATCGTGAAATCACTATTGTTCTTTACTAATGAAATTAGACTAGCTATCTATTTCAATGCACTTGTTTATATTTTTACTGACGCTACTGCTTATGATTGATTACAAACTCTTGAACTCACCAACCATCATGTTGACACTTTTAGTATGCTTTTCTCAGGTCATTTCTAGCAGCTACCCTTAGGAGCACGCACGTGTCAAGCATGCTTTGTTCAAACATTGTTTACTTTTAATTTAGCATTTACTTACGTATTTTGGTTTGGGTGCGTGTTTTGCGCAGTTTACTTTTAGTACCTTGTGTTTGGGTTATTTACAAAAAGCTTCAGCAAATATTTTAAAGTTTTAAACTCTGATTTGTTTAAATGTTTCATATACAGTCGTTAGGAGTAACTAATAACTGAGATCCTGGTTTGCTCACTTGCCTCGCTGTAAAACCCCGCACATGGATTTTGAGGGTGTGACAGATTGGTATCAGAGCCATTAGTTATAGGGAACTAGGTTGCATACACACTAGACTATAACCTCACAGCATGGCATCGTCATTAAGACCTCTAGACAAGAGACCTGTACGATCTGATTCACCTCCTCCTCTTCCTGTACCTGATGTGGGATCAGACTAGCCTCGACATCCTTACCCCTCTGAAGAGATGGATTGGGATCAGCCATTTGCATTACCCGAGTGCGACGCTCCATGGAACTGGAGTTACTATCCCAACTATGTTGATTGCATGGTCTACAGGGAGCGTGTTCTAGTTATAGCTACTATTAGCCCTAGGACTAGGTTGGTGACTACTTCTACGACACCTACCCTTCCTTCTCTGTGTGTTCCTCTCGAGCAGGCAGTTGTAACTTTGGTTGCTACACTGGACACTGAGCGATAGCATATCCGAGGAATTACTGACGAGAACTCCATTTTACGGAACGAGATGCGTTAGTTGGATTTCCAGGCACAGACGCTTCAGGAGCGACTCTCGATGGCCATTGGTGGGCATCATACCCTGGCAGGCAACGTTGTAGCACTTACTGAGCGCATGAACGCGCAAGAGCATCACAACATAGTGATCGACGATAGATTTGCTGATCTGGAGGCACAGCTAGCGGCGCTTCAAATTGCCAAAGCCCCTGCACCTGAGGAAGATCCTATTGAAGAAGACCCAGAAGAGGAACATGAAGAAGAACCGGAGGAAGCCCCGGAGGAAAAATAACCGGAAGGGATGGAAGAGGACGGTGATGGATCTGATGTGCTGGATTGATTCTACATTTATTTGACTGGGACTATATAGTGTTTCTTTTCTTTTGAAACCTATATGGGAAGGGTTGTTTCCCACCCAACTGAAAAACTAAAATTCTGACATTTAGGGAATATTTTATGAATCATCTACAATTTATTTGTTTTTGGTTATTATTTTGGTTATAAATATTGTGGTTGTGACAAATTCATTATTTCTTATTATTTACTGTACTTCAATGAGATAAATATGTTGGATGTTACTCATTATTGTATTTGTGAATGTAAAGTGAAATATAGACGGACGCTGTAGAGGACGTGGGCGTGGGCGTGGGCGTGGACGTGGTGCCGGTGGACGTGGTACTGGTGCTATAAGCATGACCCCCGCTGAGTTGGCCGCTCTAATTAATGAACATGTACAGGCGGCAGTGGCTGCTACACAAACTGGACAGCCAGCAGGTAAATGAAACAAGTAGCCTAACCAATATCTTAGTTGCTCGTCTGGGCTACTCAACTAATGTTTTGGTTTGTCGGAACAGGACCACCACACTGTACCTATAAATCCTTCATGGATTGTAAGCCTCACACCTAAAGTGGAACTGAAGGAGCTATGGGACTGGTACGGTGGTTTGAGAAGACCGAATCCGTCTTCATAAAATGTAACTGTCCGCCAGCCGATCAAGTGAAGTACACAACTGAAACTCTTGAAGGCACAACCCTCTCCTGGTGGAATACCCAGGTACAAATGCTAGGTCAGGCGATGGCTAATGACCTACCTTAGGTTGAGTTCAAGGTGATGATGACAGAGGAGTATTGCCCTTGAGATAAAGTGCAGAAGCTAGAAGTTGAGTTCTAGCAACTCAAGATGCAAGGTTCCGAGATTAAGGCCTATACTACACGGTCTCATGAGTTGGCAACACTGTGCCCGAGAATGGTTGATGAAAAGCATAAAAGGATCGACCATTACATACATGGACCGGTTCCTGAGATTCAGATTATGGTGACAGCTTCTAATCCTGCTACCATACAACAGGCCATTCGGTTAGCCCACAGGCTGACTGACCAAGCAGTGGAACAGGGAAGATTACCCAAACAGGGCGCGGTGGCTAGCATACCCGATAACAAATGTAAGTGGGAGAATAATAGTAATAAGGGCTCATCCTCTAGCAACCAGCAACAGCAGCAGCAGCAACAACACATACAACAACATCAACCTCACCAGCAACAAAGGAGGTTTGATAACAATCGTAACTTTAATTAGTCTTCCTCTTCAACACAGGGACAAGGTGGATATGTGGGGAAATATCCCAAATGTAATCGATGCAACTATCACCACACTGGCAGGTGTGAATTTTCGATGCCAGCATTGTGGTAAGGCTGGACACACGGCAAAGGATTGTCATGGTGAATTGATGAAGAAGTCCCCACAACCTCTAGAAACACCAAAAGGTTGTTTTGAATGTGGAAAGAAAGGACACTACAACAGGAATTGTCCTCAGTTGAAGAAAAATGGAAATGGTGCTGGAAATGGTGGAAGAAACAACAACAACAACAATGGTGATAATAACAGTGGCAACAACGGTAGAGCTAAAGGGAGAGCCTTCGTCATGGGTTCAGCTGAGGCTCTAAACGACCCTACTATTGTTACTGGTAAATTTTCTATTAACGGTCGTTTTGCTACTGTATTGTTTGACACTGGAGCTGATAGAAGTTTTATCTCTACTAAGTTTAGTAGCCACTTAAGTGATATGCCTTTTGCGTTGGAATCTAGTTACATCGTAGAATTAGCTGATGGTAAACATATTCATGTGACACACATCCTTAGGGGTTGCAATATAGAACTTGCCGGTCATACCTTTGACATAGACCTCATGCCTATGACACTTGGGAGTTTTGATGTAGCAGTAGGCATGGATTGGCTTTCCGACAAGCAGGCGGAAGTCATATGTCACAAGAAGATTATACGAGTTCCCATTGGTGAAGAAATTCTCTCGGTCAGAGGTGATAGGTGTGGTGCAGTGATGGGCATCACATCATACATGAAAGCATAGAAGTTGCTACGTAAAGGTCGCTTAGAGGTGATAGGTGTGATTTTTGGATACGTGAAGTGCAATTTTTGGGTCCATCGTTAACGAGAAGGATATACATGTTGATCCTGCGAAGATTGAGGCGATAAAGAATTGGTCGGTTCTCAAGACGTCTAGTGAGATACGACAGTTTCTTGGACTGGTAGGATATTATCGGTGGTTCATTGAGGGATTCTCTAAGATCGCTCAACTTCTTACAGCCTTGACTCATAAAGGAACAATGTATAAATGCGGTGATAGTCAAGAGTCTGCTTTTCAGTTTTCGATACAGAAACTGTGTAGCGCACCGATATTGGCAATACCAGAAGGAAGTGATGATTTTGTGGTTTATGTGATGCTTCTATCCAGGGACTTGGTTGTGTCTTGATGCAACGTGATAAGGTGATAGCCTACACCTCGAGATAACTAAAAGTACACGAGAAAAACTACACCACTCATGACTTGGAACTGGGTGCGGTAGTTTTTGCCTTGAAGATCTTGAGACATTACTTGTACGGTAGCAAGTGCACTATCTACACCGATCACAAGAGTCTTCAACATATCTTTGAGCAGAAGGAGTTGAACATGAGGCAAAGACGCTGGGTGGAATTGTTGAACGATTATGATTGCGTAATTAAATATCACCCATACTAAGTTTAGTAGCCTCTTAAGTGATATGCCTTCTGCGTTGGAATCTAGTTACATCATAGAATTAGCTGACGGGAAACAAATTCACGTGACACACATCCTTAGGGGTTGCAAGATAGAACTTGCCGGTCATACCTTTGACATAGACCTCGTGCCTGTGACACTTGGGAGTTTTGATGTTGTAGTAGGCATGGATTGGCTTTCTGACAAGCAGGCGGAAGTCATATGTCACAAGAAGATTATACGAGTTCCCATTGGTGAAGAAATTCTCTCGGTCAGAGGTGATAGGTGTGGTGCAGTGATAGGCATCACATCATACATGAAAGCACATAAGTTGCTACGTAAAGGTCGCTTAGAGGTGATAGGTGTGATTTTTGGATACGTGAAGTGAAATTTTTGGGTCACATCGTTAATGAGAAGGATATACATGTTGATCCTACAAAGATTGAGGCGATAAAGAATTGGTCGGTTCCCAAGACGTCTAGTGAGATACGATAGTTTCTTGGACTGGTAGGATATTACGGCGATTCATTGAGGGATTCTCTAAGATTGCTCAACCTCTTACAGCCTTGACTCATAAAGGAACAATGTATAAATGCGGTGATAGCCAAGACTCTGCTTTTCAGTTGTTGAAAGAGAAACTGTGTAGCGCACCGATATTGGCATTACCGGAAGGAAGTGATGATTTTATGGTTTATTATGATGCTTCTATCCATGGACTTGGTTGTGTCTTGATGCAATGTGATAAGGTGATAGCCTATGCCTAGAGAGAACTAAAAGTACACGAAAAAAACTACACCACTCATGACTTGGAATTGGGTGCGGTAGTTTTTGCCTTGAAGATCTGGAGACATTACTTATACGGTACCAAGTGCACTATCTACACCGATCACAAGAGTCTTCAGCATATCTTTGAGCAGAAGGAGTTGAACATGAGGTAAAGACGCTGGGTGGAATTGTTGAACGAATATTATTGCGCTATTAAATATCACCCAGGAAAGGCAAATGTAGTCGTGGATGCGTTGAGTAGAAAGGAAACTGCTAAGCCCCGACGAGTGCGAGCTTTGCAGCTTACGATTAGCACACAGTTGCCTGAACGAATCCGTGAAGCTCAGACAGAAGCCTTGAAAGCGGAAAACATTGGGTCTGAATCTTTACGTGGAATGGACAAACAGTCTTAAGTGAAATTGGATGGAATTTGTTACTTCATGGACAGACTCTGGGTGCCTTTGTATGGAAATCTAAGGGACTTGGTTATGAGTGAGGCTCACAAGTCTAAGTACTCTTTACATCCTGGTTCAGACAAGATGTATCATGACTTGAAGGCGCACTATTAGTGGCCTAATATGAAGGCGGATGTAGCTACGTATGTGAGCAAGTGCTTAACCTGTTCGAAGGTTAAAGTTGAATACCAATAGCCATCTGGATTACTACAATAACCTGAGATTCTTATGTGGAAGTGGGAACAGATTTCTATGGACTTCATTACTAAATTACCCCGGGCTCCTACTGTTTGTGACACGATATGGGTTATTGTAGATCGGTTAACTAAGTCTGCTCATTTCTTGGCAATCAAGGAAATGGATAAAATGGATAAATTAACCTGAATTTATCTGAAGGAGATAGTCTCGAGACATGGTGTACTGTCTCCATTATTTCTGACCGCGATGCTCGTTTCACATCACATTTCTGGCAATCGTTATAGAAATCTCTGGGTACACGTCTAGATATGATTACTGCTTATCATCTGCAAACAGATGGGCAAAGCGAACGTACTATTCAGACATTGGAGGACATGCTACGTGCTTGTGTGATTGATTTCGGGAATAACTGGAAAGTTCATCTACCGTTGGTGGAATTTTCTTACAACAATAGTTATCACGCCAGCATTAAGGCAGCACCATTTGAGGCCTTGTATGGACGGAAGTGTAAATCACCAGTTTTCTGGGTAGAAATTGGTGATAGCCAGTTAACAGGACCCGAGTTGGTGCATGAGACTACTAAGAAGATCGTACAAATAAGGAACCGTATGGCTGCAGCACGTGACCGACAGAAAAGTTATGCAGGGAAGCGACGAAAACCTCTGGAGTTTCAGGTCGATGATAAAGTTTTACTGAAAGTCTCACCGTGGAAAGGCGTGGTTCGATTTGGTAAAAGAGGAAAGCTAAATCTGAGATACGTTGGACCATTTGAGATTCTGGAAAGAATAGGTCCAGTGGCGTATCGATTGAACTTACCTGACTCATTGAGTGGAATTCATAATGTATTCCATGTTTCAAATCTGAAAAAGTGTTTATCGGACGAGACGATGGTTGTACCACTGGAGGAAGTGCAAGTAGATGAACAACTACCGTTCATTGAAGAACCAACGGAGGCGATGGACCGAGAGGTCAAAACTCTTAAGCAAAGAAAGATACCCATAGTCAAAGTTCGTTGGAACTCAAAACATGGGCCGGAATTCACGAGGGAACGTGAGGATCAGATGAAGCTTATGTATCCTCATCTGTTCGAAACGATGATGTCAACCAGTGGAGGTAATGATTAAATTTCGGGATGAAATTCTTATAACAATGGGATAATGTGACAACCCACCCGAAACTCACTCGATTTCTTTATGCCAATGCAGTAGACCAGTGATGTAACACAACCACGTAATGCAATTTTCAGGACGAAAATTCTTTCAACATGGGGATAATATGACATCCGGTAATTTTCCGTTACCAAACTTCGTTAGTTCTGTTAGGTCTTGCATACACGTGTTGTGAGCACACACTAGTTGTCGTTGAACGTTGGTGACTTAATAATAATTAACAATGGTTATTGGATAATAACTTGATTAATAATGATGATTATTAATTTGTAGTTATGTGATTTGTGAATTTAGATATTATTTGTGAATTTTATCTGATAATGTGACTACGTGTAAATATTGTTCATGTGTTTTGTTATTAATGGAAATATACATGATTATTATTGATGATTAATAATATTTGTGTTTAGTATTTAAAATCTTTTAAAAAATGTTAAAAGAGAAGTTTTTATAAAATGTGATCAAGGAGGGATTAATTTGTAAAAACTACAAAACTTATATTTGGTAAAAACCCAACCCTAATCCCCTAACCCCCCCTTGCGGCCGAAACCATCCATACACACACATACAATCGCGATTTTGAGCATGAACAAGCACCAAACACTCGATTTGATCTAGTTTCAAGCATTACAACATGTAGAAAGCATCAATTCTTGGCCATTACGCGATTAAAGGTTAGATTTTATTTGTTTTTCATGGATTCTTGAACATGGCCGAACCCTAGTTCGAAATTGATGATGGATGTCAAATTTTGTATAGTTTGATGATTATATGATGTTAGTTAGATTGTATTGATGTTAGTTTACTTGGATTATACAAGAAATTCGTGGTTTTGATGTGTTGTTCATACCTTACTAATAATAGTAACTTTTGTGCATGGAATTGATGAATTGATGATGGATTGATGATGTTATGATGTTATGATGTTATGATTTTAATGATGTTCTATGAATGTTAATCTATGTAGATGATGCAAGAATCCATGATTGATGTAGTCTAGTTCATACATTGCCAAAAGTGGAAACTTTTATTCATGAAGATTTGTGTTTGGATGAATTATAAGGGTTTGATGGATTATTATGATTGCTATGAACTAGATAGGGTATGTCATTGATGAATCTGTGTGGAAATTGGTGGAATGATGGATTTTGGGATATTACTTTCCCGAAAGGGAAACTTTATTTATATAGATCATTGGATATTGTTAATTGAGCATGTTTATGATGTTAGGATCATGTTAGAATGTTTGTTGATGATGTCTAAGGTGGTAGATTCTATTATTTGGGTTGTATGAATGCTTGATGCATGACTTTGGAAATTTAGGCTCTTATGAAATATACATGATAATGGATGATGTATGACAAGCTTTATAGCACTTAAGGGTTTGTAATATGGCAAACGTGAATAATTTGTGTGATAACCATGTATGATGGATTGCTATACTTGATTAAACAAGAATTTAACTTGACATGTCACCAACGGGTCAAACGGGTCAACTTGGTCTAATGTGTTTTGTTTTTCAAAACCTTGAGTCAATGTGTTTATTAAGCATTTAGGGTTGCTAAGATTCTGTGTACACGTACTTATGTACTTGCGTGTTCTAGGTAACCTCTGAAGGTTGTCTTTCCGCTCACTGTTAGCTTTTATTATCGTTCGTTTGCGCACCAGGTGAGTTCAATCCCCCACTTTTACTACTTCTCTTTTCGGGGGAGAAAGCATACATGTTTTAAAACACTTTACTGATATAACATGTGTTGGGTAAGACATAGTGGGTTATACCATAGAAAGTCCTCACACTTTCGGATTGTTAATTAAGGAATCTAGTGGGAAATCTTGGGTAGTACTACTGGGTCTGACAAGCCCCACCCGGGTGACCGGAAGTCAACGGGTGCAATATTGTCCTAAACTACTAACAGCGTCACGACCTGGTATGTCGTGGCGGGAGGCAAACAGACAAACATAGTCAGCTTTGATCGCGAAATCACTATTATTCTTTACTTATGAAATTAGACTAGCTATCTATTTCAATGCACTTGTTTATATTTTTACTGACGCTACTACTTATGATTGATTACAAACTCTTGAACTCACCAACCTTCATGTTGACACTTTTAGTATGGTTTTCTCAGGTCATTTCTAGCAGCTACCCTTAGGAGCACGCACGCGTCAAGCATGCTTTGTTTAAACATTGTTTACTTTTAATTTAGCATTTACTTATGTATTTTGGTTTGGGCGCGTGTTTTGCGCAGTTTACTTTTACTACCTTGTGTTTGGGTTATTTACAAGACGCTTCCGTAAATATTTTAAAGTTTTAAACTCTGATTTGTTTACATGTTGCATATAGAGTTGTTCTGAGTAACTACTGACTGAGATCCTGGTTTGCTCACTCGCCTCGCGGTAAAACCCCGCACGTGGATTTTGAGGGTACGAAACAATCTTGACTGTTCGTTTTAAAAGTCGCAGCGCCTGACATGTAAAGAGTGATAATTCCACCCTGTTTTCATTATAAATGGTAGTAGGGTAATTTCAGTCCATTAGCTTGATAAATAACACAATTGTAAAAACAATTGCGTGATTTCATAATCCCAAATTTTAGGGCTTTTTTAATGACCCACAACTGCGTGATAACAAAGAGTTTTGTTAACTGCTATTGCGTGATTATTGACTATAAAATACTCAAGTAAACCAACGACAGGTGTCGAAGACCCAAAAACCTAACATTTTAAAAAAAAAAAACCCACAATGATAGTCATGAAGAAAGTTCAACACAAACTCGATGCAGGTATGTTCAATCTCATTATATGAGGAATTTATAAGACCTCGATAATATACTTACAATCTCAAATGTTTTCTTTATTACAGTTCTTCATCATGAGAGGCAAACTAAAAAAAAGGAACGATATGCAAGTTAGGGGCGATAGAAATCTAGGAATTATGCATGCGTATAGTGATTGATTATTAATACAATTTTGTACGTTGTTAACACACTATTCAAACAGATGTTTAGAAGGAAAAGCGAACAAAAAAAATACGACACCCATGGTGAAAAGGACGCCAATAAAGGAGAGTTTGACTATAGACTTTGCCTAACTTATTGTATGTTTTAAGAACTTGTGTAATTTATCCTACAATTTGTCAAACTTTTGAAATGATCTGCGTAATTTCTAATTGTAGTTGCATAATTTCTATTATTAGTTGCGTAATTTTTAATATGTTTTGCGTAATTTATGAATGTGTTTGCGTAATTCTGATAGATGGGAAAATACAAAAAGGTTAAGATCTAATGAATCAAATGATGACGATTTCATACATACACCTCCAAAAAAATCAAAAAAGAAAACCAACTCTGATGACGACTTTAAATCCCCTGTGAAGAAGGTTAAAAAGAAAAATGTAAAAGAAAAAATAAGAAGGCAAGAATTCGTTAACTACAACAAAAGGAGACTGTCCATGCGTAGCTCCCTAGAAAAGTTGTATGATGCCATCCAAAAATTCACGAATGCACAAGTAGCTGCAGTAAAAGAGATTAGTGTTGGTTCTATACTACACATGAAAATAGATAACATACCAACAGCTTTGGGTTATTTGTAACGCCCGAAATTTTGTCACATAAAATAATAAAAAAAGAAAGTATCTTGAAGGAAACTAAAGGAAACCAAAGATGAGGAGTGTTTTGTGTAAAAGTACACAAAAGTCAAAAAAATGCACTTTATATGGGCATGGCCGCCCATATCACCCCTGCTGCTGCTGTGTTCAACTGAAACAGAAGAAGAAGAAGAAGAAGAAATCGAACCTCTCTCGGTTTTAGAGAGAGATAGAGGCTGTTTTTTTATCTTGGTATGTATTTCTATGCATAATTGGCTCGGTTTATGTTGGGTTTTGACCATGAAACCAATTTATATGTTTTTATGTGTTTTGTTGTTTGTTTTTGCTTGTTTTAGGCATTTGAACTCTTGTGCACACGAGTTTGGAGGATTTTTGCTTGTTTGCTGCAGGTGAGTTCTAGACCTCGGTTTTTATGTGTTTTAAACTTCTTGGGGCTGAAAATGCATGTTTAAAAGGTTTTGCAGTTGTTTTATGCTTTACCGTATGTATATGGCTGATTATGTTTGTGCTTTATGGTGGTTTATGTGCTGTTGATGCTTAGGATGTTGAGTATAAGCTTCGAACAGATGGATAAGCATGATTGGTTAGGAATTGTTGGTGTTTTCTTGGTTGTATGCCTGCTCTAGATGTTAAGCATGTTAGATCGATGATAAGGATGTGTTAGACCGAGGATTGGGGACTGAATAATTGCATAAGAGCTGAACATACACTTAAAGTATTTTGCTCATGCGCATTTTTTGTTTGTTAATCCGCATTTGTAGTTTCTCATGCGCCCAAGTGTTCTTCCGCATTTCTTTTGTTCATGCGCATTTGCTACAGTGTTCATGCGCAATTGTTTTAGTCATTCGCATTTGTTCTACCAGCATTTAGTTGGACACTTGGAATAATCTAAAGGCATTCATCCGTATTAGTTGTTGTTCATCCGCATTAGTTACTATTCATCAATATTAGTTACTGTTCATCCGCATTAGTCTTTGTTCATCCGCATTTGTCTAAGGACTTAGGATTTTTCTGAAGCTTGGGAAGTAGAATGTAACGGGTAAGTTCTGGAATGTTTTGTTGTTTCATGTCTGTTGTGGTGATGCATGTTGTGGGTTGTTGCTGATGCTTTATACTATGTATAATGTGACTTTACGTGGTGTGTTTATATTCGTATGCGTAAAGTATTATCGTAAAGAAAGTGAAAGATTAATATTAATAAAGAAGGGGAACATAAGAAATGTATGAAAAGTCTTGCAAGCAATGAAAGGAGGTGGACAACCATGTTGTCGTTACAGACTCGGATGGAGTGCAATCATTGAGATTGACTCGAAGGGGGTCTGAACCTTGAGATCTACCCGAAAGATGTCGTGATGCTCGCCCCGGCACTGTGTCGGTTTTCGAACATGAGTCGGGGGTGTTGCAAACAGAGACGGGGTTCTTGTCGCGTACCCCGGCACTATATCAGTCTTCGGACATGAGACGAGGGTATTGCATGAGACAGGATCCAGATAGAATGTAAAAGATAATGAAAATGTACAAAATGAACGAATACGTGAGTTAATGAAAGATAATTAAGTTTATACATTGATGTATGCATGATGGGTGCTCACGTGCGAAAGAAAAGAAAGTATTTTATTGAAAAGAGTATTTTCATATATAAATCCTACAAGGTATTTTAAACGTTTTATAACTAGAACTCACTCAGCAACACTGAATTTTATGCATTTTCAGTTGGCAGGTAATTGTTGCTGAGGATGGCACGCGGGGGAAGCTATTCCGCAGGGCAAGACTGGCATCCATTCATCTTTAATGAAATTGTTGTTTTGTAATGCAACGAATCAGGGTCTTTTGTAATTCAAGAAAACAATGATGTATTGCTCAACAACATTAATTATTAATAGAATGAATGGTTTTTAATAACTTAATTCCGTTGCAATATTTTATGAAATGTGTGTTGTTTAATGTTTTATGCTATGATTGGCCAACTGTGAGGTCTTCGGGAATGGGGCCTTACAAGTTGGTATCAGAGCCAAAGTTTAAGAGAAATAGGTCAATATTTTCAAAACCTAAACTTAAACTGAGAACGAGACAAATGGAGGGATGCCAGCCCTAGTAGCTACGTGCCATCAGATAATTCTTTTCTTAATGTTAACCGGTACTATGTGCGTGTGCTATTAGATTTATGTGCTTTTAGTAGATTTGAATACTAATGTAGTCAGGATAGGAAATGCTTGGGGGATGAAGAGTAAAGTAAGTGGCTAATCACAACTGGCTACTGTAATTAGGGACTTACTATACTTGACATAAACTGAGCTATTACCTTGAATGACCGTGTTGGTGTTTGAATCTTATAGTGTTAGAGGATGGCTGGAGGTAGATCATCTAAGGCTTCTAGAGGTGGAACACGGGGTGGTCGTGCTGGTAGTCCACGGGCCGCAAAGAACAAGGCAAGGACTGCAGAGACGGCTCCTCGTGAGCCAGGGCTTCATTACCCAGAGGGCGGTGATGAGAGTGCCAACCTGACGGCCTCAGTGAAAGAGGCAGTAGTGGAGGAGGTTCACCAAGTCATGCAGATGATCCTACCATCTGTCGTGACCGAGGTGATCTGGGCTGTAAGGGAGGATGAGAGGAAGGAAAAGGAGGAAGAGAGAAGGGCTGCTGCTGGGAGAAGGGAGAATGAGGGAGATCATGATGATGAGGAGGAGATGAATGCCGAAATGGGAACCTCTAGTGATTAAGAAGGGGTAGAGGTGCGGGACACCGCGAGAGGATGCAGCTATGGGGCATTCCAACGATGCAAACCCCCTACTTTTGACGGCAATGGTAACGCTGCAGCTGCCCACCGCTGGGTTAGAGAGATGGAGGCAGTGTTGGTTATCAGTGAGTGCAGGGAGTATCAGAAGGTGAAATTCGCCACTTACTCATTCGTTGACTCGGCTTTGTGTTGGTGGGACAATATTGTCCAAGCCGAGGGCAGCAGGGCCATCGGGAGGATGAGATAGGGAGATTTAAAGAAGTTGGTTATTGAGGAATTTTGTCCTCACAGGGAACTAGACAAGGTAGAGAGAGAATTCATGCAGCTTGAGGTGGGAACCATGACCTACCAGCAATACACCACCAAGTTTAACAAAAAGGCAAGGCTGGTGCCGGATCAGGTGACGCCGGTGTCAAGGAAAATTAAGAGGTATGTGCAGGGATTGCCGGCTGATATCCGCGGGCACTTGATTGTTGCCTGACCAAGCACTTTTAGGTCAGCAGTGGATCTGGCTGGGAGGCTTTACGATGAGAGAGAGGTGTCGGTGGTTGAGGTGAAGAAGACAGGTGGTGGTGACAAGAACTGGAATGGGAAGAGGTTTAGGCGTGGTGGTTTCACCCCAAACAACAAGAGGATGAAAATGGATGACCGAAGAATGGGGTCATCAAGCTCAGGGATGAAGAGGTGTGGCAAATATGGGAAGGAGCACACTGGTGAGTGCAAATGGGGATCGAATGTATGCTTCAAGTGTGGGAAGCCTAACCATGTGGCAAAGGTATGTGGGGCTATGAAGTGTTATAGTTGTGGTGAGGATGGTCATCTAAGCAGAGACTACAGGAAGCTGAGGGTCGAGAGTTCCGGGGCGAAGAAGAGGAAAGAGAGTGAAGGGCAGAGGGCAAGCGCTAGAGCATTTACAATGACCCGAGAGGAGGCCAGGGTGTATCCTAATGTCATGTCGGGTATGTTTCTAGTAAATCAAACTTGTGCCTCTGTATTGTTTGATTCTAGTGCTAGTAGGAGTTTCATTTCTGCTGCTTTCTGTGCTAAGCTGCCTGTTAGTAGTAGAAGAATTGATGAGCCATTTGATATAGAAACTGCTATTAGTAAGTCTACCAGAATTTCTGATATGATTGAGGATTATGGCATAGAGTTAGAAGGCCATAGGTTCTCTGCTAAACTATTTGTGATGCCCCTAGGTGGATTTGATGTAGTTCTGGGGATGGATTGGTTAGCAGCCTATGAGGCAAACATCATGTGTTGCAAAAAGATGATTCGACTGACAGCGCCCGATGGAAGTTCGGTAACGGTTTACGGTGACCGAGTTACTACAATTCCGAAGGTGATTTCAATGGTGGTGGCTGAGAAGTGCATGAAACGCGAATGTGGTGCCTACCTGGCTTATGTGAAGGACGTGGACGCGTCAGTACCACAATTGTCCGACGTACCAGTTGTGTGTGATTTCCCATACGTGTTCCCAGAAGATTTACCAGGCGTGCCACCGGCCCGTGAGATTGAGTTTCAGATTGATTTGATACCCGGTGCTCAACCAGTTGCCAAGGCACCGTATTGATTAGCTCCAACCGAGATGAAGGAGATGATGGTTCAACTGCAGGAGTTATTGAACAAGGGTTTCATTCGACCGAGTATCCCTCCTTGGGGTGTTCTGGTCTTGTTTGTTAAGAAGAAAGATGATAGTATGAGGATGTGCATAGACTACCGGGAGCTAAACAAGTTAACAGTAAAGAATCGATATCCCTTACCAAGAATAGATGACTTTTTTGACCAACTCCAAGGTGCCAGTTGGTTCTCACGAATAGATCTTCGATCTAGTTACAATCAGTTGAAGGTTAAGGAGCAAGACATTCCTAAGACAGCTTTTCGCACTCGTTATGGACACTACGAGTTCCTCGTTATGTCTGTCGGTCTGACTAACGCGCCAGCTGCCTTTAAGGATTTGGTGAATCAAGTGTGTCGGCCGATGTTAGATAAATCAGTGATTGTGTTTATTGATGATATCCTGATTTATTCAAAGAGCAAAGAAGAACATGCCGGCGACATACGTGAAGTACTGGAGATGCTTAGCACAGAGAAGCTTTATGCGAAATTCTCTAAGTGTGCTTTTTGGTTACGTGAGATTCAATTTTTGGGTCATGTGGTGAATTCTGAAGGAATTATGGTGGACCCGGCAAAGGTTGAGGCGGTGATGCAATGGAAGTCTCCAAAGACGCCATCCGAGATTCGAAGTTTCTTGGGATTGGCGGGCTACTACAGGAGGTTCATTCAAGACTTTTCCAAGATAGCCTCACCTTTGACCAAATTGACTAGCAAGGACGTAAGGTTTGTGTGGGGTCAGGAACAGGAAGATGCTTTTGAGGAGTTAAAGGCAAGATTAACTCAAGCTCCTATTTTGACATTACCCGAAGGGAGTGAAGACTTAGTGGTGTATTCGAATGCCTCCTATTCGGGACTGGGTTGTGTGTTAATGAAACATGGGAGAGTAATAGGCTACACATCCCGACAGTTGAAAAACCATGAGGTCAATTATCCCACGCATGATTTGGAGCTTGCAGCTGTGGTCTTCGCCTTAAAGATTTGGAGGCATTACCTGTACGGGGTGAAATGCACAATCTTCACAGACCAAAAGAGCCTAAAGTATTTCTTTGAGCAGAAAGATATCAACATGAGGCAGAGGAGGTGGTTAGAGCTGATTAAGGATTATGATTGTGAAATCCACTACCATCCAGGTAAAGCCAATGTAGTGGCTGATGCCCTCAGCCGAAAAGAGAGACCCGAGCCAATCCGGGTGCAAGCTTACCAATTGGTGATGACCTCTGACGTGATGACACGGGTCAAAGAATTTCAGGATGAGGCATTGAAGGAAGATCGCCTTACCTCTGAAAGGATGAGAGTTCTAGTCACGAAGTTGGGAGAAATTACCCACAGAGTTAGAACCCACTTCAGGCGGATGTGGATTCCCCGCTACGGTGATCTACGGGGACGAATTACGGATGAGGCTCATAAGACTCGATACTCCATTCATCCCACTTCCACTAAGATGTATCAAGATATGAAGAAAGAATATTGGTGGCCGAGTATGAAACGCGACATGGCGGAGTATGTGAGTAAGTGCCTTACTTGCTTACAAGTGAAGGCAGAGCATCAAAAGCCATAGGGGAAGATCCAACCGTTGGATATACCCGAGTGGAAGTGGGAGCACATCACCATGGATTTCATCATGAAGTTGCCACGAACGACAAAGGGGTATGATGCAATTTGGGTAATAGTTGATCGTTTGACAAAGAGTGCTCACTTCTTACCGATCCGCGAGACGTATTCATCCAAGAGGTTGGCAGATCTGTTCATCAAAGAGATTGTAGCTCTTCATGGTGTGCCGGTGTCTATCGTGTCAGACCGTGACACTCGGTTCACTTCGAAGTTTTGGAAGAGATTCCACAATGCAACGGGGACGAGGCTACACATCAGTACGGCTTACCATCCTCAGACAGATGGTCAGTCTCAGAGGACAATTCAAACGTTCGAGGACATGCTCCCAGCATGTGTGATCGACTTTGGAAGAAGTTAGGATGATCATCTACCATTGGCAGAGTTCTCATACAACAACAACTATCATGCCAGCATTGGCATGCCACCTTACGAGATGCTATATGGTGGGAGATGTAGAACGCCCGTGTGTTGGGGAGACATTGGGCAGAAAGAATTAGGAAGCATGGAGGTAATCGAGGCTACGACTGAGAAGCTAGAAAATATCAAAACCTTTATGAAGGCAGCCAAGGATAGACAGAAGTCATATGCCGATAAGAGGCGTAGACCGATCGAGTTCAACGTGGGTGATAAAGTCATGTTAAAGGTCTCGCCCTGGAAGGGGATCATCCGGTTCCGGAAGAGGGGCAAGATGAGTCCGAGATACTTAGGGCCTTTCCGAATCATTGCACGAGTAGGGGAGGTGGCCTAACGACTAGAATTGCCTGATGAGTTATGTGGAATTCACCCAACGTTCCATGTATCTCATTTGAGAAAATGCTTAGCCGATGAAGACATGATTGTACCACTGGAAGATATTGAAGTGGATGAACAGCTTAATTATGTAGAGCAACCAGTGGCAATCATCGACCAGAAGGAGAAGAGACTGAGAAATAAAGTGGTTCCACTCGTACGTGTGCAGTGGAAACACCGGAAGGGTTCCGAGTCTACGTGGGAGACGGAGGATGAAATGAGACAGCATTACCCATAGCTATTCGAAGAGTGACATGTTTCAGGGATGAAACCCCTTTAAGGGGGGTAGACTTGCAACGCCTAAAATTTTTTCACATAAAAAAAAAAGAAAAGAAAGTATCTTGAAGGAAACTAAAGGAAACCAAAGATGAGGGGGGTTTTGTGTAAAAGTACCCAAAAGTCAAAAAGTACACTTTATATGGGCATGGCCGCCCATGTCACCCCTGCTGCTGCTGTGTTCAACTGAAACAGAAGAAGAAGAAGAAGAAGAAGAAATCAAAGTTCTCTCGGTTCTAGAGAGAGATAGAGGCTGTTTTTTATCTTGGTATGTATTTCTATGCATAATTGGCTCGGTTTATGTTGGGTTTTGACCATGAAACCGACTTATATGTGTTTATGTGTTTTGTTGTTTGTTTTTGCTTGTTTTAGGCGTTTGAACTCTTGTGCACACGAGTTTGGAGGTGTTTTGCTTGTTTGCTGCACTAGGTGAGTTCTAGACCCCAGTTTTTATGTGTTTTAAACTTCTTGGGGCTGAAAATGCATGTTTAAAAGGTTTTGCAGCTGTTTTATGCTTTACCGTGTGTATATGGCTGATTATGTTTGTGCTTTATGGTGGTTTATGTGTTGTTGATGCTTAGGATATTGAGTATAAGCTTCGAACAGATGGATAAGCATGATTGGTTAGGAATTTTTGGTGTTTTCTTGGTTGTATGCCTGCTCTAGATGTTAAGCATGTTAGATCGATGATAAGGATGTGTTAGACCGAGGATTGGGGACTGAATAATTGCATAAGTGCATTTGCAGGTCGGTTAGTTCATCCGTATTTAAGAGCTGAACATAAACATAAAGTATTTTACTCATGCGCATTTGTTGTTTGTTCATCCGCATTTGTAGTTGCTCATGCGCCCAAGTGTTCTTCCGCATTTCTTTTGTTCATGCGCATTTGCTACAGTGTTCATGCGCATTTGTTTTAGTCATTTGCATTTGTTCTACCAGCATTTAGTTGGACACTTGGAATAATCTGAAGGCATTCATCTGTATTAGTTATTGTCATCCGCATTAGTTACTGTTCATCCACATTAGTCTCTGTTCATCCGCATTTGTCTAAGTACTTAGGATTTTTCTGAAGCTTGGGAAGTAGAATGTAATGGGTAAGTTCTGGAGTGTTTTGCTGTTTTATGTCTGTTATGGTGATGCATGTTGTGGGCTCTTGCTGATGCTTTATACTATGTATAATGTGATTTTACATGGTGTGTTTATATTCCTATGCGTAAAGTATTATCGTAAAGAAAGTGAAAGATTAATGTTAATAAAGAAGAGGAACATAAGAAATGTATGAAAATTCTTGCAAGCAATGAAAGGAGGTGCGCGACCATGTTGTCGTTACAGACTCGGATGGAGTGCAATCATTGAGATTGACTCGAAGGGGGTCTGATCCTTGAGATCTACCCGAAAGATGTCGTGATGCTCGCCCCGGTACCGTGTCGGTTTTCGGACATGAGTCGGGGGTGTTGCAAACAGAGACGGGGTCCTTGTCGCGTACCCCGACACAGTATCAGTCTTCGGACATGAGTCGGGGGTATTGCATGAGACAGGATCCAGATAGAAAGTGAAAGATAATGAAAATGTACGAAATGTACGAAATGAACGAATACGTGAGTTAATGAAAGATAATTAAGTTTATACATTGATATATGTATGATGAGTGCTCACGTGCGAAAGTAAAGGAAGTATTTTATTGAAAAGAGTATTTTCATATATAAATCCTACAAGGTATTTAAACGTTTTAAAACTAGAACTCACTCAGCAATGCTGACTTTTATACATTTTCAGTTGACAGGTAATTGTTGCTGAAGATGGCACACGGGGGAAGCTAATCGGCAGGGCAAGACTGGCATCCATTCATCTTTAATGATATTGTTGTTTTGTAATGCAACGAATCAGGGTCTTTTGTAATTCAATAAAACAATAATGTATTGCTTAACAACATTAATTACTAATAGAATGAATGGTTTTTATTAACTTAATTCCGCTGCAATATTTTATGAAATGTGTGTTGTTTAATGTTTTCTGCTATGATTGACCAACTGTGAGTCTCCGGGAACGGGGCCTTACATTATTGGCTTCTCGTTAACTACGATCATGAGATATATGAATTGAATATAGGAAACCATCTTCTCAAAATTACAACATTCAAGGTTCATGGGATACTTGGAATCCAAATAGAAAACACAAAGGTTGTTAAAAAGAATAAACCACGAAAGGGGGTTAACACACCAATCGATGAGTTTAAAGTTCTATTTCAAACATCAAGAATCACAGTTGTCAATGTTTTAGATGCAATTAAAAACAAACAGATGGTGGAAAAATTTTCAAGCTAAACATTTGTAAGGTCCCGTTCCCGGAGACCTCACAGTTGGTCAATCATAGCACAATATATATAAAACATTTCATAGTTCATAAACCAGTGCAGCGGAACTAATATCAAAAGCCTTTCACATCATTGATAAATACTGTTGCCAAAAAATACATCGTTAATTGTTAATAGTTACTAAAAGATCATATTAAATGCATTACAAAACAACAATATCATTAAAGATGAATGGATGCCAGTCTTGCCCTGTCGAGTAGCTTCCCCCACGTGCCACCCTCAGCAACAATTACCTGCCAACTGAAAATGCATAAAAGTCAGTGTTACTGAGTGAGTTCTAGTTTTAAAATGTTTAAAATACCTTGTAGGATTTATATATGAAAATATCCTTTTCAATAAAATACTTCCTTTACTTTCGCATGTGAGCATTCAACATACATACATCAAGGTATAGACTTAATTATCTTTCATTAACTCACATATTCGTTCATTTCGTACGTTTTGTACTTTTCATCATTATCTTTCACTATAATCTGGATCCTGTCTCATGCAATACCCTACTCATGTCCGAAGACCGACAGTACCGGGGTACGCGACAAGGACCCCGTCTCTTTTTGCAACACCCCCGCCTCATGTGCGAAGACCGTCACAGCACCAGGGTGAGCATCACGACAACTTTCGGGTCAATCTCATGGATTAAACCCCTTACAAGTCTGTTGTGACAACACGGTCACTCACCTCAATCGTTGCTTGCAAGACTTTCATTCTTTCATTACGTTCCACTTTTCATTATCGTTATCTTCCACTTCGTTACATAATACTTTACGCATACGAATATAAACACATCATGTAAAGTCACATTATACATAGTATAAAGCATCAACAACAGGCCACAACATGCATCACCACAACAGAGATGAAGCAGCAAACATTCCAGAACTTACCCGTTACATTCTACTTCCCAAGCTTCAGAAAAATCCTAAGTCCTTAGACAAATGCGGATTAACAGTAACTAAAGCGGGTGAACAACTAATGCGGATGAACAATAACTAATGCGGATGAACTATAACTAATGCGGATGAAAGTCTTCAGATTATTCCAAGTGTTCAACTAAATGCTGGTAGAACCAATGCAAATGACTGAAACAAATGCGCATAAACACTGTAGCAAATACGCATGAACAAAAGAAATGCGGAAGAACACTTGGGCGCATGAGCAACTACAAATGCAGATGAACAAACAACAAATGCGCATGAGCAAAGTACTTAAGTGTATGTTCAGCTCTCAAATGCGGATGAACTAACCGACCTGCAAATGCACTTATGCAATTATTCAGTCCCCAATCCACGATCTAACACATCCTTATCATGGATCTAACATGCTTAACATCTAGAGCAGGCCT
Source organism: Flaveria sonorensis (assembly GCA_025506505.1). NCBI lineage: Eukaryota > Viridiplantae > Streptophyta > Magnoliopsida > Asterales > Asteraceae > Flaveria > Flaveria sonorensis. The sequence continues at coordinate 42,874,212 of CM046436.1, read as the reverse complement.
ACAACCACAAAAACACCAACAATTCCTAACCAAACATGCTTATCCATCTGTTCGAAGCTTATACACAACATCCTAAGCATCAACAACACATAAACCACCATAAAGCACAAACACAAACACCCATATACATACGGTCAAGCATAAAACAGCTGCAAAACCTTTTAAACATGCATTTTTAGCCCCAAAGAAGTTTAAAACACATAAAAACCGGGGTCTAGAACTCACCTAGTGCAGCAAACAAGCAAAATTCCTCCAAACTCATGCGCACAAGAGTTATGTGACATCCGGTAATTTTCCGTTACCAAACTCCGTTAGTTCCGTTAAGTCTTGCATACACGTGTCGGGAGCACACACTAGTTGTCGTTGAACGTTGGTGACTTAATAATAATTAATAATGTTAAACAGATAATAATCTAGCTGTTGACGTGATTATTAAGTTGTGCTTATGTGCTTACGTGATTTAAATATTATTTGTAAATTTTATCGCGTAACGTGAAAACGTGTGTGTTTAATCCGTATGTTTTGTATTTGGTAAAGATAAAACATATAATTGTTATTAGTAGTTCATATGTTTATTATCTTAGTTAAAAATATTTTACAAGAGTATTTAAAGGCCTAATCTTTATAAAATACAAACTATGAGGGTTAAAAGGGTAATTATAATTAATTAAGTTAAAAAAAATAAAAACCCTAGCCCCCACACCTTCAATCGGCCGCAACACCTACTACACACACACATACACTTCGAATTTCAGCAAGAACAAGCAGTTTGGTCGCGGTTTTGGTTGATTACAAGGCATAGAACACGTTGGAATCATCAATTGCAAGCCATTGCACGTTTAAAGGTTAGATTTTTACATGTTTTTCATGGTTTTTGAACTTGGCCGAAACCCTAGTTCGAAACTTGCAATTGGAGGCTGATTTCTTGATGTTGGTTGGTGTTATTATGTTAGTTGGATTGTATATATGCTGGTTAACGTCGATTTTGCAAGAAAGCTTCGATTTTGATTCATGGTTCATAGGTTACTAAGAATAGTAACTTTATTTTGCTTGAATTGATGATTTGATGATGTATGAATGTTATGGATGTGTTTGTGATGATGATTAGATGCTAGGTTGATGATATGAACAATTTAAAATCAAGAAGATGTCTTATAGTTCATACATTGCTAAAAATAGTAACTTTTGGTGTTGAATGTTGATGAATCATGATGATTAGGTGTTGTTGGTCATGTTTAGATGTTGTCATGGACTTGAATTGGTATGTAAATGATGAATCCATGAATGTCTTGGGTGTTTGATGAAATTGGGATGTACTTTCCCAAAAGGGAAACTTTCTTTGTGCAAATCATTGAATTGGATGATTTGAGCATGTTTAGGATATTAGGACCATGTTAGTATGTTCATGGATGATTTTCTAAGGTAGTAGAATGTATTGTTTGGGTTGTATGAATGTTTAGTTGGTTAGTTATCTGATTTGGCCTGTTTGTGGGAATTCATGGTAATGGGTCATATGGGTATGTTAGGACTATTGTTGGTTTGTGGTTGATCATGGTTGAACATTTTGGATGATATGATTTCTGTTAAATGGTATGTTGATGATCATCATACACGCGTGCAAATCTGAGGCCCCTACTTAGTAGGATTGGCAGGGTTTAGGGTGTGAAGTCGTGAGTGGCTTCACATGGCATGCTGTGCATGATTTGATTCTATGTATGATGCATTGGTTGTGTTGTAACTATGTTGAGCATGATAATTGTTTGAGATTCGCATGACTTGTATGATATCTGGCTGTATGATGATCTAGTTGGTACATGTGATTAATGAAGTGTTATATGTAATCAGTTTGTATGTTAATCATGTATGATGTACTGTTATGCTTGTTTGAATGAAATTTCACCTATAATGTCAACAACGGGTCAAACGGGTCAACTGGGTCAAATGTGTCTTGTCTTTCTTAAACCTTGAGTTCCTTGGTTTGTAGAGCACTTAGGGTTTCATATTGATTCTGTGTACACGTACTTATGTACTCATGTGTTCTAGGTGACCTTTGAAGGTTGTCTTTCCCCTCTTTCTTTCAAGTTAATCTCTAAGTTAATTCTTGCGCGTATCAGGTGAGTTCATGCCCCACACTTTTACATACTCTCTTTTGGGGGAGATAGCATACTGGTTTTTACAAACGCTTTATCATGATAAGTTATGTATGGTATAATATAGTGTTGATTACCATGAAAGTCCTCACACTTTTGGATTGTTAATAATGATGGTTAGCGGGAAATCTTGGGTAGTACTACTGGGTCTGACGAGCCCCACCTGTGCGACTCGAGGTCAAACGGGTGCAATATTATCCTAACGACATTTGTCACGACCTGGTAAGTCATGGCAGGAGGCAACAAACGTAACACAGTCAGCTTCAATCACGAAATCACTATGATTATTACTATTTGTTTATAGACTAGCTATCTATTACAATACACAATCTTATATTTTGCAACTATCATTGGTTTATGTTTAAACGCAAACTCTTGAACTCACCAACCGTTGTGTTGACTCTTTTAGTATGCTATTCTCAGGTTAAGGTTGCTATTGCCTAGGAGCACGTTACACGGGTCAGCATCATGGTGTTTGGCAGCATGTTATGAAACATTGTTTTGGGTTAAGAATGTTTAAACATCGTCTTTTGGTTTTGTTTAATACTTGGGCGCGTATGTTTGCGCATTTTCAAATCATGTTTCATCGTTTTGGGTTTACTAGTTTATTTAACGCTTCCGCATGTTTTTAAAGTTTGAACTTTGGTTGGTTTTATTTTAAAAGTGGCATATAGTGTCGTTATGAGTAACTATTGACTGTGATCCTGGTTTGTTCACACGCCTCGCGGTAAACTCCGCTCGTGGATTTTGAGGGTGTGATAGATTGGTATCAGAGCCATTTGTTATAGGGAACTAGGTTGCATCCACACACTAGACTATAACCACACAGTTGTTAGTTACTTATCGCTTACTCTCCTTACTGTATACTCATTGGCATACGCAACACGTACTTCGCAGCATGGCATCGTCGTCCAGAAATTTAGGCAAGAGACCTGCACGATCTGAGTCACCTCCTACATCTCCCGTACCTGATAGGGGATTTAACTGGCCCTGACATCCTTATCCTCCTGGCGAGATAGACTGGGATCAGCCTTTCATACCTCTTGAGCTCGATCCTCCGCGGAACTGGGATTTCTACCCCACCTACATAAACCGTATGGCTTATAGAGAGCGCGTACCACCAGTAGCTCCTACACGACCTAGGACTAGGTCATCAACCGCCTCTGCATTTCCTACTCTTACTACCTTGAGCATCCCTCTCGAGCAGGCGTTTGCAGCTTTGGTAGCCACTCTAGACACGGAGCGGTAGCGGATTAGATGACTCACTGATGAGAACTCTGCATTACGATCTGAGATGCGTCAGTTGCGTTTCCAGGTAGAGACGCTTCAGGAGCGACTCTCGATGGCCATCGGTGGACATCATACTCTGGCAGGCAACGTTGTAGCACTTATTGGGCGCATGGATGCACAAGATCACCATAACATAGTGATCGATGATAGGTTTGCTGATTTAGAAGCACAGCTAGCAGCACTTCAGGTTGTTGAAGCCCCTGCACCTTTGGTGGATCCTGATGAGGAAGACCCAGAAGAGGAACCCGAGGAAGCCCCCGAAGAAGAACTAGCAGAGATGGATGAGGACATTGACGGATCTGATGTACTGGACTGATTCTACTTTTAAATGACTTAGACTATGTAGTGTTTCTTTTCTTTGAAACCTATGTGGGAAGGGTTGTTTCCCACCCAACTGACAAACTTAAATTTTTGACATTGATGGAATATTTTGTGACTCAATTGCAATTTATTTATCTTTGGTTATTATTTCTGTTATAAATGTTGTGGTTGTGGTGAATACATTATTTCTTATTGTTTACTGTACCTTAATGAGATTAATGTGTTGGATGTTACTCATTATTGTAATTGTGAATTGTAAAGTGAAATATGGACGCACGAGGAAGAGGACGTGGGCGTGGTCGTGGATGTGGTGCCGGAGGCCGTGGTGCCGGAGCCATAAACATGACGCTTGCGGAATTGGCGGCATTAATTAACGAACATGTTCAGGCGGCAGTGGTTGCTGCCCAATCGGGACAACCAGCAGGTAAATGATAACAAGAGGTTAAACTAATTATTATAGTTAATTGCCTAGGATATCTGACTAATGTTTGGGATTGTCAAAATAGGACTACCACCATGTACCTACAAGTTCTTCATGGACTGTAAACCCCATACCTATAGCGGGACGGAAGGAGCTGTAGGGCTTGTAAGGTGGTTTGAGAAGACATAGTCTGTCTTCGCAAAATGCAACTGCCCGCCTGCTGATCAGGTGAAGTATGCCACTGGGACATTGGAAGGCGCAACACTATCCTGGTGGAATGCCCAGGTGCAAATGCTGGGTCAAGCCATGGCTAATGAACTACCTTGGGAAGAGTTTAAGGGGATTATGACCGAAGAATATTGCCCCCGAAATGAAGTGCAGAAACTGGAGATTGAGTTCTGGCAACTCAAAATGCAAGGCTCAGAAATTGAAGCCTACACGACCCGTACTCATGAGTTAGCCACTTTATGCCCAGGGATGGTGAATGAAATGCACAAGAGGGTTGAGCATTATATACAGGGATTGGTGCCCGAAATTCAAAGTATGGTAACTGCCTCTAACCCCACTACCATACAACAAGCTATCCGAACAGCCCACAGGCTGACTGATCAAGCAGTCGAGCAAGGTCGATTACCTAAGCGGGGCGCGGTGGCAAGCATGCCCGACCATAAACGCAAGTGGGATGGTTCAAGCAATAAGGGATCGTCATCCAGCAGCCAATCTCAACCTCAACCACAGCAGCAAAGTCAGCAACAGCAACGGAAGTTCAATAACAATCGAAGCTTCAACTAGGCGACTCCCTCAAATCAAGGACCCGGTGGGTATGGCGGAAGACAGCCAAAGTGCAACCGGTGTAACTACCACCATGTGGGTCGATGTGATAACTTCAAGTGCCAACGTTATGGGAAGATTGGTCACGCAGCCAAAGACTGTCGGGGTGAACTGATGAAGAAGCCTCAACAATCACAAGAAACTCCGAAAGGTTGTTTTGAGTGCGGAAAAGAAGGCCATTACAAACGCAACTGTCCCCAACTTAAGAGGAATGGTAATGATAACAACAACAATGGAAACAACAGCAATAATAACAATGGCAACGACAATAACAACAGCAATGGTAATGGCAACAACAATGGTGGAAACAACAATGGAGCCAAAGGAAGAGCCTTTGTCATTGGCTCAAGTGAGGCTCTAAACGACCCTACAACTGTAACTGGTAAATTTTCGATTAATGGTCGTTTTGCTACCGTATTATTCGATACCGGAGCCGATAGAAGTTTCGTGTCCGCTAGGTTCTATAGTCTTTCAAGTGATATGCCCTCAGCCTTAGAAACTAAATACACCGTGGAGTTAACTAATGGCACACAGATTCACGTAACGCATATTCTTAGGGACTGCAAGATAGAGCTTGCTGGTCATACATTCACCATAGATCTCATGCCTGTTACGTTAGGAAGCTTTGATGTGGTAGTAGACATGGATTGGCTTTCCGATAAACAAGCGGAAGTTATATGCCACCAGAAGATCATTCGGATTCCCATTGGTGAAGAAGTCCTTACGGTCAGAGGTGATAGGAGTGGTATGGTGATAGGTATCATCTCATTCATGAAGGCATAGAAGTTCTTATGAAAGGGTCGACTGGCCATATTGGCACTCATCACAGATAAACAGACTGAGGAAAAGAAGATAGAGGATATCCCCGTAGTTCGCGAGTTTCCCGAGGTGTTTCCGGAAGACCTGCCTGGATTACCGCCTCATCGTCAAGTTGAATTCCAAATTGAGTCGACTCCAGGAGCCGCTCCAATTGCGAGAGCACCGTACCGGTTAGCTCCGAACGAACTGCAGGAATTATCTGCCCAACTACAAGAGTTGTTGGATAAAGGGTTCATCCAACCGAGTTCGTCGCCCTGGGGAGCGCCAGTTCTATTTGTGAAGAAGAAGGATGGTACATTTCAAATGTGCATTGACTATAGGGAACTGAACAAGGTTACTATCAAGAATAGATATCCCTTACCTCGTATCGATGATTTGTTTGATCAACTGCAAGGATCAAGCTATTACTCTAAGATTGATCTGAGGTCTGGGTATCATCAGCTGAGAGTTCGAGAAGAGGACATCTCGAAAACTGCCTTCTGTACACGATATGGTCACTATGAATTTTTAGTCATGCCATTTGGGTTGACGAATGCACCAGCAGTATTCATGGACCTCATGAATCGCGTGTGCAAACCCTATCTTGATCAGTTTGTTATCGTCTTTATTGATGACATACTGATATACTCAAGGACCGAGGAAGAACATGAGAAGCACTTACGTTTACTCTTGGAATTACTTAGAAAGGAACAATTGTATGCAAAGTTTTCTAAGTGTGATTTCTGGATACGTGAGGTATAATTCTTGGGTCATATTGTCAACGAGAAGGGAATACATGTTGATCCTGCTAAGATTGAAGCGATAAAGAATTGGTCTGTTCCTAAGACACCAAGTGAGATACGACAATTCCTTGGATTAGCGGGATATTATCGACGATTCATAGAAGGATTCTCTATGATTGCACAACCTCTCACAGCCTTGACTCATAAGGGAACAACATACAAATAGGATGAGAATCAGGAATCTGCTTTTCAGTTGCTGAAACGGAAACTGTGTAGCGCACCAATATTAGCGTTACCAGATGGTAGTGATGACTTCGTAGTCTACTGTGATGCGTCTATTCAAGGACTTGGATGCGTCTTGATGCAGCGGGATAAGGTGATAGCTTACGCCTCTAGACAATTGAAGATTCATGAGAAGAACTATACCACCCATGACTTGGAACTGGGTGCAGTAGTTTTTGCCTTGAAGATCTGGAGACATTACTTGTACGGTATCAAATGCACCATCTACACCAATCACAAGAGTCTTCAGCATATATTTGAGCAAAAGGAGTTGAATATGAGGCAAAGGTGCTGGGTAGAATTGTTGAATGACTATAACTGTGCTATTAAGTACCACCCGGGGAAAGCGAATGTAGTTGCTGACGCGCTAAGTAGGAAAGAAATTGCTAAGCCTCGACGTGTGCGAGCTTTGCAACTTACTATTAGCACACAGTTACCTGAACAAATCCGAGAGGCTCAGACAGAATCCTTAAAAGCAGAAAACATTGGGTCTGAATCGTTAAGGGGAATGGAAAAATAATTGGAAGTAAAAGCGGATGGAATTCGTTACTTCATAGACAGACTTTGGGTACCTCTACATGGAAATCTGAGAGATTTGGTCATGAGAGAGGCACACAAGTCTAAGTACTCTATACATCCTGGATCTGACAAGATGTATCACGATCTGAAGGCGCACTATTGGTGGCCTAAAATGAAAGCGGATGTAGCTACTTATGTGAGCAAGTGTCTGACCTGCTCAAAGGTAAAAGTGGAGTACCAAAAGCCATCTAGACTACTACAACAACCCGAGATCCCTATGTGGAAGTGGGATCAGATATCAATGGATTTTATTACTAAGTTACCTCGCACTTCTACGGGATGTGACACAATATGGGTTATCGTGGATCGATTGACAAAATCTGCTCATTTCCTAGCAATAAAGGAAACGGATAAGATGGAAAAGTTAACTCGGCTCTATTTGAAGGAGATCGTTTCGAGGCATGGAGTACCAATCTCAATCATTTCTGATCGCGATTCTCGTTTCACATCACACTTCTGGCAATCACTGCAGAAATCTTTGGGTACGCGATTGGATATGAGTACTGCTTATCATCCACAGACTGATGGTCAAAGCGAGCGTACTATACAGACTTTGGAGGACATGTTACGTGCTTGTGTGATTGACTTCGGGACTAACTGGGAAGTTCACCTACCATTGGTGGAATTTTCTTACAACAACAGTTATCACACTAGCATAAAGGCAGCACCTTTTGAACTTTGTATGGGAGAAAGTGTAGATCACCAGTTTACTGGGCTGAAATTGGTGATAGTCAATTAACGGGTCCCGAGTTAGTACACGAGACAACTGAGAAGGTTGTCCAGATAAGAAACCGCATGGCCGCAGCGTGAGACAGATAGAAAAGCTATACTGACAAGCGACGGAAACCTTTAGAATTTCAAGTTGGTGACAAAGTCTTATTGAAAGTCTCACCATGGAGGCGTAGTTCGGTTTGGTAAGCGAGGAAAGCTAAATCCGAGATACGTTGGACCATTTGAGATAGTGGAAAGAATTGGTCAAGTGGCCTATCGACTAGCCTTACATGATTCATTGAGTGGAATCCATGATGTATTCCATGTTTCAAATCTAAAGAAATTTTTAACGGATGAAACGATGGTCGTACCACTGGAAGAAGTTCAAGTAGACGAACAGTTACGCTTCATTGAGGAACCTGTCGAAGTGATGGATCGTGAGGTGAAGACACTTAAGCAAAGTAAGATGCCCATTGTCAAAGTTCGATGAAACTCGAGACGTGGACCAGAATTCACGTGGGAACGTGAAGACCAAATGAAGCTTAAGTACCCTCAGCTATTCGAAAGGACGATGCCAGCCGGCGAAGGTACTGATTAAATTTCGGGACGAAATTTCTTTCAACATGGGGATGATGTGACAACTCATCCAAAACTCACACGATTTCGATTTCCTTGTGCCAATGCAGTAGACCAGTGATGGATCACTCACCATGTAACGCAATTTTCGGGACGAAAATTCTTTCAACATGGGGATAATATGACATCCGGTAATTTTCCGTTACCAAACTCTGTTAGTTCCGTTAAGTCTTGCACACACATGTCGGGAGCACACACTAGTTGTCGTTGAACGTTGGTGACTTAATAATAATTAATAATGTTAAACAGATAATAATCTAGCTGTTGACGTGATTATTAAGTTGTGCTTATGTGCTTACGTGATTTAAATATTATTTGTGAATTTTATCGCGTAACGTGGAAACGTGTGTGTTTAATCCGTATGTTTTGTATTTGGTAAAGATAAAACATATAATTGTTATTAGTAGTTCATATGTTTATTATCTTAGTTAAAAATATTTTAAAAGAGTATTTAAAGGCCTAATCTTTATAAAATACAAACTATGAGGGTTAAAAGGGGAATTATAATTAATTAAGTTAAAAAAATAAAAACCCTAGCCCCCACACCTTCAATCGGCCGCAACACCTACTAAACACAAACATACACTTCGAATTTCAGCAAGAACAAGCAGTTTGGTCGCGGTTTTGGTCGATTACAAGGCATAGAACACGTTGGAATCATCAATTGCAAGCCATGGCACGTTTAAAGGTTAGATTTTTACATGTTTTTCATGGTTTTTTACCTTGGCCGAAACCCTAGTTCGAAACTTGCAATTGGAGGCCGATTTCTTGATGTTGGTTGGTGTTATTATGTTAGTTGGATTGTATATATGCTGGTTAACATCGATTTTGCAAGAAAGCTTCGATTTTGATTCATGGTTCATAGGTTACTAAGAATAGTAACTTTATTTTGCATGAATTGATGATTTGATGATGTATGAATGTTATGGATGTGTTTGTGATGATGATTAGATGCTAGGTTGATGATATGAACAATTTAAAATCAAGAAGATGTCTTATAGTTCATACATTGCTAAAAATAGTAACTTTTGGTGTTGAATGTTGATGAATCATGATGATTAGGTGTTGTTGATCATGTTTAGATGTTGTCATGGACTTGAATTGGTATGTAAAGGATGAATCCATGAATGTCTTGGGTGTTTGATGAAATTGGGATGTACTTTCCCCAAAGGGAAACTTTATTTGTGCAAATCCTTGAATTGGATGATTTGAGCATGTTTGGGATATTAGGACCATGTTAGTATGTTCATGGATGATTTTCTAAGGTAGTAGAATGTATTGTTTGGGTTGTATGAATGTTTAGTTGGTTAGTTATCTGATTTGGCCTGTTTGTGGGAATTCATGGTAATGGGTCATATGGGTATGTTAGGACTATTGTTGGTTTGTGGTTGATCATGGTTGAACATTTTGGATGATATGATTTTTGTTAAATGGTATGTTGATGATCATCATACACGCGTGCGAATCTGAGGCGCCTACTTAGTAGGATTGGTAGGGTTTAGGGTGTGAAGTCGTGAGTGGCTTCACATGGCATGCTGTGCATGATTTGATTCTATGTATGATGCATTGGTTGTGTTGTAACTATGTTGAGCATGATAATTGTTTGAGATTCGCATGACTTGTATGATATCTGGCTGTATGATGATCTAGTTGGTACATGTGATTAATGAAGTGTTATATGTAATCAGTTTGTATGTTAATCATGTGTGATGTACTGTTATGCTTGTTTGAATGAAATTTCACCTATAATGTCACCAACGGGTCAAACGGGTCAACTGGGTCAAATGTGTCTTGTCTTTCTTAAACCTTGAGTTCCTTGGTTTGTAGAGCACTTAGGGTTTCATATTGATTCTGTGTACACGTACTTATGTACTCATGTGTTCTAGGTGACCTTTGAAGGTTGTCTTTCCCCTCTTTCTTTCAAGTTAAGCTCTAAGTTAATTCTTGCGCGTATCAGGTGAGTTCATGCCCCACTCTTTTACATACTCTCTTTTGGGGGAGATAGCATACTGGTTTTTACAAACGCTTTATCATGATAAGTTGTGTATGGTATAATATAGTGTTGATTACCATGAAAGTCCTCACACTTTCGGATTGTTAATAATGATGGTTAGCGGGAAATCTTGGGTAGTACTACTGGGTCTGACGAGCCCCACCTGTGCGACTCGAGGTCAAACGGGTGCAATATTGTCCTAACGAACATTTGTCACGACCTGGTAAGTCATGGCATGAGGCAACAAACGTAACACAGTCAGCTTCAATCGCGAAATCACTATGATTATTACTATTTGTTTATAGACTAGCTATCTATTACAATACACAATCTTATATTTTGCAACTATCATTGGTTTATGTTTAAACGCAAACTCTTGAACTCACCAACCGTTGTGTTGACTCTTTTAGTATGCTATTCTCAGGTTAAGGTTGCTATTGCCTAGGAGCACGTTACACGGGTCAGCATCATGGTGTTTGGCAGCATGTTATGAAACATTGTATTGGGTTAAGAATGTTTAAACATCGTGTTTTGGTTTTCTTAATACTTGGGCGCGTATGTTTGCGCATTTTCAAATCATGTTCCATCGTTTTGGCTTTACTAGTTTATTTAACGCTTCCGCATGTTTTTAAAGTTTGAACTTTGGTTGGTTTTATTTTAAAAGTGGCATATAGTGTGGTTCTGAGTAACTATTGACTGTGATCCTGGTTTGTTCACACGCCTTGCAGTAAAACTCCGCTCGTGGATTTTGAGGGTGTGACAAGTTCAAACGCCTAAAACAAGCAAAAACAAACAACACAACACATTAAACATATATAAATCGGTTTCTTGATCAAAACCCAACATAAACCGAGCCTATTATGCATAGAAATACATACCAAGATCAAAAACAGCCTCTTTCTCTCTCTAGAACTGAGAGAACTTCGATTTCTTCTTCTTCTTCGTTTCAGCCGAACACAGCAACAGCAGGAGTGATATGGGCACCCATGCCCATATAAAGTGCACTTTTGACTTTTGTGTACTTTTACACAAAACACCCCTCATCTTTGACATCTTTTTGCTTTCTTCTTGATACTTTCTTTTCTTTTATTTTGACAAGATTTCGGGTGTTACAAGTCTACCCTCCTTAAAGAGGTTTCGTCCCCGAAACCTGTCACTCATCAAATAACTATGAGTAATGCTGTCTCATTTCTTCCTCCGTCTCCCACGTAGACTCGGAACCCTTTCTTTTTTTCCACTGCACACGTACGAGTGGAACCACTTTATTTCTCAATCTCTTCTCCTTCCTGTCTATGATGGCCACTGGTTGCTCCACATAATTGAGCCTTCATCCACTTCTATATCCTCCAGTGGCACAATCATATCTTCATTAGCCAAGCATTTTCTCAGATGAGATACATGGAACGTCGGGTGAATTCCACTTAACTCATCAGGCAATTCTAGTCGATAGGCCACCTCCCTTACTGGTGCAACGATTCGGAAAGGCCCTATGTATCTCGGACTCAGCTTGGCTCTCTTCCAGAACAGGATGATCCCCTTCCAGGGCGAGACCTTTAACATGACTTTATCACCCACGTTGAACTCGATCGGTCTACGCCTCTTATCGGCATACGACTTCTGTCTATCCTTGGCTGCCTTCATATAGGCTTTGATCTTTTCTAGCTTCTCAGTCGTAGCCTCGATTACCTCCATGCTTCCCAACTCTTTCTGCCTAATGTCTCCCCAACACACGGGCGTTCTACATCTCCTACCATATAGCATCTCGTAAGGTGGCATGCCAATGCTGGCATGATAGCTGTTGTTGTATGAGAACTCTGCCAATGGTAGATGATCATCCCAACTTCCTCCAAAGTCAATCACACATGCTCGGAGCATGTCCTCGAGTGTCTGGATTGTCCTCTCAGACTGACCATCTGTTTGAGGATGATAAGCCGTACTGATGTGTAGCCTCGTCCCCATTGCATCATGGAATCTCTTTCAAAACTTCGATGCGAACCGAGTGTCACGGTTTGACACGATAGAAACTGGTACACCATGACAAGCTACAATCTCTTTGATGAATAGATCCGCCAACCTCTCGGATGAATACGTCTCGCGAATCGGTAGGAAGTGACCACTCTTTGTCAAACGATCAACTATTACCAAATTGCATCATACCCCCTTGCCATACGTGGAAACTTCGTGATGAAATCCATGGTGATGTGCTCCCACTTCCACTCGGGTACATCCAATGGTTGGATCTTCCCGTATGGCTTTTATTGCTCTGCCTTCACTTGTAAGCAAGTAAGGCACTTACTCACATACTCCACTAAATCGCGCTTCATACCCGGCCACCAATAGTCTTTCTTCATATCTTCATACATCTTAGTGGCACCAGGATGAATGGAGTATCGAGTCTTATGAGCTTCGTCCAGAATTCGTCCCTGTAGATCACCGTAGTAGGGAATCCACATCCGCCCGAAGGGTTCTAACTCCGTGAGTATTTTCTCCCAACTCCGTGACTAGACCTCTCATCCTTTCAGAGTTAAGGCGATCTTCCTTCAATGCCTCATCCTGAAATTCTTTGACATGTGTCATCACGTCAGAGGTCATCACCAATTGGTAAGTTTTCACCCGGATTGGCTCGGGTCTCTCTTTTCGGCTGAGGGCATCAGCCACTACATTGGCTTTACCCGGATGGTAATGGATTTCACAATCATAATCCTTAATCAGCTCTAACCACCTCTTCTACCTCATGTTAAGATCTTTCTGCTCAAAGAAATACTTTAGGCTCTTGTGGTCTGTGAAGATTGTGCATTTCACCCCGTACAGGTAATGCCTCCAAATCTTTAAGGCAAAGACCATAGCTGCGAGCTTCAAATCATGTGTGGAATAATTGACCTCGTGAGTTTTTAACTGTCAGGACGCGTAGGCTATTACTCTCCCACGTTACATTAACACACAACCCAGTCCCGAATAGGAGGCATCCGAATACACCACTAAGTCTTCACTCCCTTCGGGTAATGTCAAAACAGGAGCTTGAGTTAATCTTTCCTTTAACTCCTCAAAAGCATCCTCCTGTTCTCGTCCCCACACAAACTTCACCTCCTTGCAAGTCAATTTAGTCAAAGGTGAGGCTATCTTGGAAAAGTCTTGAATGAACCTCCTGTAGTAGCCCTACAATCCCAAGAAACTTTGAATCTCAGATGGCGTCTTTGGAGACTTCCATTGCATCATCGCCTCAACCTTCGCCTGGTCCACCATAATTCCTTCGGAATTCACCACGTGACCCAAAATTGAACCTCACGTAACCAAAAAGCACACTTAGAGAATTTCGCATAAAGCTTCTCCCTGCGAAGCATCTCCATTACTTCACGTATGTTGCTGGCATGTTCTTCTTTGCTCTTTGAATAAATCAGGATATCATCAATAAACACAATCACTGATTCATCTAACATTGGCCGACACACTCGATTCATCAAATTCATAAAGGCAGCTGGTGCGTTAGTCAGACCGAAAGACATAACGAGGAACTCGTAGTGTCCATAACGCGTGCGAAAAGCTGTCTTAGGAATGTTTGCTCCTTAACCTTCAACTGATGGTAACCAGATCGGAGATCTATTCGTGAGAACCAACTGGCACCTTGGAGCTGGTAAAACAAGTCATCTATTCTTGGTAAGGGATATCGATTCTTCACTGTTAACTTGCTTAGCTCCCGGTAGTCTATGTACATCCTCATACTACCGTCTTTCTTCTTAACAAACAAGACTGGAGCACCCCAAGGAGAGATACTCGGTTGAATGAAACCCTTGTCCAATAACTCTTGCAGTTGAACCATCAACTCCTTCATCTCGGTTGGAGCTAATCGATACGGTGCCTTGGCAATCGGTTGAGCACCGGGTATCAAATCGATTTGAAACTCGATCTCACGGTCCAGTGGCAAGCCTGGTAAATCTTCTGGGAACACGTCTGGAAAATCACACACAACTGGTACGTCAGACAATTGTGGTACTGATGCGTCCACATCCTTCACATAAGCCAGGTAGGCACTACATCCGCGTTTCATGCACTTCTCGGCCACCACCATCGAAATCACCTTTGGAACTGTAGTAACTCGGTCATCATAAACCGTTACCGAACTTCCATCGGGTGCTGTCAGTCGGATCATCTTTTTGCAACACACGATGTTTGCCTCATAGGCTGCCAAACAATCCATCCCCAGAACTACATCAAATCCGCCTAGGGGCATCACAAATAGCGCTGTCAGTCGGACTTACTAATAGCAGTTTCTACATCAAATGGCTCATCAATTCTTCTATTACAAATAGGCAGTTTAGCACAAAAAGCAGCAGAAATAAAACTCCAACTAGCACCAGAATCACACAATACAGAGGCACAAGTTTGGTTTACTAGAAACATACCCGACACGACATCGGGATCCACCCTGGCCTCCTCTCGGGTCATTGTAAATGCTCTAGCTCTTGCCCTCTGCCCTTCACTCTCTGTCCTCTTCTTTACCCCGAAACTCTCGACCCTCGGCTTCTTGCAGTCTCTGCTTAGATGACCACCTTCACCACAACTATAACACTTCATATCCCAACATACCTTTGCCACATGGCTAGACTTCCCACACTTGAAGCATACATTTAACCCCAACCTGCATTCCCCGATATGCTCCTTCCCACACTTGCCACACTTCTTCATCCCCGAACATGATGACCCCACTCTTTAGTCATCCATCCTCATCCTCTTGTTGTTTGGGGTGAAACTGCCACGCCCAAACCTCTTCCCACTCCAGTTCTTGTCACCACCACCTGTCTTCTTCATCTCAACCACCAACACCTCTCTCTCATCGTAAAGCCTCCTAGCCAGATCCACTGCCGACCTAAAAGTGCTTGGTCGGGCAACAATCAAGTGCCTACGGATATCAGCCTGCAATCCCTGCACATACCTCTTAATTTTCCTCGACACCGGCTTCACCTGATCCAGCACCAGCCTCGCCATTTCGTTAAACTTGGTGGTGTATTGCTGGTGGGTCAGGGTTCCCGCCTCAAGCTGTAGGAATTCTCTCTCTACTTTGTCTAGTTCTGTTGGGTTCAACAATTGATAAACTGAAGCTTTACAAACCACGATCAAAGCCAACTGAAGATCTCATTGTACAAGTTCAGAGACCAAGTTGATAAACAAAACAAAACAAACACAAGACAAAGTCAACATCAAGACCACAAGAAAAGTCAAAATTAGGTCATGATGTAATAACATTATAAATAGAACAACTAGTGCCACTTGTAATGTGTGGTTTTTGCAAAGTGTGTGAGGGCTTGAAGTTCTTAAGTGTGTGTTTTTCATGGTGTAAATCACCACCCAAGGAGAATTTCTCTCCTTTGGGTGGGTTTGATGTTCATCCATCTTTGTATATGTTTCTTCATTGTAATTTGTTATTTGATATCAATGAAATCATAACATTATACATTACACACACATCCTTGTTCTTCGATTCACACACTTCCACCCGTCTTTAATTTTGAATTTTCGGATCTGAAACTGATGAATCCTAAGATCCAAGCTCAACGAATATGAAATATTGATTCATCAAGTTCCCTGTGAGGACAGAATTCCTCAACAACCAACTTCTTCAAATCTCCCCATCTCATCCTCCCGATGGCCCTGCTGCCCTCGGCTTGGACAATATTGTCTCACCAACACAAAAGCCTAGTCAACAAATGAGTGAGTGGAAAATTTCACTTTCTGATCCTCCCTACACTCACTAATATCCAACACTGCCTCCATCTCTTTAACCCAGCAGTGGGTAGCTGCAGCGTTACCATTGTCGTCAAAAGTAGGGGGTTTACACCATTGGAATGCCCCGTAGCTACATCCCCTCGCGGTTTCCCGCACCTCTACATCTTCTTCATCACTGGAGGCTCACCATTCAACATTCATCTCCTCCTCATCATCATCATCTCTCTTATTATCCCTTCTCCCAGCAGCAGCCCTTCTCTCTTCCTCCTTTTCTTTCCTCCCACCCTCCCTTACGGCCCGGATCACCTCAGTCACGACAGACGGTAGGATAGTCTGCATGACTTGGTGAACCTCCTGCACCACTGCCTCTTTCACTGAGGCCCTCAGGTTGGAACTCTCATCACCGCCCTCCGGGTGATGAAGCCCAAGCTAACCAGGAGCCGTCTCTGCAGTTCTCGACTTGTTCTTTGCGGCCCATGGTCTACCAGCATGACCACCCCGTGCTCCACCTCTAGAAGCTTTAGATGATCTACCTCCAGCCATCCTCTAACACTATAAGATTCAAACACCAACACGGTCATTCAAGGTAATACCTCAGTTTATGTCAAGTATAATAAGTCCCTAATTACAGTGGCTAGTTGTGATTAGCCACTTACTTTACTCTTCATCCCTAAGCATTTCCTATCCTAACTACATCAGTATTCAAATCTACTAAAAGCACATAAATCAAATAGCACACGCACATAGTACTGGTTAACATTAAGAAAAGAATTACCTGATTGCATGTAGCTACTCGGGCTGGTATCCCTCCATTCATCCCATTCTCAGTTTAAGTTTAGGTTTTGAAATATTTACCTATTTCTCTTAAACTTTGGCTCTGATACCAACTTGTAAGGCCCCGTTCCCGGAGACCTCACGGTTGGTCAATCATAGCACAATATATATAAAACATTTCATAGTTCATAAACCAGTGCACCGGAATTAATATCAAAAGCCATTCACATCATTAATAAATACTGTTGCTAAACAATACATCGTTAATTGTTAATACTTACTAAAAGATCATATTAATTGCATTACAAAACAACAATATCATTAAAGATGAATGGATGCCAGTCTTGCCCTGCCGAGTAGCTTCCCCCGCGTGCCACCCTCAGCAACAATTACCTGCCAACTGAAAATGCATAAAAGTCAGCGTTGCTGAGTGAGTTCTAGTTTTAAAACTTTTAAAATACCTTGTAGGATTTATATATGAAAATATCCTTTTCAATAAAATACTTCCTTTACTTTCGCACATGAGCATTAATCATACATACATCAAGGTATAGATTTAATTATCTTTCATTAACTCACGTATTCGTTCATTTCGTACGTTTCGTACTTTTCATCATTATCTTTCACTATAATCTGGATCCTGTCTCATGCAATACCCTACTCATGTCCGAAGACCGACAGTACCGGGGTACGTGACAAGGACCCCGTCTCTTTTTGCAACACCCCCGCCTCATGTCCGAAGACCGTCACAGCACCGGGGTGAGCATCACGACATCTTTCGGGTCAATCTCATGGATTAAACCCCTTACGAGTCTGTTGTGACAACACGGTCACTCACCTCAATCTTTGCTTGCAAAACTTTCATTCTTTCATTACGTTCCACTTTTCATTATCGTTATCTTCCACTTCGTTACATAATACTTTACGCATACGAATATAAACACACCACGCAAAGTCACATTATACATAGTACAAAGCATCAACAACAGCCCACAACATGCATCACCACAACAGACATGAACCAGCAAACATTCCAGAACTTACCGTTACATTCTACTTCCCAAGCTTTAGAAAATCCTAAGTCCTTAGACAAATGTGGATGAACAGTAACTAAAGCGGATGAACAACCAATGCGAATGAACAATAACTAATGCGAATGAACAATAACTAATGCAGATGAAAGTCTTCAGATTATTCCAAGTGTTCAACTAAATGCTGGTAGAACAAATGCGAATGACTGAAACAAATGCGTATAAACACTGTAGCAAATGCGCATGAACAAAAGAAATGCGGAAGAACACTTGGGCGCATGAGCAACTACAAATGCGGATGAACAAACAACAAATGCGCATGAGCAAAGTACTTAAGTGTATGTTCAACTCTCAAATACGGATGAACTAACCGACCTGCAAATGCACTTATGCAATTATTCAGTCCCCAATCTGTAAGGCCACGTTCCCGGGACGCTTACAGCTGGACCGTCATCGCATAAAATATTTAAAACAAACATTACTTTCGCAGCGGAATTTAGAAACTTTCATTAGTAATTAAAACATATTATCATATTACATAAATCGTTTACATAACACAATACAACGTCATATCAAAATATGGATGCCAGACTCAAAACGTCCCTAGTAGCGTATGCATCCATGCCTGCAACTCCTCAGCATCAACAAAATACCTGCCAACTATCATGCATACAAAAAGTCAACGACGCTGAGTGAGTTCTAGTTTTATAAATAAAATACTTTACTTTCCTTAAAACATAACCTTCGTAATCGTACGAGATCACACATCATACATACACATTGATAATATTTATTATTATCTTCATCATTGTTCATTACGTACATTTCGTACTTTCATTATTATCTTTAACTTCCATCTGGATCCTGTCTCATGCAATACCCCCGACTCATGTCCGAAGACCGATACTGTGCCGGGGCTGTAAACAAACCCCCGCGTCATGTCCGTAGACCAACGCAGTACCGGGGTACGCGACAAGGACCCCGTCTCGTTTTGCAACACCCCCGACTCATGTCCGTAGACCGATACTGTGCCGGGGCCTGTAAACAAACCCCCGCGTTATGTCCGAAGACCGACACAGTACCGGGGTGAGCATCACAGCATCATTCAGGTCAACCTCTAGGATTAGACCCCCATCGAATTTATCTCAAGGATAGACTCCCCGTGTGTATCCTTCGGGTTAGCTAAACCGCACACAGTTGAGCTGACGACAACATGGTCGTGCACCTCCATTCATCGCTTGCAAGACTTTCATTCGTTCATTACGTTCCACTTTTCATTATTATTGTATTTAACTTCGTTACATAATACTTTACGTAGGCATATTCATACATCACACCACGTAAAGTCACAACATAAACATAGCATGGAACAACATCATCATGGCAGCACACAAAGCAAACGTAACATAAATGAGCATAAACCGCCCCGAAACATCATTTCTTATCACTTAAATTCTACTTCCCAAAATTCCAGAAAAAGAAACCTAAGTCCCCAAAGAAATGCGGATGAGCAAGAACAAATGTGGATGAAAGTCTTCAGAAAATATTCTAAGTATCCAAAGAAATGCTGATGACACTGTAGCAAGTGTGGATGACATTGTAGCAAATACGGATGGAACTGTAGCAAATGCGGATGAACAATGCGGATGAAAGTCTTCAGAAAATATCCAAGTGTCCAAAGAAATGCTGATAGAACAAATACGGACACTGTAGCAAATGCAGATGAACAAAAGACTTGGCTATTGAATGTTCAGCAAATGCGGATGAACAGATTAACCTGCAATGTAACTTATGCTATTTCCAGCTCCCAATCATCATCCTAACACATCCTTGGCATAGATCTATCATACTACATACTTAGAACAAACTAAACATCATATACATCTTAGGAAAACATCTAAAAACATACATCAATAGAACACAATCGAACATCATGCAGAAACTCACAGTTTGGTTTAGAAACCTTCTGCCCGGTATGCATAACAGCCCCAAACACTTAGAAAACTAGTAAAAAAGGGCTAGAAACTCACCTTGAAGCAGCTCTTCAAACCAAACACCTCCACTTGCGATTTCAGCCTCAAAGTCTCTAGAACAACCTTCTAAAACACCGAGAACTTTGGTTACAAGCTGCAAACTAAGCTAAAACTGAACATAAACCTAAGAAACTAACCTTTGCAGCTTCCTCTTCCCTTCTTCTTCTCCAAAACCCGATTTCTCCCCTTTCTTTCTGCTCTAGCTGAGGGCCAAAAAGCAGATCTCCCTTTAAGGGGGCGGCCATACCCATTTTAGTAATATAATATTAAAGTTTTGTACTTTGTACACTTTACCCCCTTCAACTTGTATCCTTTATTTTTTTCCTTCTAGATACTTTTCCTTTCGTTTTCTTTTAAATAGAATTTTGGGGTGTTACCCAATCCTCAATCTAACACATTCTTATCATGGATCTAACATGCTTAACATCTAGAGCAGGCCTACAACCACGAAAACATCAACAATTCCTAACCAAACATGCTTATCCAGCTGTTTGAAGCTTATACACAACATCACAAGCATCAATAGCACATAAACAACCATAAAACACAAACACAAACACCCATATAAATACGGTCAAGCATAAAACAGCTGTAAAACCTTTTAAACATGCATTTTCAGCCCCAAAGAAGTTTAAAACACATAAAAACCGGGGTCTAGAACACACCTAGTGCAGCAAACAAGCAAAACTCCTCCAAACTCGTGTGTACAAGAGTTCAAACGCCTAAAACAAGCAAAAACAATTTACACAACACATAAAACATATATAAATCGGTTTAATGGTCAAAACCCAACATAAACCGAGCCAATTATGCATAGAAATACATACCAAGATCAAAAACAGTCTCTTTCTCTCTCTAGAACCGAGAGAACTTCGATTTCTTCTTCTTCTTCGTTTCATCCGAACACAGCAGCAGCAAGAGTGATATGGGCGGCCATGCCCATATAAAGTGCACTTTTGACTTTTGAGTACTTTTACACAAAACACCCCTCATCTTTGGCATATTCATACATCACACCACGTAAAGTCACAACATAAACATAGCATGGAACAACATCATCATGGCAGCACACAAAGCAAACGTAACATAAATGAGCATAAACCGCCCCGAAACATCATTTCTTATCACTTTAATTCTACTTCCCAAAATTCCAGAAAAAGAAACCTAAGTCCCCAAAGAAATGTGGATGAGCAAGAACAAATGTGGACGAAAGTCTTCAGAAAATACTCTTCAGAAAATATTCTAAGTATCCAAAGAAATGCTGATGACACTATAGCAAGTATGGATGACATTGTAACAAATGCGGATGGAACTATAGCAAATGCGGATGAACAATGCGGATGAAAGTCTTCAGAAAATATCCAAGTGTCCAAAGAAATGCTGATAGAACAAATACGGACACTGTAGCAAATGCGGATGAACAAAAGACTTGGCTATTGAATGTTCGGTAAATGCGGATGAACAGATTAACCTGCAACGTAACTTATGCTATTTCCAGCTCCCAATCATCATCCTAACACATCCTTGGCATAGATCTATCATACTACACACTTAGAACAAACTAAACATCATACACATCTTAGGAAAACATCTAAAAACATACATCAATAGAACACAATCGAACATCATGCAGAAACTCACAGTTTGGTTTAGAAACCTTCTACCCGGTATGCATAACAACCCCAAACACTTAGAAAACTAGTAAAAAAGGGCTAGAAACTCACCTTGAAGCAGCTCTTCAAACCAAACACCTCCATTTGCGATTTCAGCCTCAAAATCCCTAGAACAACCTTCTAAAACACCGAGAACTTTGGTTACAAGCTGCAAACTAAGCTAAAACCAAACATAAACCTAAGAAACTAACCTTTGCAGCTTCCTCTTCCCTTCTTCTTCTCCAAAACCCGATTTCTCCCCTTACTTTCTGCTTTGGCCGAGGGCCAAAAAGCAGATCTCCCTTTAAGGGGGCGGCCATACCCATTTTAGTAATATAATATTAAAGTTTTGTACTTTGTACACTTTACCCCCTTCAACTTGTATCCTTTATTTTTTTTCTTCTAGATACTTTTCCTTTCGTTTTCTTTTAAATAGAATTTTGGGGTGTTTTACAATCCTCGATCTAACACATCCTTATCATGGATCTAACATGCTTAACATCTAGAGCAGGCCTACAACCACAAAAACATCAACAATTCCTAACCAAACATGCTTATCCATCTGTTTGAAGCTTATACACAACAACACAAGCATCAACAGCACATAAACCACCATAAAGCACAAACACAAACACCCATATACATACGGTCAAGCATAAAACAGCTGTAAAACCTTTTAAACATGCATTTTCAGCCCCAAAGAAGTTTAAAACACATAAAAATCGGGGTCTAGAACTCACCTAGTGCAACAAACAAGCAAAACTCCTCCAAACTAGTGTGTACAAGAGTTCAAACGCCTAAAATAAGCAAAAACAATTTACACAACACATAAAACATATATAAATCGGTTTAATGGTCAAAACCTAACATAAACCGAGCCAATTATGCATAGAAATACATACCAAGATCAAAAACAGCCTCTTTCTCTCTCTAGAACCGAGAGAACTTTGATTTCTTCTTCTTCTTCGTTTCATCCGAACACAGCAGCAGCAGGAGTGATATGGGCGGCCATGCCCATATAAAGTGCACTTTTGACTTTTGAGTACTTTTACACAAAACACCCCTCATCTTTGGCTTCTTTTTGCTTTCTTCTTGATACTTTCTTTTCTTTTATGTTGACAAGATTTCTGGTGTTACAACATTATTATTGTCTTCTTTACAATAGTGGGATTCATCACAAAGACAACAACTATAAATCAACGGATCCTTGTGAACATTGATGACGAGAAGGAAATACCGAATATGGACTAGTACAGCTATGTAATAGAATGTTTAAAGAGTACAAAGGTAGATTGGAAACTCACTGAGCCATGGAATAGGCCTCTTCTATTTCTCGTGGTTAGTTTATACTTTTATAATTACGCAATATCTTATATTTAATTACGTAATAATATGTTTATACAAATAATTTAGGTTCTTTATACGCATAAGCATCAGAAGAGACATGGAGCACTGATAAATCCTATTGAAATACTAGCAATCACATACATCTCATCAGAAGCCTTATCCTCGATGCAGGAATACTTATTCTAGAATGGCCCACTAACAGACAACGAGTTAAGTGATGATGATGTTGAGAAGGATGTTAAGTCCCAATTAAAGTTAAATAAAAAAGAACAATTTAGGCCTGAGGGGACTAAAATAGATTACTTAGTAAGTATTAATGTTGAGAAAGATGTTGATACCAACAACGAAACTATAGTTGAAGATATGGTGAATGATGTTGAGAACATCAAAGAAGCTAAAGTAGAAGGGGTTGCTAATGATGTTGAGACCAACAAAGAAGCCTAAGCAAAAGAGGTTGGGGATGATGATCCTACAGGAATTACATTGAACAAGGATCATGAATGTATGAATAACAAACCCATAAATACTGATCATTCCTACTACACACCATTGATGGATGACGACCATGTTGTCACAAGAAATGAGGAACAGGTTTATGAGATTAATGTTTCATAAAATCAGGTGAGTGGAGATATGTAGGATCCATTTGACATGTATGATGATACAATTTACACTTCACTAAACCTAAAGAATCCAATAGGAACAGGCACGCAAAAGATAAATGAGTATTATCAAAAATCACCTAAACTGCAGGGACTTTCAGCATTTTTGGTAGAAAAAACACATAGTCCATCTAATGAAACAGTAAGTTTTATATAATTATGCAAGTTCTGCTTATTAAATTACGCAATTTCAATCTCCTAATCATGCATTACTTATCTGTTTAACTAGGAGTGGATGGTAGTAGTGGATCAAACCATGACGCTCTTTGACAAAGCATTTGTAGAAATTAGTTCCTTGATTTTAGAAGGACGATTGAATTAGTCTTCAAGTGACACTACAAGTGAAAAGTGTAAGGAATAGGAAGAAAGATTAAAGAAAATTCATAAGTATATTTCAATGAAAGATATATCATTGGAGCAGTCCCAGGAGAATAATAATAAATTAGTAAGTTTAGGGGAATCAAATGACACTGCTAATGAAGTTGTAGATGATCAAGCTGGTAAGAGACTAAAAGCACTCTTATCTATGTTTAATCTACTACGCAATAACAATATCAAAATTCACGCATTGAGAAAATACTTTGAAAAACAGGAGAAGAACTTGAAGCTGATAAAGAGGATGATGCAAACAAAGAAGGAGGTGATGAAGTTAGGGGTCTAAAAGAGACAACGATTTACGATGAATGTTAGTTTTTTAAACACAACAAATACCTTATGACACAAAAAACAATATCAAAAATCATTCAAAATCAAAATACCTTGTTAGTAACTGAAAGCATAATTGATCAATAACATAATCTATTACACAATAACAGTATGAAAAATCATGCAATGCTAAAATACTTTGCAAATAGGAGAAGAACTTGAACCTGTTGAGGATGGTGAAAACAAAGAAGGAGGAGCGGAAGTTGATGGTGAAAATAGACACCGGTTAATGTTGAAGGTTAGTTTTTCAACTAAAAATTGATATTACGCATTAAGCTTAGTAAAAACAATCAAAGACTAATAAAAACGTCGAACAAAACAAAACAAGCCGAAGCTAGTGGTGATGCTGATAAAAACAAGGAGCCTACAAGAAATGAAAAGGATGTTGATGATATTGAGGCGGCAACAGTATTACAAATAATGCCTTTACTGTAACCTGATGAGTGCAAAAATGAGAAAGCAATGGAACAAAATGAGGATGAACTTCATACACCGTTGCAGGCACTGGGTATAATGCAAAGAGAAAAACGGAAGACCAATTTTTCCAAAATGGAAGACCAATTTTTCCTTAGAAATAAGGTCACCTTACTATAATCGCAAAGTTGAGCTAAATCATGAACTTACAAATATTGAAGGTTTGGTGACACAATACATATTTGTTCCTATTTAAGATTTGTAGTAAGTAAATTACAATACTGCATATTTAGTTCTTGTTTTGTTATGCATCTATTATAATATACCTGTATTATTCTTGAATAATAACAGCACGATTGTTTACCAATCAAAATATGAAACATCAAACTTTAAAGTTATTTTTGAGAGCTTCTATCCTAGTATATAGTATGTACAATACCATTTAGAATGTTCTGCTCAAGTGCTATGCTGGTAAGTACTATGCTGTTATTATTATCACGCACATTGTCTTGTGTTATCACACAAATTATTTATTGTTATAACGCAAATAGTTTAGCATTATCAAGCAAGTCGTTTTCATAATCACGCAAGTCTTTTTCATTATCACGCAAATTGTTTTTCATCATCGTGCAAATTAATCATACAATTTATCATAATGCAGCCCTCTAGACATTACACTATACAGTATGACAATCAAGCAAGGCTCAGCTTGTTTTCAAGCAACATGAAAGATCTGATGAGAAAATTTGAAATCAAATCTATCTTAGATGTGGACATACTAGTTGTCCTAATTTTGCAGTCAGACAATAATTATGTAATCACAATCGATGTTATAAACAGAAATGTATATCTCCTGGACAACTCTACATTAAGACAAGCTTTTGCAAAAACATACAAAGGGGTTCCTAGAATTCTGGTATGTAATATCTTATACATACAACAAGTATGACTAGAGTTACATAATTAATTACGTTTTTTGTAATCCATTTGTAGCTACAGACAGTCTACCAATATCTAATAAAGATGGACCATCCAAAAAAAGTCTTATTTCATAAACCTCAAATAGATCGATGTGGAATGACATGGAAGACACTAGAAAACAAAGTTGACTGCGGTATCTTTGCAATGCATCACATGGAGACTTTCATAGGTGATGTACCATGGGATTCTGGGTTGGGTCTGGAAAATGAACAGGCACCTCAAATTTCAAAATTAAGGAGCAAATGCTTGGCTAAAATCCTGTTAGCAGATGTCAATCTGGAAAAAGAAAATTTATAACAGAGGCAAGTAATTTCAACAAAGATAACACAATAGATAAACAAATGTTTAAACAAGATCTACTCGGACAGCTTCAGTATAAGAAGCCTAAAATTTAGTGTCTTACGTTTGTTTAAAATATAACATTATTCTTACATAGTCCTGCTTTTAGTGAGTTATGTTAGTTTATAGATGTTGTTGGCACAAATAACGCAAAAGGATAGAATATAATCACGTATTAATTTAAAAACAAAAGCTTAAATTCAAATATAAAATACATAATCATGCTAACACACAGAATTCAAAAATTCTTGAGAAATTCAATTTTTTCATCCTTTGAAGACCTCAGCAAAGTCATTGTCATGCCCAATTCTTCTAAAAGCATACCTTCTTTTTCAAAAATATCACCCATGACCAAAATGCTTAACTCCTTAAGAGAGGATTGAGGCTTTGAAGATAAAAGATTTATCATTTTCTCTCTCTTCCTTCGGCCATCATGTAGTTTGTTAAACCTTTCCAACAATGCCTCTAAACAAATTGACTCTTCGATTATTTGATCAATCATCCTCTTGATAAGTGCCTCTCTGCTGTAAGAAGATGAAGATGATCCTGCCATAAGGTTAAGAATTGAATGTCAGAACGTTATAGTGAACAAACACAATACATGATGAATCGTCTTATAAAGGGAAGTAAAATACAAAAAGTCACAAAAAAAAGAATAATATTTAAATCACGCGTGGAGAATTAACTGCTTTTCATACTGAAAAGTCTGAAGAGCATAAATTATATAAAATAATTGAATTGAAAAATATCCCAAACAAATATCAACTAATAGGATGTATCAAAAAAATATATAGACTTCGGGGAAAAAAAACGCAATGAACTTTGCTTCTATATTTGTATAAAATGATTACTTCCCCTGCCTCTCAACTTAATTATTTTCAACTCAAATAAATTGATATGATGTATGTGATAACCATCTGCAACAAATAAATGCTACTGATTATTATGCAAACCTATTCTCGCTTATTATGCAACTAGTGGAAATGCCCAGGCATTATGGTGGTACAGTTGTTGCGCGATTTTTTGGGAATTTGATTTTAGTCGGTATTGGTTCGGTGCGTTATAACGTAAATTAAAAAAAACAAAATATAATTATTGAACAAGTTGAATGAAATAAAACAATTACATATATTACAAAAGTTTTTAATGCAACTATATTATCCCAACAAGATTAATGAAAGCATGGGTGGTATTTAAGGTCAGAAATCACTTATTACCTAAATTTTAGGGGGTGGAGTTATGTTTTATGAATGTAGGTTAGAGTCTTATGATCATCGGAGACAGCTTTTGATGGTGATTTGCATAGACCAGAGAAAGTTAATAGAGAAATTGTCACCACAAATTACCATCTTGATTGTTGTTGCGTCGTTAACAACCGCCAAGGGAAAGGGAAAGAGAAATTAGTGCTCAATCGCAATAATGAACGACATTAAAAGTAAATGGTGGTTTTGTTTGGCCACGTGTATATGCATTAGCATTTGTATTATAAACATCATTTGTTATACTTTATTGTAAGGGCATAAATGGAATAAAATGGTTAATTTTTTGAAGTTTAAGCATGGTTTTTCATATGGAAGTCTTAGTCCATATGTAAAATTATCATTATTATCTTTCTTTCATTTTTATTATAAAATATATAAATAAATATTAAAATTATTAAACTCACAATATGCCCTTAGAAAAATTTTAGCATTATAGTTATTATAAATATGAAGATATATATAAGTTATATACTTAAATATTTAAAAAAAATAATACCTAATTTAATTATTATTTAGTTATAAAAATATAATTAGTAAATATAAATTTAAATATGAATTTATAGTATCATAAATAAAATAAAATTTAATAAAGTAAATTATATAATATCATATTATTAAATAATGTATTAATAATGTTTACTAAATACATGAAATAGACAAGGGAAAAAATATCAAGGTATATAAAATTTAATGGATAATTTTATCATATTCTCCTTAAAATGTCTAAAAATCTTAATCAATTCCCTATTCTACCCCTCTTAAATACCTTGCACTCCTTTGTATATATTGCTTCAAAACTTGTACGTTTGGCAAAATTACATCTCTATTCAGAGAGATGTATTATATAGTAGTATAGATATAAGTATTTAAATAAAATAATACTTAATTTAATAGTTATAAAAATATGATTAGTAACTATAAATTTAAATGTCAATTTATATTATTATAAATAAAATAAAATTTAATGAAGTGAATTAAATAATATCATATTATTATATGATGTATTTATAATGAGTATTAAATAATACAATAAAGAAGTTAATTATATGGGGTCAAAAGTGAAACTATTGTATAAAACACTTGTACTCTATGCTTAAAATGTTATATAGGTGTCTTGCACTTTGAATGCATTTACTATCTTATCCTTCTAATATATTTATATAGTAGTATAGATAAGAATATAATCACGCTATGGTATAAAATATATCAATCATTCGTATTCTTGTTACATTTTCCATAGAATTTGAAAGATCAGAACCATTAATGAATTCAAACACGCCTGCTCAACTATAATGATGACATAAACATTAAATTTATGCAGTAATCTCTTCCAGCTACCCATGCCAAAAACACTTAACGAGCTTTCTATATAACTTAGTTTCTTCTCATCACCAAATCACATATCCACTAGAAAAAACATAACCCAAAATGTCTACTGATCAAGTTTCTATCAATAATCTTATTAGAAGGTAATGATCTAAAGAACTTGATTCAGACATAGCAACCTCTTCCAGCTTGCTAGTGATTCAAGGGCATCTTTTGGAACAGAAGGCCAAAAATCTAGAGCTTTACCAGGAGATCCTTAAGGAGCCGGATTCAAACTTCAAAGCCAAGTCCATCACCCATATGGAGGTTCAAGTACAGTCTGATAACCTTCTTTGTCAGATTGTTAACGATGCATGCGAAACTCTTCTTTCCAACATGGACAACAAGAAAATATGGGTTTGATGGCATCTTGGAGCTGTAGGTGATGGTGGTGATAGTGATGGTGGTGATGGTGATGGTGATGGTGATGGTGATGGTGATGGTGATGGTGATGGTGATGGTGAGGGTGATGGTGATGGTGATGGTGATGGTGATGGTGATGGTAATGGTGGTGGTGGTGGTGGTGGTGGTGGTGGTGGTGGTTGTCACACCCCAACCTTAACGGCAGAAACGTCGAGGTGTGATGGTTAAGATTGTTCATGCCACACAACGCTAATTTAAAATGACAATATTATTAAATATCAATATTCATGACATACATTTAAGAAATAACATAAGTTCCAACAATCAACAAACATAAGAATTCCAACAATGAAAGATAATAATTGACTTTTTATTTTAATCTAGGTCCAATCCTAGATTGTAACAAGTCTTCAAAGTAAGCTAAGCAGTATCATTTCCTGAAACATGTTAAAAATAATGTCAACAATACGTTGGTGAGTTTTCATATATTCTCATACATAGATAAATATCAAAGTTGACAATTCATGTCATATGTTATTGAATAAAGTAAATAAAGATGGACGAACAAATGTAACAATCAAACCTTGAAAAATATGGCCATTACAAGATTACAAGATTAAACGATTAGCTAAGTGTATTTGGTTCCCATAGTGCTCAAGAATACGACACTAGGAGCCGACAATAACCTCGGCTTTAGCACCAAATAGGTTTGTCAGACCCATAGATCTATGACGTCGCCAGGCTAGCAATAGTTAATGATTGTATCTTACAAGAGTCATCACATGATAATTACACGTGTTCAAATAACCATGACAACATAAAATGAATTGCACAAGTGTTACAAGATTAAAATGTGTTAACAAGTGTGTTTATAATAGGGTTAACATGTTTCACCCTAAAAGTGAGAAAAAATATAAAATGGGGTATGAAAACTCACATGGATAATAAGGATGACAAATAAGAAATCTTGTATATAATGCTTAGGATACGTTAACGTTCAACCTAAGTAAATGACGTGTTAAGTTAAGATCATTATGGTGTTATATTTATAAACCATTTATCCCATGATTTTTAAATTATTAAAATAGATACCATTTGTTATTGTTTTGGTACTTAAATGATTAAATAAGAATTTTAGTGATTAACATTATTAATAAAATTAAACTTTCATTATCAAAAGATTATTATTTACTATTTAATAAAATAGTAATTTTGTAGTTTTAAATGATTACGATAATTGTATTAATTATAGGTGTACATTTTAAATGTGTACATATATATTTATTTAAATATATAAATGAATTTGTAAAATATGTTTTATAACAATAACGCATTTATTAAATTAGAATTGTTAAGAATTAAATGGGATTCATTATAATTAAAATTAATATTAAATGGTATTTTTGTAACAATTTTTTATAATTTCGAAGAATGAAGAATAAAATTTATTAATTGAATATCTAAAAAAAAATTAAAAGAAAATAATTTTTATTTAGTATCAGATTAAATTTATTTTTATAAGATTAATAATAATATTTAAGTATTTTTCTGAAATTTAAAACTTATCAAAACCCTTTAAAAAAATAATGGCAGGGACTCGGGTTCGAACCCGGGTCCCTTGCCAAGTCAAACAGTGAGTAGACCGCTGGGCCAGAGCCCTGATTGTTGTCAAAGCATAAAAAAAAAATACTTAAATCATGAACCCCAGAAATCCCCAAAATTTCACCTGAAGAACCCTAATTCCCAACCGACCAAATTGAGCATTGAATCGATCATGATAACAAAATTACCCATAGGGCTTTTGTTTGTTACTTCAAATCAATAGTAAACATGTATTCAATTTACCTTCTTTTGTTTGAATTGAAAGAGAACAGAAAGAGGAACAATGTCGTCGGTCACGATGAAGAAATCGATGTTGGTGCGTGTTATTTGTGAAATTAAGTTTACAGCGAGTTGGAAAGGGACGATTGCCACCTTTCCCCTCTGTTATATAGTCCCAATTGGAACCGTTTCAAGTTTATCGAGTTCAATTTTGCTTCTCACGATTCTGTTGCAATTCGAACAAAATTAAGGCTTCATTATGTGTGATTAACACACCATTGAATTCGTATTGATTTGTTGGACGTTGGGACATGATTAATTTCACTAATAATAAGTCGTAATTGCAGAATTGATTTGGGTTTCGATGTGTTTCAGTTTCGAGTTAAAATCCTTAATGAAACTGTTGTCAAAATCGAATTAAACTCATACATAGGTTCGAATCATGCGTACGAACCGGTTGGGTATAATCTTTGGTGTTAAAAATGGGTTTTTTAGTGGGTTAAAACAATTTACAATCAGGTCCCTGCAGCTTTAAGTTGTTCAGTTCGAATTCAAAGTTTTAATTCTAGTTTAAACTAATTTACAGTTTTAGTCCATGTAGTTTACATGTTATTATTTTATGCCAAAACATTTAATTACAAGTTTTAAACTTGTTTGTTTTCATTTATTTTCAAGATTAAACACCTTTTAGTATTATTTTTATTATTAGTTTATTAGTATTTTCATTATTATTAATATTGGTATTTTCTTTTATGCTTATTATTATTTTTATATATATATATTTTTTATGATTAATATTAATATTTTCTTTTAAGTTTGATATACTTTATTATTATTATTATTATTATTATTATTATTATTATTATTATTATTATTATTATTATTATTATTATTATTATTATTATTATTATTATTATTATTATTATTATTGACAATATTAATTATCCAAGCATTTAATTACATCAAGAATTTACAAACGAAACCTCATACTTGCATTAATAACCAAGACACCCTTACAAGAAATAACGACGTTAAACCAAAGTTAAATAAAAACACGAGAGGTCACAGTCTCCCCAACTTTAAGAAATTTCGTCCCGAAATTAAAGACAAAGCTAAACAAAAAGAAAGGGATATTTCTTTTTCATGTAATCCTCATGTTCCCACGTGAATTCAGCTCCTCGTTTGTTTTCCCAACGAACCTTGACGATGGGTGTGGTAGTTGTTCGGGTCTTCTTTAGCGTTCGGTCCATAATCTCGACGGGTTTCTCGACAAAATGCAAGGACTCGTCAATTTGGATTTCCTCCAAAGGGACGTGCAAGTTTTCATCGGCCAAGCATTTCCTCAAGTTTGAAACATGGAAGACTGGAGGAACCCCGCTAAGCTCAGAAGGTAGTTCCAGTTTGTAAGCCACTTTCCTAACTCTTTTCAGAATCTTGAAAGGTCCTACAAAATATAGGGCTAACTTGCCCTTCTTCCCAAAGCGAACAACACCCTTCCATGAAGAGACCTTAAGAAGAACCATGTCATCGACTTGGAACTCCAACTGTTTGCGTCTTTTATCGGCATAACTCTTTTGACGACTTCTAGCCACCTCAAGGTTATTTCGGATTTTGGAGACTTTGTCGGTCGTTTCTTGAATAAGTTCAGGACCAGTAATGAAGTTCTCCCCAATGTCAGTCCAACAGATCGGAGAACGACATTTACGACCATATAAAGCCTCGAATGGTGCCATCTTGATACTTGAGTGGTAACTATTGTTATACGAGAATTCCGCTAACGGTAGATGCGTATCCCAGTCACCACCAAAGTCAAGGACACAAAGACGTAGCAAATCCTCAAGGGTTTGAATTGTTCGCTCGGTTTGACCGTCCGTTTAAGGATGGTAAGCCGTGCTTAAATCCAGTTGAGTACCCAAGAGTTCTTGCATAGAAGACCAGAAGTGTGAAGTGAAACGAGCATCAGGATCGGAGATAATATGCAACGGCACGCCATGATGACTCACAATTTCATCGATGTAGATACGAGCCAACCTTGAAACTTTGTAAGTGTCTCGTATTGGTATGAAATATGCCGTTTTGGTCAAACGGTCAACAATCACCCATATACTATCATGGCCACGAGGGGTACGTGGTAACTTGGTTATGAAATCCATGGATATATGTTCCCATTTCCACATTGCGATTTCGGGTTGTTCAAGTAAACCACTAGGCCGTTGATGTTCGGCTTTGACCCTTGCACACGTAAGGCACTTAGAAACATAAGATGTGATATCTTTCTTCATTCCTGGTCACCAATATTGGCCACGCAGATCCATATACATTTTACCAGATCCAGGATGAATAGAATATCGGGTTTGATGAGCTTCGTTCATGATGAAGTGACAGAGATTATCGCGATTCGGGATCCAAAGTCGATTCAAGAAATACCATATGCCATTCGGTTTTGTCTCCAGTTGTGACCAAACGTTAAACACAAAATCTTCATCTTTCCCTTCCTCGGTTAACGCCGCTTGTTGAGCCTCGTGGATGCAAAACTCGAGATCACTATCAATCCTTATGTTTTGAAGCATGATAGTGGCCTCGTTAACATCCACACGAATCTCAGTGTCAAACTCTCCTAACGTGTCAAACCACTGTCTTCGATCTCAGATTTCTTGGAGCGAGATAGTCTTGTTGTGGATCTTACGACTCAGCGCGTCGGCTATAACATTCGCTTTTCCAGGATGATAGCGAATGTCGCAGTCGTAATCGCTAATCAGTTCCACCCAATGACTTTGTCTCATGTTGAGATCCTTTTGATTGAACACATGTTGAAGGCTCTTATGATCGGTGTAGACTATACATTGCGTCCCATAGAGATAATGCCGCCAAATCTTCAAGGCAAATATCACGGCACCAAGTTTGAGATCATGAGTTGTGTAGTTCACTTCATGAATCTTCAATTGCCTTGACGCGTAAGCTATGACCTTGCCTCGTTGCATGAGAACACAACCAAGGCCTTGACTAGACGCGTCGCAGTACACAGTGAAGTCATCATTTCCATCGGGAAGAGTTAGGATAGGAGCATTACACAGTTTGTGTTTCAAAGTCTCGAAAGCATCTTCTTGTTCGGTTCCCACTCGAAAAGTTTATTCTTTTGAGTCAGTGCCGTAAGCGGTTTAGCAATCTTTGAAAAGTTTGCAATGAACCTATCGTAATAACCCGCTAATCCCAGAAAAGAACGAACCTCAGTTGGGGTCGTGTGAACATACCAATTCTTCATGGCTTCCATTTTTGCAGGGTCGACGTGAATTCCTTGGCTATTCACCACATGTCCTAGGAATTGAACTTCCTCAAGCCAGAATTTGCACTTTGAGAATTTGGCATATAGTTGTTCCTTCTTCAAAAGATCGAGGACTTGACGTAAATGCGACTCGTGATCGGTCTTTGTCTTGGAATAGATGAGAATGTCATCAATAAACACGATCATCAATTTATCCAAATACGGTTTACATACCCGATTCATGAGATCCATGAAGACAGCAGGTGCATTAGTCAAGCCAAAAGGCATAACCATGAACTCATAGTGTCCATATAGAGTAAACGCGGTCTTTGGAATGTCGTTATCATGAACACGTAGTTGATGATACCCGGAACGTAGATCGATCTTTGAGAATTGTGTAGCTCCTTGTAGTTGATCGAAGAGGTCATCGATTCTAGGAATAGGGTATCGGTTCTTGATAGCGAGATTGTTGAGTACCCGGTAGTCGATACACATACAGAATGAATCATCTTTCTTCTTCACAAATAACATGGGTGCACCCTATGGTGAAGAGCTAGGTCGAATAAAACCCTTATTGGTCAACTCTTGTAGTTGACTAGCTAGTTCTTGCATTTCAGACGGTGCGAGACAACAAGGTGACTTAGCCACAGGGTTCGCACCATGAATCAAATTGATTTTGAACTCAACTTCTCGAACGGGAGGCAACCCACTAAGATCCTCTGGAAACACCTCGGGAAAATCTCGTACAACAAAAATGTCCTTCAATTCCTTCCCCTTGGATTTCGTGTTAACTACGTAAGCCATGAAAGCTACGTAGTTTTTACTCAAGCACTTTCGGGTCTTGATACAAGATATGACTTTGAGTCTTTGGGATGATCTCTCCCCAAAGACTTTTAAGGTATCACCCGATGGTAAAGGAATTCGAATGCACTTCTTGAAGTATATAATTTCAGCGTGTTGTTTGGCTAACCAATCCATGCCGATAATGATGTCGAAGCTCCCCATTTGCATAGGAATAAGGTCTATAAGAAACTCGTGCTCGTTAAGACTCAAGGTACAATCGCGTATCACGACGTCTACTTCAATAGATTTGCCATCGGCTACTTCGACCGTAAAGGATCTTTCTAAGTTTGAACGCGGCTTAGAAAGAATAGGCTCGAACTCTAAAGACATGAAACTCTTATCCGCACCCGAATCAAAAAGTACAGAAGCATATCTACTATTTACAAGATACATACCTGCTCAAGTAATAAACTATCATTAGCACATGGAAAACAGGCATGGATTCTACAAGATAAAAGAACGATTACAGGAAAATAGTGATGTACCATTCACCACGTCATTGTTGGCTTGAGCTTGGTTGGCATTGATATTGAAAGCCCTTCCTTGAGCCTGCAGCACATTTCTCGCATTACGAGGAGATTGTGGATGGAAATGTCCAGGTTTGCCACAGTTGTAGCAGACTCGATTGGCAATCAACGCAGCATTATTCGGGGCACGATGGCAAGTTGCCACCAAATAACCATACTTCCCACACAATGAGCGAATTCGGCAAGGAGTATTCCCCGTATGATGGTACTTGTAGGTGTTGCACATCGGGTATGGCCCGGTATAAGACCTTGCCACGGGGACTTGATTTACAACGACAGCTTACTTTTGAGGGGCATTTGGTGCTGTCATCGCATAGTTACAGGCCAGTGTGAATTTGCGCTTCTTGCCCTTTAAAAGAAGACTCTGTCTTCACCTCCTTTGTTGCCTCGGGAGTCACCTTCACTGTAGACTTGGCACCCTTCACCGTCAAGGTACCAGCCTTGATACCATTTTCAGTGAGCTGGGCGGTGATATTAATCGCTTCCTCCAAAGTTATGGGCCTACTTCCCACCACAGCATCTTGAATTTGAGGTGGTACCCCCTTGAAAAATTTCTCGATGTTGCGGGGTACAGTATCCACCATATGTGGTAGAAGCATGCTCAATTCATGATGCCGGGTGGAATAAGCCAAGTGATTCCCGCTATCTTGCTTGAGGTTCCAAAACTCCTCCTCCAGCTTTTGCAATTCACTCCTTGGGTAGAATTTTTGGACCATGATGTCCTAAACTCTTCCCAAGACAATGCCAAGGCCACTTCAGCACCTCATTTCCTTTTCTC
Source organism: Flaveria sonorensis (assembly GCA_025506505.1). NCBI lineage: Eukaryota > Viridiplantae > Streptophyta > Magnoliopsida > Asterales > Asteraceae > Flaveria > Flaveria sonorensis. The sequence goes on along the minus strand of CM046436.1, from coordinate 42,837,577 downwards.
ACTATTCCACCATGTGAGTGCCCGTTGTTGAAGGACACTTGCAGCATAGCGGACCTTGAGCTCCTCAGGACACTCGCTGTTGATGAACATGTTTTCCATACTCTCGAACCACTCGAGAAGTCCAGTGGCTCCTTCCTTTCCACTAAAGCTAGTGGGTTTGCATGAGTTGAAGTGCTTGAACATGCAGGTGCGGTTGTTCCCACCTTGGTTGTTGCTATTCTTCCCATGGCCATTGTTGCCATCACCACCATTGTTTCCATTGGCATTGTTGTTATTGTTAGCCATTAGGGTGCTGCTAAGTTCAGCAACCATCGTCGGAAGTACGGCAGCCATTTGCCGGGCGATAATTGCAGCAAGTTTACGGTCGGATGTAGCACGCTTTCCTTGGTGATGAGACATTCTATAAGATAGAAATAAATAAAATATTAGAATTCGGGGATAAACCAATTCAAGGTAACCAGGAATTTTAGATATCTTATATATAACCAGGATGGTTCCAATTGGTACCACATAGCCAATAGGAACATGGACACATCAAGGTGACTTAATCCCATTTACCTAGAGGAATATATGTATGTTGACCATAATTTAGCACTCATCCCAGAAATCCCCAGGTAAGCATAACAGGTCTCGCAATGAAATTTATACGTAATGCTTGCCTTAGCCCGAGGGCCCTTTGTCAGGAAATCCAGAATACAGGTGTTTATGTGTCACACACTTCCCTAAGGCTATCAGAATTAAAACCTCGATGAGATTTTTCAAGATTTAGACGTATCGTCTAAAGAATTTTTCCACTCGATAAGATGCGTAGTTTTCCACACATAGTCGAGAATAAGATTTAGAAAAGATTAGACACGGTAGAACGTAGAGGCATAAAAAGAGGATTAGAAAGTTATGGTAAGCAAGGTTCAAGGCATATTCCTAAGGCATTATTTTCTAAATGTAAACAAATAGCATATAAGGAATTAATCATGCATCATGTGATAGGCATATAAGCATACTTACAACATCATAGCAAATTTCATGTAAAGGGTCCGAAGTTTAACCATAGTCTAGGCCACCATTTTTAATAACCTAAATCCCTACAGTTATGGGCTCTGTTACCAATCTGTCACACCCCAATCTTAACGGCGGAAACGTCGAGGTATGAGGGTTAAGATTGCTCATGCCACATAATGCTAATTTAAAATGAAAATATTATTAAATATCAATATTCATGACATACATTTAAGAAATAACATAAGTTCCAACAATCAACAAACATAAGAATTCCAACATCAAAAGATAATAATTGACTTTTTATTTTAATCTAGGTCCAATCCTAGATTGTAACAAGTCTTCAAAGCAAGCTAAGTAGTATCATTTCCTGAAACATGTTAAAAATGATGTCAACAATACGCTGGTGAGTTTCCATAGATTTTCATACATAGATAAATATCAAAGTTGGCAATTCATGTCATAGGTTATTGAATAAAGTAAATAAAGATGATTGAACAAATGTAACAATCAAACCATGACAAATATGGACATTACAAGATTACAAGATTACAAAATTAAACGATTAGCTAAGTGTATTTGGTTCTCATAGTGCTCAAGAATACGACACTAGGAGCCGGCAATAACCTCGGCTTTAGCACCAAATAGGCTTGTTAGGCCCAGAGATCTATGACGTTGCCAGGGTAGCAATAGTTAATGATTGTATCTTACAAGAGTCATCACATGATAATTACAAGTGTTCAACATGACAACATAAAATGAATTGCACAAGTGTTACAAGATTAAAATGTGTTTACAAGTGTGTTTATAGTAGGGTTAACATGTTTCACCCCAAAAGTGAGAAATAATATAAAATGGGGTATGAAAACTCACATGCATAATAAGGATGACAAATAAGAAATCTTGTATATAATGCCGAGGATACGTGTTCAACCTAAATAAATGACGTGTTAAGTTAAGATCGTTATGGTTTTATATTTATAAACCATTTATCCCATGATTTTTAAATTATTAAAATAGATACCATTTGTTATTGTTTTGGTACTTAAATGATTAAATAAGAATTTTAGTGATTAACATTATTAATAAAGTTAAACTTTCATTATCAAAATATTATTATTTACTATATAATAAAATAGTAATTTTGTAGTTTTAAATGATTATGATAATTCTATTAATTACAATAAGTGTACATTTTAAATGTGTACATATATATTTATTTAAATCTATAAATGAATTTGTAAAATATGTTTTATAACAATAACGCATTTATTAAATTAGAATTGTTAAGAATTAAATGGGATTCATTATAATTAAAATTAATATTAAATGGTATTTTTGTAACAATTTTTTATAATTTCCAAGAATGAAGAATAAAATTTAATAATTGAATATCTAAAAAAAATTAAAAGAAAATAATTTTTATTTAGTATCAGATTAAATTTATTTTTTATAAGATTAATAATAATATTTAAGTATTTTTCTGAGATTTAAAACTTATCAAAACCCTTTAAAAAAATAATGGCAGGGACTCGGGTTCGAACCCGAGTCCCATGCCAAGTCAAACAGTGAGTAGACCATTGGGCCAGAGCCCTGATTGTTGTCAAAGCACAAAAAAAAAAATACTTAAATCATGAACCCCAGAAATCCCCAAATTTTCACCCGAAGAACCCTAATTCCCAATCGACCGAATTGAGCATTGAATCGATCATGATAACAAAATTACCCATAGGGCTTTTGTTTGTTACTTCAAATCAATAGTAAACATGTATTCAATTTACCTTCTTTTGTTTGAATTGAAAGAGAACAGAAAGAGGAACAATGTCGTCGGTCACGATGAAGAAATCGATGTATGTGCGTGTTATTTGTGAAATTAAGTTTACAGAGAGTTGGAAAGGGACGATTGCCACCTTTCCCCTCTGTTATATAGTCCCAATTAGAACCGTTTCAAGTTCATCGATTTCAATTTTGCTTCTCACGGTTCTGTTGCAATTCGAACAAAATTAAGGCTTCATTATGTGTGATTAACACACCATTGAATTCGTATTGATTTGTTGGACGTTGGGACATGATTAATTTCACTAATAATAAGTCTTAATTGCAAAATTGATTTGGGTTTCGATGTGTTTAAGTTTCGAGTTAAAATCCTTAATGAAACCGTTGTCAAATTCGAATTAAACTCATACATAGGTTCGAATCATGCGTACGAACCGGTTGGGTATAATCTTTGGTGTTAAAAATGGGTTTTTTAGTGGGTTTAAGGGTCGCCGGAGTCCAGCCGGAGATTGGGCCGGAGATAGGCCGGAAATACGGGGTAAACGGGGATGGGTTAAAACAATTTACAATCAGGTCCCTGCAGTTTTAAGTTGTTCAGTTCGAATTCAAAGTTTTAATTCTAGTTTAAACTAATTTACAGTTTTAGTCCCTGTAGTTTACATGTTATTATTTTATGCCAAAACATTTAATTACAAGTTTTAAACTTGTTTGTTTTCATTTATTTTCAAGATTAAACACCTTTTAGTATTATTTTTATTATTAGTTTATTATTATTTTCATTATTAAAAATATTGGTATTTTCTTTTATGCTTATTATTATTTTATATATATTTTTTTATGATTAATATTAATATTTTCTTTTAAGTTTGATATACTTTATTATTATTATTATTATTATTATTATTATTATTATTATTGACAATATTAATTATCCAAGAATTTAATTACATCAAGAATTTACAAACGAAACCTCATACTTGCATTAATAACCAAGACACCCTTACAAGAAATAACGACGTTAAACCAACGTTAAATAAAACACGAGAGGTCACAGTGGTGGTGGTGGTGGTGGTGGTGGTGGTGGTGGTGGTGGTGGTGGTGATGGTGATGGTGATGGTGATGGTGATGGTGATGGTGATGGTGATGGTGATGGGGTAATGTAAACGTTCTTTTTGAATATTGTTATTGAAAGTTTGTTGCATCATTTTTCATATTGTTAAAAACACACACCTGGAATAATACAAGAGTGTTAATAATCAATTAATATATAATAACGCTAAAGTAAGCAAAGTTAAAGTATTAATATTATAAAAATGTTAAAGTATAATAACGCAATGCTTTAAATTTAATAACGCAAAGCTTATATGATAATAACGCTAACGCTATAAGTAATGACTCAAAAGTTTTATATAATAATGTAAGAGTCTCTTTAACGCGTTCCACTCCGTTCTATTGGACCTGATCCACAGATGCACGTTCACCTATCATGACGACTTTCTCCACAAATATGACAAGACCTGTGTCTCTTAACAGCATGACTAATTGCTTTTTCTTTCTTCAATTTCATCCATTTATGAAATCCGTGACCTTTATTTCTAATTCCACTAGGTACACGTACAGTAGCATCTATTGGTTGATTAAAACCAACAACAGACGCATACTAGTCTTTCCTATTTTCAGGAGGTAATTTGCGATAATCTTCTTCAGCCTTTAACATCATTCGCTTCAACTCATCATTTACAAGACTCAAAGCATCAATATCAGGGGCTAGTCGATTTATAATATATTTTGTAGCAGTTTGTATCTCACGAGCGACTTTATCAACATCCCGAGAGTGCTCGTTGTCAATATCTTCCATTACATGTGAATACTTTGTTGTGTTGCTAACCGCATTCCTTGTCCAACATTTACTAACATATTTTTCAAGAAACTCATGAACTTGGAACATTTTGAAAACATAAAAAATATGGCAACACAGCAAGCTGTAACGCTTAAAACTTTTACAAATGCATGATACACTATCTTTTCTGAACAAAACCTATTTAACAACAAACAAAACAAACAACAAAGTTATTATGCAAAACTTAATGAAATAACGTAAGGGTTAACTATGAACATTTTAAAATAATGCAAGGGTTAATTATAAACATACCTCCAATAATCCATCATCGTAGGCCTCAAAATCTTTAACCATAATCTTAGAATACTCTCCTTCTGTTGAAACATTAAAAGACATACACTTCTCATAAGCAGCATAAATTTCTTCTTGAACATCACCCTTGTAAAAATTCTTACTGCTTTTTCCTCTAAAGGAAACTCTGACCATAGATCCGGAAAGGTGTATCGTGATTCATGGTCGTTTTCTATCGATTATGCCTCTGAATTTCTATTGCAGTGTCATAGTGATTAAAAAAATCAACAAGAGTCGATTGGGAGTTTGCAACCTAACAAAAGAAGTGATTCTTACTTTCAGACCGAGACGTTGTTTGCATGAGAGCAGACATAGGCTCATCACGGTAGAATGCTGGAATCCACATTGATCTCATATCAAAAACATCTGACAGCCAATTATTGCATGTAAGCTCAATTCATGGATCAAATCTAACCACTCCCTATCCAAAACATCGGGATTGATACAATTTGTCCAGACTATACGGCATATTTTACTTTGTGAAATCTTCATTATTGCACAACACAACACCAACCTACAAAAACAAAAAAGATACTCTTTTTACGCAAGCATAATTAATTTCTACGCATAAAGAATAGCACTAATCACGCAAAGGGGATAAATAATAACGTCATAATAGGATTCATCACGCATGAAGAATATCTATAATCACGCATACATTGAGAAAATAATAATGCATGAACAACATGGATCAAGTATCAAGTGTCCTTAATAGGATAAAATCATGCATAGTATATCCATTAATTCACGCATACATAGACAAATAATAATGCAAAAGCAAACTGAATAATAACGCATCAATCTATATCTTGTCAGCAACCTTTTTCATAATATGCGACATACATAACCTATGGGGGCTATCATTGAAGATGCTTTCAATAGCTATCTTCATAGCCGGATCTGATCGGTGACAACAACTTTAGACTAACGAACATGCGATTTTAGAAAAAAAGCAACCATTTATAAGATTCAGATCATTCAGATAACAGTAGTCCAGCACCAAATGCAATATTACGAAAGTGATTATCAATGCCGGTAAATGAGACAAAAACCATTTGTATCTACAAAAAATGTAAAATTACAAACTGTTAGTATCTGAAGTCTACCGAAGCTTTTGAAGTCTACCAAAGCTTGTGTAGTCAACCAAAGCTCTTTTATTGTCTATAGTTTCAACTACAGGGACTACTTTTATTAATGTTCATTAGTTCTGGTTTTCAGTTATAGTTTGTTAGTAAGGTTGTTATATTTGATTAACTAACCATTTTGGGATTTAGGGTTCTTTTACTTATTTATTCAATAGGGTGTAATTTCTCATGTTCTTCAATAAGATTCATAGTTTCTTATGATCTCGAGTGATTAATTCTTTGGTGTTCAAATAATAACACAAACAATAACATCAAATATACAATACATTAAGAAAACACAATTAACAATTTTAAACAAACATACTTGTTGGTATTGAAAGTTTCATCAAATGAAATGACATCTCCAAAGGCAATATAGTTCCTCTTGCATTCTTCATCTGCCCAAAACAACCCGATTAGTGTACCCTTTTTATCAACTGAGTATTCAAATGAATAATCGGGGAGATACTCCTTCTTGCTAAGCAACCTTTGAAAAATCATTTCAACATCATATTCCTCAATGTAGCAGTTTAACTTACTTTTAAAATTCTTACACTTAGTTACCGTCACACCAACGGCTCAAAGCTGCCATATTTAGTCCTCATCACATTTAAATGCCTTCACAGGACCTAAATTAAGGGTTGCCAATGTTGGGTTCTTACAAGTTTTAACAAAGATGTTTAACCATTTAAACAACAAAACGCAGCGGATATAAGGGTGTTAAAACTTGTTTTAGAATCTTAAAATAAACATTTATATGTTCAAGAAAACAAACCCAAGAACAAGGATCATATATATATGTGAAAAGAAATGCTATCAAAGAAAACAACCATAGGATGTTCTTGAATACTACCTTTCAAGAACAAGGCAATACGAGATGGATGAAAAGAAGAAGATGATGCTCTTGAACGTGTAGTCTTCAAAGGAGAAAACCTCAAGCTTGTATACCCATAAGCTCTTGCAAATACCCAACTTGTTAGGAAGTCTTGACACCAAAACTTCTTCAAGAAAACCCTCTTAGATCCAAAAATTGCTAGGAGAAAGAAGAGAGAATGGAAGTATCTTGCATGTATGAGAGAGAGAGAGTTGATGTATTAGTTGAACAAGTTAATGTCTTGCATAAAACAAGACAAAGGAATCCCAAGGCCAACCACCAAGGGGCGGCCGAAATTGGGTTCAAAATGGGTTCCCTCCCATTTTGAAAACTCCCTTTTTAATTCATTGTTAATAACTAATTAAGTTATATAATTAAACCAATTTTAATTTTATAACTTAAACACTCTTTTATTTGATGTTATTTAACTTATTTAAATAACATTACAAATGATATCTCATGAACAAAATATCCATATAATTTGTTCTATCTCAAATGCAATAATTCAGAAAACCCATTTTCTAAATTGGTGTCAAAATTTATTTGCTTGATCATATCAACAAATAAATATTTATCGGTGTTTGCCTAGCTTGTTATTGGGTATGACCCGACTTGGATCATAACGTACTAACCACATCAATCTTGTATGTGTCTTGGGCATATAAGATCCAACAATCTCCCACTTGCACAAGATTCATAGAAGATTGATGCAAGCAGTAAATACCGCCTAACAACGGTTTACTACCCTTAATACGTATGACTAAGAGCCATTCAATAACATCATCCCTTCAAGTATCTTACTCGAAAATGTTTTAGGTGAATCAATCATCTATCCTTTTGTCACAGATGTCATGTTAAATCTTAGAGACACAGAATGATCATTCTCCATTGACTTAACTTTAGCAGGCCTTAGACATCTTACTCTCAACGAATAAAAGGGACAAATCCCATCTTGATTACATACGTCTCTCACAATCACCTCGTGCTATACCTGAATTTAGTCTTATGTATTGCCGTGTTTCAGAACAGCGAAGAACTAAGTCAAAGTATAATACTCGGTGAATATCAAGACCCAATATGTATCTCAGGTCAGAGGATACCAAATGATATTCGCCTTTACTCAAATTTACTCATGATCAATCAAGAAGATTCCATGTAGTAATATTTGAGATGCGGGTCAGTCCAATATTTGTATCCCACAAATATCTATGAACTTTGGCAGCAACCCTTTGCTATATATTCATCCATATGAATATCAACCAATCCAAGTTTATAATAGTCTTACCCTCATACTTGTTCCCACAGGTATGAATGACTACGGACGTTTAGAGTAAATGATTTACTCATGGATTAAACATGCAAAATTGGAACATTAGTTGAAGCATTATAACCAAATAATTCATTCAAATAATAAAAGGTTCCAATATCCAAATACAAAATTATAAGATCAAATCCAGTCACTAGAATATCGAAGTCCCATGGCACAAGTATGACCTTCATGCTTTGCCTTTTCAAGGGCTTCGTGAGTGGATCCGCAATGTTTTGATCCGTGTGAACTTTGCGAATACATATCTTTCCCTTTTCAACTTCATCCCTTATGTAGTTGAATCTCCGCTCAATGTGCCTAGTCTTTTGATGTGCACGGGGTTCCTTGATTTGAGCAATCGCACCCTCATTATCACAAAGAATTTCTAGGGGGTCCTGAATGGAAGGGACAACCCCTAGATCGGCAATGAATTTCTTCAACCATGCAGCTTCTTGAGCTGCTAATGAAGCGGCGATGTATTCTGACTCTGTAGTTGATAATGCCACCACATCTTGTTTAGAGCTCTTCCAAGAGACTGCTCCTCCATTTAGGATGAAAATGTATCCCGATTGTGATCGTGAGTCATCCCGATCAGTTTGGAAACTCGCATCCGTGTAACCTTTTACCACGAGTTCCTCCTCACCAGATCCATAGATTAGGAACATATCTTTAGTCCTCTTAGGTACTTAAGTATGTTCTTAACAGCCATCCAATGACTATTTCCAGGATTTTGCTGGTATCGGCTTGTCATGCTCAAAGCGCATGACACGTCCGGCCTAGTGCATATCATTGCATACATGATGGATCCTATAGCAGACGCATACGGGATTCCCTTCATTTTATCTTGCTCATCCTTTGAGCTTGGACATTGAGTCGTACTCAATATCGTTCCTTTTGAATAGGTACCGTACCTTTCTTAGAGTTCTCCATCTTGAACCTTTTCAAGATCTTATCAATGTATGCACTTTGATTTAAACCTATCAACCGCCTTGATCTATCCCTATAGATCTTTATTCCCAAAATGTAGGCGGCTTCACCAAGATCCTTAATGGAAAAACAGCTTCCAAGCCAGGTTTTTACACCTTCCAAGGTTGGAATGTCATTTCCAAATAGTAGGATGTCATCGACATACAATACTAGGAAAGTGATGATGCTCCCACTAGCCTTTTTATACACACAAGCCTCATCAGCGTTTTTGATGAACCCAAATTTAATTACCTCTTCATCAAAATGGTGATTCCAAATTCTTGACGCTTGCTTCAATCCATAGATTGATTTCTTTAACTTGCATACTTTTTTAGGATGTTTTGGGTTGACAAAACCTTCAGGCTGAACCATATAGACATCTTCCTCAAGATATCCATTTAGAAAAGCGGTTTTGACATCCATTTGCCAAATCTCATAATCATAATGAGCAGCTATGGCAAATAATATCCTAATAGACTTTAGCTTATAAGTATCCATAATCAACCCCTTGAGTTTGAGTGAAACCTTTTGCTACAAGTCTAGCTTTATAAGTATCCAAGTTTCCATGCATATCGGTTTTCTTCTTGAAAACCCACTTACTTCCAACTACCTTGGAGCTAAGTGGTGGTACAACCAAGTCCCACACTTGGTTGTCATACATGGATTGCATCTCAACGTTCATGGCTTCAAGCCATTTGTCACAATCCAAATTGGACACTGCATCATGGTATGTGATTGGTTCATCGGAATCAACCACATAGCACCCATCCATGAAAAACCCATATCTTTCAGGTGGATTACTAGTTCTACCAGATTTGCGAACGTTTTGTGTGTATTGATCAACCATTTGATCATTCTCAACATCCTCATGTTGAGTGCTAGTGTCAACCAAACGTGTATCGGGTTGTGGTTCTTGATCCTCCTCAAGATCCACTGTTCTACTGCTAGCTCCTTCCATAAGGAACTTGGCTTCCAAGAACTCACCCTTCTTGGCAACAAACTCCTTCTGTTCCAATGGATCATAGAAATAATATCCCATAGAATCTCTAGGATATCCAATAAAGATACACTTAGTGGAACGACTTTCTAACTTGTTTGAGGTGGGAGTCTTTACATAAGCCTCACATCCCCACACCTTTAAATATGATAGAGATGGAACCCTTCCATGCCATATTTCAAAAGGTGTCTTTTCCACTTTCTTGGTTGGGGCCATATTCAAAATACGGGCCGCAGAGAGCAAAGCGAAACCCCAAAATGATAGAGGCAATGAGCTTCCAGCCATCATAGATCGAACCATATCCAATAGAGTTCGATTTCTCCTTTCGGACACACCATTGTGTTGTGGTGTTCCAGGTGGAGATAGTTGTGAGATAATCCCACAACTTCTAAGATGATCTCTAAAAGCATCACTCAGGTATTCACCTCCTCTATCGGTGCGGAGAATTTTTATTGATTTGTTGAGTTGATTTTCTACTTCATTTTGGAAGGTTTTGAACATTTCAAAAGCTTCATCTTTGTGTCTTAACAAGTACACATACCCATACCTACTATAGTCGTCGGTGAAGGTAATGAAGTATCTTTCATTATACCTAGTCATTGGCTTAAAAGGACCACATACATCCGAATGTATGATACCTAATAAATCTTTTGCCCTTTCGGTTTTGCCACTAAAAGGTGCCTTAGTCATTTTGCCTTGTAAACAAGATTCACATACATCAAATGAATCATATTCACTTGCTTTTAAAAGACCATTCTTTTGAAGAGTTTGTATGCGCTTCTTGTTTATATGACCAAGACGGCAATGCCAAAGATAGGTGTCACTCAAATCTAATTTGAGCTTCTTGGTGGTGGTTTGGTACAACGAGCTATCATATAATGTGTTTTCATGAACCAATTCATAAATACCATTAATAGGAGTAGCTTTAAAATAAAAGATGTCATTTAAAGAAACATGAATTTCATTTTCAATAAACGTCAAAACATAACCATATTGTCTTAATTGGGCAACTGAAATAATGTTCCTAGTCAAACTAGGAGCATACAAAACATTTTTCAAAATTGCTTCCAAACCATTTGGAAGCTTCAGGATGTAGTCCCCTCGGGCTTCAACTTGAACTTTTGCCCCATTCCCCATGTAGAGGATAACATCCCCTTTCTTGAAGTCTTTACTTCTTTTGAACCCCTGCAACAAATTGCAAATATGAGTCCCATATCTGGTATCCAATACCCATGTGTTAGAGGATATTAAATTGAGATCAATATGAATCATGAAAATTGTACCTGAGGTTTGCCCGGCATCCCTCTTAGCTTTCAACTCTTTGAGATGGACAGGACAATTTCTTGCCCAATGTCCTATCTCCCCACACTTAAAGCATGGGTCATCCGAAGCAACCTTTTGCTTCTTCTCCGTGGTTTTGGTGGTGGCACTTTTACCACTCCCTTTCCCTTTCTCCCAACGTACCCTTTACCTTTGGCAACACTTGCCTTGGGTGCGGGGTGGGGCCTCTTCTTGTTCCCACCTTCATTGATGGTGAGAACGGGTAAACACCTTTTACCCATGGCCGCCTCAGCTGTTTTGAGCATAGAGTGAAGCTCAGTTATGTTCTTGTCCCAACTTCATGTTATAATTCATAACAAAATTGTCAAACCTTTTTGACAAAGAGTTGAGGATCAAATCCGTAGCCAACTCTTTCGAGACGGGACAATTCAGCCTTTCAGGCGGTCTATGTGGCTCTTCATCTTAAGTACATAAGACGAGACCGATTGGGTATCATCCATACGACATGCATGGAGTGCTCGAACCGTTTCGAAGCGCTCTACCCTTGCTTGTTGTTGGAATGTTTCCTTCAACTGGGTTATCATGTCGTATGCTCCGTGATGTTCGTACTCCTTTTGGAGATCCGGAGTCATACTTGCCAACATGAGGCAAGACACTTGGACCGAGTCCTCAGTGTATTTCACCCAATTCATGTATGGCCTCTTCATCTTCCTCATTGGGTTCATCGGGAATCAGATCGTCTAAGATATATGACCGTTTCTCTTGCTTGAGAACAATTCTCAAGTTTCGAAACCAATCAATGAAATTGTTATGGTTTAGACGCTCCTTTTGGAGAATGGTTCTTAGTGATATGGTATGAGCAGACGCAATATCATTATTTTCATTGTTGTTGGTGGCCATCTACAAAATTTAACAAAGTTCAATTTTAGTATTTACGATATTATCATATTTAATTATAAATACCTTTTATGTGTCATACATAAAATAAAATTCTAGAATCCAACATTATATTTAAATAGTGGTTAGGTGACCTTTATCCCATTATTTAAATTAACAACGTAGTCAACGTTTGACAATTGCAACCCTTTGCAACTTCTAGAGGTACGGGATTGACTTAAACATCATATGTATAGTCGGCATGTTAATCCCATCAACACCTTTTGTAAACCACATTGTAGGTGATCCATTTAACATGGTTTGCAAATCAAGTTACCCTACTTACACACATGTGAGTTTACCAATATAAGTGGTTAGGTGATCTTTATCCCACAATATGGCATTCCCACCTCAAATCACAAGTTCCCTCAAAATGGTTAGGTGACCTTTATCCCATTAAGAGTTTTCAAGTGACTCAAGTGTTGTGTAAAAGGACGGTGTTAAACTTGTTTTCAAAAGACATTTTAAGTTTTCATAATTCTAGTTTAGAAAACTCAATGTACCTTGTATTTGCATGCTTTCAAATACATGGTACCCTATGGTTCTTTTAATAAAACCCTTTTTATTTAAAATCATTAATCCTTTTAATAACCTTTTATTAACCACTTAATGATAAAGAACCATTTATTTTCAGCTTGTTATGTTTATAAATTTGTTTGTTATGCATATCCATATATCAAACATCCAACATAAAATAAACAACCAAACAAGCACAACCATTCAATCATAAGTGCATATCCATAGCCACTAAGGTGACCACACTTGTTTGCCATCACAAGTGTTGTCATTTGGTCTTTCCTAAGGGTTAATAATAACACATTAAAATGTGTCCAAGAACTCCCACTCGAATCCGCATCCAAATGCTTCAAGTGTCCATGTCTTTTGAGTTCTTCCTTTGTATCTTCCCTTGAGTCTCCAACTTGTGCATCTTCTTTTACAAAAAAACATATCCTAATACAATTTTTCTAATAAAAGAAATGCACCTAATCTATTTATTACATAACCAATGAATAAATAAATTACAACCCAAAAGATACAAACACCAAAATTATTATTACAACCCTTTAATGAATAAAACCAAACATGACAATCACATTCATCCAAATCCAAAACACATTAGGTCAAGGCTATGTTATGCACCAAAATATGTATCAAATACAACATCCAAGAACAACCATGAACTCCCTTTTTAACCCTTAAAGTTTCGGCCAACATAAACCCAAACTTTAGGGTTTAGTCCAAACAAAACAATCAACCACTTGATGTTAATCTTTCAAGGTTTATTCTAAAGCATGTAAGATAAAACTTTGAAAGATAAGGGATTCATTCATCCACAAAAAAACCGCCCCTAATGGGTTGAAAAAGTCCAACAAAACTAACTTTTCTTGGACTTTTGAAGCAAGTTTTCCACATAACCGGCTCTAGATGCCATTGTTGGGTTCTTACAAATTTTAACAAAGATGTTTAACCATTTTAAACAACAAAACGCAGCGGATATAAGGGTGTTAAAACTTGTTTTAGAATCTGAAAATAAACATTTATATGTTCAAGAAAACAAACCCAAGAACAAGGATCATATATATATGTGAAAAGAAATGCTATCAAAGAAAACAACCATAGGATGTTCTTGAATACTACCTTTCAAGAACAAGGCAATACGAGATGGATGAAAAGAAGAAGATGATGCTCTTGAATGTGTAGTCTTCAAAGGAGAAAACCTCAAGCTTGTATACCCACAAGCTCTTGCAAATACCCAACTTGTTAGGAAGTCTTGACACCAAAACTTCTTCAAGAAAACCCTCTTAGATCCGAAAGTTGCTAGGAGAAAGAAAAGAGAATGAAAGTATCTTGCATGTATGAGAGAGAGAGAGTTGAGTGTATTAGTTGAACAAGTTAATGTCTTGCATAAAACAAGACAAAGGAATCCCAAGGCCAACCACCAAGGGGCGGCCGAAATTGGGTTCAAAATGGGTTCCCTCCCATTTTGAAAACTCCCTTTTTAATTCATTGTTAATAACTAATTAAGTTATATAATTAAACCAATTTTAATTTTATAACTTAAACACTCTTTTATTTGATGTTATTTAACTTATTTAAATAACATTACAAATGATATCTCATGAATAAAATATCTATATAATTTGTTCTATCTCAAATGCAATAATTCAGAAAACCCATTTTCTAAATTGGTGTCAAAATTTATTTGCTTGATCATATCAACAAATAAATATTTATCGGTGTTTGCCTAGCTTGTTATTGGGTATGACCCGACTTGGATCATAACGTACTAACCACATCAATCTTGTATGTGTCTTGGGCATATAAGATCCAACAGCCAAGTCATAAATCATCTTTTCTTGTACGTAAGACAACTTCCGATTAGAACGTACAAGGTGCATATCCTTTTCTGCCACCAACTCGTGATTCTGCACTTCACAAAACTTAAAATATTGGAATGTCTTACCATCAGAGCAGTTCAAAGCAATTAGAGCCTTTCACCTAGTTCTAATGGAATACCTTTTTTTGTTCTTCTTTTTTTCTTTCTTACTACTAGAATCAATTGAATCCTATCTTTTAAAGGGTTTGTTCCCCTCCTTCGAACACGTAAAATATTTCAACTTTAAAATCCCATTGCTCCTGTGTCAGCACCTTTTCGAACACAAAATCCACCTTGTTTTGCATATGCCATGTAAAAATCATAAGCATCGTTTATGGATGAAAGTGTCATTCCCACAACTAGTTTATATGATATTGGAACCGGGATAAACCATTGGTCACAGTCTTTGGACATTTCTGCACAACCTCCTGAAACAAAAATATAAAAAATACATAAATCATGCAACCATAATTTTCTAATTACGCAATAACAAAAGCACTTTACAACATCAAAAATGCATAAAATCACGCAACCATTATATTCTAATTACGCAATAACTAAAACACTTTACCTATACTACGTAAGTCACGTATACAAATAATCATTTGATTTGTTACTTATCCCGCAAGTATTACACGTTAACACTGAAACACCCAAACGTTTAATCACAAACTTACGTAGAAAAAATTACATCACCTCACACACATATGTTATCATGAATCGAAAAAAAAACTTGTATCAGTGAAACAATAAAAACGTGAATAATGAAACATATTCAAAAAAAATCACATTGCAATCGATCATTAAAGGGATCCAAGATCAACCAAATCACATAATAGATACCTGAGCTCTGGCCGATCATCTCTACAATTATAAAAAACCAAAACTTGGGATTGCTATTTAAAATAATCAATTGACAGACGAAATTATGTTCAAAAAACGTTCTCAATAAAGAAACTATCAAAACCTAATAAAACCCTATATACGATAATTAAGTGCGGATCACGACTCCATAACATTCGCATATCAAAAATCACACAAGAGTGGAATTAGTTACGCCCGGCAATGGGTATAATTACAATCCTACCCTCTCGTCCAAATTATTAGTTTGCCACGCGGCACCCTATAGTGGCTTCATATGTTTCGCACGAAATCATTATTTTATACCGTAAACTTTCCCTATTATATATATATATATATATATATATATATATATATATATATATATATAGGAAAGGGATCTTAAGAAAACCATATATTTATATGAAAACTAGAGAAAACTAATTAAATCAAACACATGATTTATGGATTTTTTATCACTACACTCTATATATGTGTGTGTGTGTGTGTATATAGATAGGGGTATATATACGTCACACATAGGTTACGTATACGTAACTATTTTTCATTCAAACTAGTGTTACGTATACGTAAGACTATTCATTCTCGTATTTATGCTTAACGTATGTGTAACAAATACTTAGGTTACCTTTTAACAATTGAAAGAAACAAAAACGTTATGAATTATGTTATTGATTTCCATGGTTTTCTTTGGTTTTCGCATAACTATTGGTTTTCTCAGGAACCTTCTCATATATATATATATAGGGAAGGAGTCAAATGAAAATTCTTTTTTTGTGAGAACTCTATTAAGCAATGTCAGCAACGAGTTTTCATTGGCAAAATGGTAAATAATAAAACATAATAAAAAAATTATAAAAAGAAAAATAACATAATAAAAAATTGTCTTCTTGAACCCTTTCCAGCGACCCTCCAAATCTCACCATTCTGGTTCAACAGTTAACATGTTGTCGGTGACAAAACTCACCACCACCATCGCCGCCTTGTGTACTTGAATCACACCACCGTTCGGCTTTTCTTTTTATTTCTGTACTTGACTCGCACCACCACTACATCATCTAGACGGACATCAGGCACCATCGCACCACCACCGTTCGGCTTTCCTTTTTGTTTCTGTACATAAAGCATCTCTGTCACCAACACCAAACTCCCTAAGAACAGCATGGTAGTACAAAAGATGTTAAACTATAAAAAGGTTATTCTTGAGAGGCATTGTGTTGTTTTGAATGTACAAATAGAGCACCCAGATTACAATCACTATTTGCAAAGAATAAGAAGACATTGACATCTCATTCTTGATGAAATTGAAGAATTTATTTCAATCCTATCTACTTTATTTCAATTTTTTAGCAACTAATTATTATTGATACAAGTAATTATTAACCCATGTTTTATGAACTATTCAATTTTTTTTCATAGCTGCTTGCTTTATTTTAATTTTTAACCAAAACCACTGTGTAGATCTACGACCACTAATGGTCACACTTTGTTCCAAGTGAATTTTGTTATTGAATAAAGGAATTATTAGTTTTTATGGTTTAGTGGAGTAATAATATAATATATTTTTTTACTTTATGCCTAAAATATCTAAATATTTTTTTTGAAAACTTCTAATATATTTTTTAAACTGTTATTTAAGATACAACAATTCTATCCAGGTGGAGTAAAAATTCATAATAAATTGACTAAGAAGTAAATTTATAGATTCGTGAGGTTTTTTACATGACTGTTTATAGGCGACCCGTTCAACCATTCTAACATTATTCATTGCTACGTTTTGCCCCTATCGAAGAAACTTTCTAGATCCGTTACTGGGGTAAATTCATGTTGAGTCGGCTCTTGTGTTTTAGGCATTTGGTTAATATAAATTATACAACTAATATAACAGTTTTAGTTTTCCAGGTTACAAGAACTATTGGTGACGCATATTTAAAGAAGGCGGTTTTCAAGTTTCAAATATCCCTAAACGAGAAAATGTTGTTTTTCTTTGGTTTATATTGGTTTACATTGGTTTAATATCGTTATAATGGTTTAGCTTTGTTATTTTGTTTTTTTATAGTTTTGAAATTCCGTTAGAGTGGTATAGTTACATGGTGTAATGTAATAGATATAGTTTACTGTAAATAATTATAAATATGTTGTAATTTACTGTAAATGATTATAAATATGTTGTAATTTACTGTAAATAATTATAAATATAATATAATTTACTATAAGTAATTACAAATATGATCTAATTCATTGTAAGTATTACGATTTACATTCAAATAAAACATGGTATAATTCATTATACTGTGTTTTTTGCACGAAGGGGGATGGTAACGATGACGCATCCGGTCAAGATTTATTTAAAGTTCTGATTTGCATTTGAAAGTGGATCTAAAATCATTTTATTAGGTTTTGTTTTTGTTGGTTTGTATATATGTATTGCGATGTAATGCATTGTAAATAATTACAATATGATATAATTCACCATAAATATTTATGTTCGTAAAAAAAATTTAATTTTTTTGGGAATATAATTTTTTTGGGAATATAATTTTTTTGGGAATATACTGGAAATAAAGAGAAAAATAAGATGAGTTTAATAGTGTAATTATTATAAAAATTAACAACAATAAAAAAGTTATATATGTTTTAAAAATAAAAGGGGTAAAATTTTTAAACCAAAAAAAAAAAAAGAAATAGGGGGAATAGGATAGGGACACATGTCAAAATTCTAGTTAATTTAAATTTTATTGGGATGAGTTAAATGACCTTTATACTTTTTTTTATTAAAATAAACAAAAAAAATGGGAAGATCTTGTCCATTGAATATTTGATCAATGGTATAGAAATGAGTTAAAAAGTTATTACAATAAGTTAGGGTTCTTATTTGAACCTTACCCTATATATATATATATATATATATATATATATGTATATATATATATGTGTGTGTGTGTGTGTGTGTGCGCGCGCGCGCGTGCGTGTAAACGTTGAAAATACTTTTATAGAAATAATTACATTAAAGTCCAAATCACAAAATAATATGTTTTAAAATAATAATATATCATATAATATATTTAGATGGTAACTATATATTTAATTCTTGAAATATGACTATATGCCATGTATTTACTCGTATTACGCCAGGTATTGTAGATTTATCGTTACATCATCACCATTGATCCTGAAATATAAGATATATGCATTGAATTTCAATACCTAATAGTACATAATATTGTATGGACCTAGTTTGACTTAACTAAACCCTAATAGCACACATTTAAAGAAATTTACATAGATAAGTATTGTGATCAATACCTAATAAAATGACGGTTGTCATAACATCCTTTATGATGGCGAAATACATTGTTGTTTATAATGCCATGTGCTATAGAATGTTGCTAATGAACCTTATACTGGACTCAAAGTTGTTAATTCCATATCTAGACCATTGAAGCTTTACTATAAACTCACATGTCGTTAATTTCTCGAACGGTAATAGTCCAACTGGAGCTGGATTATATCTTGATACAAAGTACTTATTCGTACATGAGTTTTGGTTGTGCTTCAACTACTCTATTAAAGTATAAGGAGATTTTATGTCAATTTCTCATTGTGTAGGGCTGAAAAGGACAATAGGTTGTTAGTATTAGTTTCGATTAATGAGTTAGTTATATGAAGTTTTTGTGTAGTCAAGATACTCATTCTCATGAGTTTTCTTCTTGTAATTCCAATTTGTTTCTTCATCAATAAGACTAATTCGTTGTGTTCTTACTTCTGATTCGTATTTGTTGTTCATTGATTGAATTGATCTGGTGTTAGTATTCAAACAATTGGTATCAGAGCTACTGGTCGAATCAATTCAAGTTCTCTATGAATCGGTTGATAATCGTGCGCACACGAAATCGTTTAAGGTACGAGATGGTGACCACAAAGTTCGATTTGGAGAAGTTTGATGGGAAAAACGACTTTAGTCTGTGGAGGTTGAAGATGAGAGCACTCTTGGTCCATCAAGGCTTGGTCGATGCCCTAAAAGGGGAAAATGGTTTGCCTGAGAACTTGACTAGAAAGGAGAAGAAAGATCTCACGGAGAAGGCACATAGTGCGATAATTCTGAGCCTCAGGGATAGAGTTTGTAAGGTTATATTAGAAGGCTAATACAACCAAAGAAGCCAAAACAACCAAGGAGCTTCCTGCATGCATGCATTGATGTACAAGGAAGAAGTTACTTCGGAAGTTTTACACGCATCACAGAAATTATTCTAAGTGTAAAATCTTCCGAAACCAAAGACCAAATCTTCCAAAGCCAAAGATGAA
The DNA here is from genome assembly GCA_025506505.1 of Flaveria sonorensis. Taxonomy (NCBI): domain Eukaryota; kingdom Viridiplantae; phylum Streptophyta; class Magnoliopsida; order Asterales; family Asteraceae; genus Flaveria; species Flaveria sonorensis. The sequence continues at coordinate 42,817,587 of CM046436.1, read as the reverse complement.
GTCTTTCGAAGCTTCAAAGACAAAGTCTTTGAAAGCAAAAGATGTGAAGACTGATTTCTTCTGAAGACAGATAGGACATGCTTTCTCTAATCTATTTTTTAATAAAGCTGACTTACTTTCCACTACAACTCTGAAAACTCACCAACTTATACAAGTTGGTGAAAAGGTCCATGCTTTAGTAAACTGTAGATTATGGTCTTGAGTCTGTAACTTCCTACGTTGTACCTTTTATCCTTTTTATAAAGGATTAGGATGTGAGCTATGGCATATCATAGTCACTAGTCAAAAGGCAATCTGCCTTTTGACTTTACATTGATCTTGTTGTCTAGATTAGTGTTTCCAGCTGGCCTTCAAATTATGGCCGGTTGTAGGATATAGTATAAAGTATCTTAGGTCCTTGTATTTATTTTTATGCTTTGTAACATTTGTAAAAGAACTTGAGAGCAATATATAGCATTCTTGAAAACCATACTTATTTGTTCTTTTCTAAATTCTGTCTCATTGTTTACTTGTGTTCTTAGCATCATTTACATAACCCAGTTCCCCATTTAATCTGTTAAATATTCTAACACTCTCCTCATTATGAGACTGATTGTATTGATCATCCTTTAAACTGTCCTGCAATTGGTATCAGAGCTTTTCCAGGCTCTTAATTGTAAGATCTCACCATCTTAAATCCCTTCAGTTTCTGTCACACCCCCAAATCCACGTCGGTTTCCCGTGGGGTGCGAACATCATGGAATCATAGTCATTGATCGACCACTGCATGAATTGGTAAAATATACATCGTAAATGAGTTTAAAATACATAATTGTTTTCAGAGTCAAATTGCGGAAGCAAAGGAATTAATGCAAGTCATTTTTCCAAACTCGACAAATACAGAAATAAATGTCCAAAAGAGATTGGTCCTAAATGAGATGTGCTCCATACTAGCTTAACTTGATGCAATTATCAAATACCTGAGAAAACATGCACGAAAAAATATGTCAGCATAAAGTTGGTGAGTTCATAGGTTTTAAAGTAATAGTAAATAGTGTAATGGACCACAAGTCTTTCCATGATTTGATTGTCGATCAAACAATACTACAACATTATATAAGCATCGCAACCGAAGCTAGACTGTAACTGTAATAAATTGCCCCTACCCATGCCTACCGTAAGCACAGGGGTGAACAGGCTAATAATGCACCCGTTTAGACCTCCAGTCAAGGTTAGGGTAATTAACCCGGGTGGGGGTAGTCAAATCTAATAGTACTATCCATGATTACCTTGCTTTAGGAAATAAACTAACGGTTCGATAACAGGGGACTTCATACGATAAGTAACAACTTATATAACATGTGAAACCATTGACAAGTAATTGTGTCCATGAAAATAGTAATTTGCATGTAATCTCTCCCAAAATAAAAATAAGTAAAAATGGGGCCGTGAAACTCACCTGTAATGCACGCGTGAATATTAGCAATAGTCGTACGTATGATCGGTATAGGAATCTCCTAAACAACATATATTCATGAGGTCATGATTACTAACCCTAGATGGTCATGCATAACTCATCCATAAAGTTAGTTTTGAAAACGTCACTTGACTAGTTACACACGTCGAGCAGTTAATGTTTTATTTAGATTCTTGTCTTCATAGTTATCTTCCTAAAAATACATAATGTATTGTATGGGTTTTATATTAAGTATGATGCAATTATACTTTCCTTGTGCATGAGTTACTTTTTACCAAATACTTCCAAAAGTTCACTTTATATAAATGTAGACATTTGACAGAAACAGGTAGATTTTTAGGTCTAATTGTCATCCCATTTTCATGGTACAAAGAATATTTATAAAATATGATATTTTTACCACATTTAGCTCTATGTCTTAGGTTCCCAAAAAGGTATATCTTTTAATATATAACTAAGTTTAAGTGCCTCGAAATCATGAGGCAACAGATGTCAGTGCAGCATTTTTCCTGTACATGTCCATGGATTTCATCCTTTTTGAGGGTCAAACCCTACTTTTACAAATAGAGCCTATAGTACTTTTAAACCTAACATCTTAGGCTAAGATACTACAGAAAGAAAAACTCCATTTGATTACTTAAATCATAACTTATGCCTCAATCTTTCTGCCCTATCTAATCTGCCAAAAACTCAGATTCAACACCTTAATCATATTTGTACGTTTTGGACGGGTTATACTTATCTAAAAATTTCAAGGTTGGATGCGTTGAAAACTAGAAATTCTAAGGTTAATGTTAGGCTCAAGAAAAGATTCATTTGGTCGTGTTTAGGTCGAGTTATGGTGTCTAAAACACAGAACATGAATCTGCCAGAAAATGTCTTACATGTTTTGTTACTTATTAAGCTTTGCTAGAGCACCTTTGGATGAGTTAGTGAACATGGACACATCATGGTGATGTATGGAAGATTAGTATCAAGGTGCTAACCTTAAACAAGCAAGGATAAGATGATCTTGAAATGCAAAGAGAAAGACTTGATCCCTTGAACTAAGAATCAAGCAAGAAAAAGTGGAGAAGATGTTATAGGATGCTTGGAAGCTTCAAAAATCACTTGATCTTCAATTATAGCACTTGAATCACCTAAGATTTGTAGAATAAGAGTTGGAAATCAAATGAAGTGGGGATGGGGGTGCTTTGGCCGATATTTGAAGGAAGAAGGAGAAGGAAAGCAATGTGTTGGTTGGTGTTGGTGATTTGTGTTGGTTGATAGCATATATAACTCTTTCATGAATGATCAATCAAATCACATGGGAAAATTGGTAAATCCTTGGGAGAAGGCATTCCAAATGAGGTAGGGAGGCTTCTCACTTTGATCATTAACTCATGTTAATCACCAAAAAGGCAAATTTCAAAAGTTGTAAAAGTTAAAAGGTGATCTTGATGGGTTGAATGAAAAGAAAAGAAAAGAGATTGTGTTGGGGGAGGGGGTGGTTTGGACGGCTAGGTGATGGGGGAAAAGGGGTTGCTTTTTAATTTTTTGTGTAGTATTGGGTAATTGGGTGGTATTTGTTGCACTATGGTAATTTTTATATATTTTTATAATTTTACATGTTACTTTTTAAAATACATAAAAATATTATCAGAAATCATATAAGGTCACATATTTTAATATTGATGATATGTATATAATAACTCGTGTATCTCGTAGTTGCGTTATACGCGTTTTATCCGGGTAAAATATCAATTTATGCGTTAAGGTTTATTTATGAGTTTAAGCTTTTCCAATGTAATTAATTTGGAATCTAAAATACTTTGAAACACTTTAAAGTATTTATTGACACATATATATTAATTGTCACCAACGTTCGTGTGTGCTTTTATCGTGTGTAAAAATGGTAATTACGTCAAATTATCGATGCATGAAATGTTATGCGTGAAATTTTGCAATGCATAAAACATCCTTAATAATTGTAATTAAATTGACAATCAAGTAGTATAAGTATAATTATAACCAAGTCAAGGCCGGGTATTGACCTGAAATTTGCCAGTTGTCACAGCTTCACAAAACACTTAACATCTCAAATGGCAGCTATCACAAAGGCTGATATGGAAACTGGTACTATGTCAAAGTCTTAACTGATCACTTCTGATGATTTTGATACTTAGTTCCAAAGAATGGAAGGCTTCATCAAGTCTCAAGACTCCAGGATGTGCGGATCTGTTATCTATGGACCTCATGTACCATCCACCTCTTCAGCTACTGCTGGTGGTGGTATGATACCAAAGGAAATCGCTAACTATTCTAAAGAAGACTGGAAAGGCCATGACCGCCCTCCAAACTCTATCTACAGAGGCTTCAAGAAGTGCAAGACAGCCAAACAGCTATGGGATGCACTGAAGCTTATATATAGGGGTCAAATGAAGCTAAAGAGAACAAGAAGGACCTCTTGAAGCAGCACTTTGAGAACTTCACCTTTAAGGCAGCTAAAACCATGATAATACTTCAGGTATGTTGAGATTGTGGATACTCTAATGGATGTTGGAGTAACTCTTGAGAACAGGGACATTGTGAGGAAGTTCATGTCCTCTCTTCCCAAACAATGGACATACTATTATGTGGTCATTAAGAGGACTGAGAACCTTAAAACCCTTACTCTCATTAGTTGTATGGTATCCTCAGTGGCTACCAGATGGAGATGAACATGCAAAATCCATTTGGTAACTCCAACAATCAGCAGAGTTCAGCCCTTCATGTGGTTGAAAGGGATTGCAGAGAACCATAACATCATCTTATCTGCTACCCTGACAACTCACAAAAGGGTCCTTTCATCACCTTCTCTGAGACACCAAGTGAGAGCTACATCCAAGGAAGCCCATTCCAAGAGACAAACTCTTCACAAGCCTTTGTGTCTACTAATGAAAGCACAGGCAACTTTCTCTTTACCCTTGAAGACCTGGACTGTATCCATCCAGATGATCTGGAGTACATGGAAATAGTCAAGCAGATGGCTCTTCTCACTCACAGAGCCAAGAAGTTTTACAAGAGGATAGGGAGGAAGTTTCCTAGCAATGCAACCAGTGGAAAGTTTAGGCTGGACAAAAGCAAAGTGAAGTGTTACAACTATAACCAAATGGGACACTTTGCTAGAGAGTGCAAGGCACCAAGAACAAGTGGTGAACAAGCACAAACCATACCAAACTACACTGATGGAGCTCCCTAAAATAAGAAGTGCAAGCAGCAAGCTGCAGTTGCTGCTGAAGAAGAAGGCTTTGACTGGAGCATTCAGGTTGTAGATACATCTCTAAACCAAGCACTGATGGCAGATCATGAAGAAGCCAAGGTATTGGAACATCTTTGTACACCTGAATGTATTGCTAAAGTTAATAGATATAGGTCTTATAACTTAGAAATAAGATCTGATATTGAGTCCTTAAACATTTTAAAAGCTGATTTCAAAAAAGCTGAAAATGATTACAAACTTAAAATAGAAGATTTAGAGAAAACCATTTAAACTCTTAAGCATGAACATACGAACTACAGGACTCAGATAAAAGATCTCGTCACTAAGTTAACCGAATGCCAGGCTGAGCTTGTGATCAGCAAAGCTAGGGCAAAAAAGTATGTTCTTCAAGAAGAGACCTTCAAGAACATGATATCCTCATCCTTGCAAGCAAAAGTTTGTTTTCAGAATAAGCAGGGACTGAGATCTACTGAGATAGCTACTCTACACACTCTATGTATGTAAGATCTTCAAGGTGTGAAACTTATGAAGATGAGCTTCTCTTCATAGACCCCATTGATGAAGAGGATGAAGATGAGATAGTGAAGGATGATTCTGAGAAGAGTGAAAAAGATCATCCTAAGAAGGGTCACTATTCTCCTGAGGAGAAAAAAGAATCTAGAATGACCAAGTCTAAGAGGAAGAACTTGATCAAGAAAGCCAAGAGGAAATCAAAGAAGGCTCAAGAGATCAAGGCCACTTTCAACTCTAAGCAGAAACAAGTGTTTATCTCTGTAGGATTTGAAGTTGTGAAGGCTGAAGACTTAACTATGAACTCTAGTACAAGGAGTTCTAGTTCATGTCCAACTCATTCCAGCAAAGAGAAGAAGGCTGATCAGCTGTGTACCACTGCTACACAGCCTGAACCATCCAATTCCAAGAGCAAGTCTCACCCTAAGAAGCTTGTTGCATCATCTGTGAAAATGAAGATGGAGGTGGAAGTGATCAAGTTCAGTTTTTCTCTCGAAAGAAGACTCTCAGAAGGAAGCAAATGGATTGCATCATGTGTGGTAGTACTTCTTATCTTGCTAAGGATTGCATCTACAATCCTAAAAGTACTGATCACATGATCAAAGAGAAAACTTCTGAGAAGAAGAAAGAAAAACTAGCTTCGGAAGAAAAATCTTTTCCCTTCTGAAGCTCCTAGGTGAAAAAGAAGACAAGTGAAAACTTGCCTTCGGAAGAAAAATTGGTCTCAAAAGAAAGGAATGCTTCCAAAGTACTAAAGCCTGCTGCAGTGAAAGCAAGATCTTCTGAAGGTCTAGTCTCCAAAACTTCTGAAGTTGTCAAAACTTCTGAAGTATTGAAGGTCAAGTCTAATCTTCCAAAGATGGTGTGAAAGATGAAGGAAGACCAAGTGACTAAAAGTTCTTTATCTACAACAGCTGATGATCCTCAATACTTGAACATATGATCAATTACTATTACATTGTCTTCAAATCACTTTGATAAGCCCAAGACCAATGAGGCTTGGGCTTCCAAAAGTAACTAAACACTTCCGTTTATGAAGGAACAACTAAACACCAATAGGAATGTATGGATCATTGATAGTCGTTGTTCCAGGCACATGACAGGCAATGGCCCCTTACTTCAAAATTTTGAGAAAATTGATAGAGGCCCAGTTTCTTTTGGAGGAGATGCTGGAGGTTACATTACTTCAAGGGGTGAGAACAAGGGGACAAACCCATGATAAAAATGTGTGTCTATACTCTTGCTTCTTGTCCCAAATAAAGCCAAAGAAAGTTGATGAGGCTTTGAAAGATGGAAGATGGGTTGAAGCAATGCAAGAGGAGCTGCTTTAATTCAAAAGACAAAAGGTTTGGAACCTATGTCCTCTTCCTCAAGGGAAGACTACCATAGGAACCAAGTGGGTTTTTTAGAAACAAGAATGATGATAGAGGACTTGTCATCAAGAATAAGGCCAAACTAGTTGTTCAAGAATACACACAAGAAGAGGAAATTGACTACACAGATGTTTTTGCTCCTGTGAAAGACTTGAAGCTGTAAGAATATTCTTGGCTTTTGCTACATCCAAGGATTTCAAGGTCTACCAACTTGATGTCAAGTGTGCTTTCTATATAGGGTACCACGTAGACAATAACAGTGTTATCTCTATTACAGAGAATCCTGTGCAGCACTCAAGGAAAAAACACATCAACATCAGGTATCATTTGATTAGAGATAATTTTGAAAAGGGATTAATCAAACTAGTCAAAGTTAACACAAATGAACAATATGCTGATCTGTTCACTAAAGCTTTTGATGAACAGAGATTCAAATATCTTGTATCAGCTATTGGATGATTAACTTTGAGTAGATTTTCTTAAACTTAAATCAACTTTATTTCTAAAACCTGTGTGTCCTAAATTGTCTATTATATCACCTTCATAAACCCAGTTTAGTTTGGAAGAAAATTTTTAAAATGATATTCCTTAGATTTTTGAAAATTTTTCCAAACATATTTTCTTTCGGAAGATTTCAAGTCGTCTTCGGAAGAAAATTATGTCTTCAAGTCAAATAACTACTTATAAGAAATTTACCTTCGGAAGAAATTTTGAGATATCTTTCGAAGCTTAAATATTCTTCTAAGTACTTATATGTATTTGAAGGACAATTTTCTTCCGAAAGCAGTTAAGTCTCGGAAGATTTATTCTCTTTAAAATAAAACTCCCAAGTCTTAATCTCTTCCGAAAACAAACATGTCTCAAAAGTGAAAATTTTCTAAGTATTTTTCTTCCTAAGCAAAATTTTCACAAACCATAGGAATATCTTCAGAAGCCAAAATTGGCTTCGGAATTTTTTTCTTAAAAACTTCTGAAGACAAAATTACCTTCGGAAGATTTTTCACAAACCTTAGGAATATATTCGAAGCCAAAATTAGCTTCGAAAGCTTTTTCTTGGAAACTTCCAAAGACAAAATTACCTTCTTGGCTTCGGAAACTTTTTCTTAAAACTTTCGAAGACAAAATTACCTTTGGAAGATTTTCGACTTCTAAGATAACTACCTTTTTGGGTACTTTTTCAAAGGTGGAACCGACATTCGGATTTCAAAGTTTATTCTTTTGCATTAACTTTGACTCAAATCCATTATATATATATTCTCTCAACGATTTTCCCTCTTTTCACTATCTTCTTCATCTGAAAATTCTCTAACCTAAATTCACCCACAAACCGCCCTTATTCTTATCTTCCTTTACAACAAAGCTACTTCAAAATGGCAAACCCATAGCAGAAACCAAACCGATTTCTCTATGCATCTTCACAGGAAACATAATCAAGTTGCTTTGGTAGACTCTGAGAAAGATCCTGGTTTCTCAGAAGATTGTCGTTTTCTTTCTTTGTCAAACTACTTCACCTCCCTCACCATTGATCCTCCACTCTATGAGGATCAGCTTTTGGAATTTTGGAGGACCTGCCAAGAGATCACTATGGATGGGGAGAAGGCACTGTCTACCACAGTGCAGGGGAGGACAATATTCATCACTCCAGCCTTCATAAACACTCAACTTCAGCTGCATGATGTAGAAGGTGATTTGTCCTTTCAAAAATATGCTGTAAACTAGTCCTTTGAGTAGATGGGCTATGAAGGTGACTTCTCAGTCAGAACTTTCAGAAAGGGGAAGGTCTCCTCTCAGTGGAAGTACCTCCTCCATGTGGTTATCCACAATTTATCCAACAAACATAGAGGTTGGGACCAGATTCCTGAAGATCTTTCCTTTATAGTCTATAGGATGGTTCAAGGGGTCAAGTTCAGGTATTCACAGTTTGTCTATACTAATTTACTTGCAAACTTAGACTCCTTAGAATATTAAATGTTCCCTAGATATGTCCAGCACATTCTCAACTGTGAGCTGGGCTCACAGTTGAGGGGAACAGGAAATGTTCTAAAATTAGGACAGATGAAGCCAGGCATATTCAAGACTATAAGGAAGCCAACTGTTGGCTTCTCAGGGGTAGAAACAACCCTTGTCCTAAAAATGAGAAAGCTCATTACTCAAGGTGACAACCTAGCAGTACCAGCTAGTGTTGAACCCACACCTTCTACTTCTTAACCACCAATACAGCCAAAAATTACCATCAACTACCAAAGAAAATCCAAACGAACCCCTGCACATGCTACTCAGTTTGTGCATGCCCCTATATCATCACCCATACAGGAAGAAGTGGACACTGGAGCTCCCACTTCTCCTGAGGAGCAAACCACTCCCATCTCACCAATGATTAGTACTGAGGTTCCTCATGCTCAGCCTGATGAGCTCATAACCCCCACAGCCTTAAGCCTTCACTCAGAGTCTTAAAACTCTTGATAGGATCAAAATGGATCGATCTGTGATGATATTGTGATACAATTCAATCAAAATAAACACAAGTAATCAAATCTAAACAAACATATCAAAAATTCATAGTTTCATTAATAGATTGCATAGAAGGTACAAGTGTATAGAGAAAAATAGTTACAATTCGTTACTGATTTCTAAATGCTTACCTACACAATACCTTATCAATGCTATTTATACTATCAATACAAAAAGGAACATATATTTACAAAATAAGTCCCTAAAGTATGACAAAAAACTATACAAAGACTAATAAAGACTAAATGTTAATCTTGAAGAGGCTTCTACAATACTCCCCCTAAGATTGACATTGTCTTCAATCTTCAAAATCATCAATCTTCTGTCTTCTGTCTTCAAATTTCTTCTATCTTCAGTCTTTATCTTCAATCTTCTATCTTTAATCTTTAATCTTCAATCTTTTGTCTTTGTCTTCTCTAATCTTCAATCTTTAATCTTCAATCTTTTGTCTTCATACATCAAAGAAATCTTCTGGTTCTTCTTTAATTTTGAAAATCAACTTCTCTTTATACATTTCTTGCTCTCTTAAGGCTTTAGCAATAGCAGACTTGAACTTGCTTGCTAAAATTCCTTGCTCTAGTTTTGATTCATTCATCTTGATTTCCATTTTATTCATGACCTCCAATGTTTCTTTAGATAAACTTGCAATATCAATATTAGCATAAAATTCAATTGGCTTTGGATACTCTTTGGAATGAATTTCCAACACTCCTTTGCTTGAGATCCTCATGAATTCTATTTCCTTGATATCCTTCTTAACTATGTTTGCATAAGCTAAAGCTTTTCTTAAAGATATTCTCTCCATAGCAGCATTCATCACTTTGATAATTGACAAGAAATACTTTTTGTCATTTTCAGCTACTTCTGGTATAACTCTTTCAAACTTTTGGATCGACAAAAATGAGATGTAGCTAGGATGTAAGAGTTTCAATTCTAATACACCAAACAAAGAAATCATGTCATGATCCCAATTGTCTAGATCTCGAACTAACTTTAACTCAAACGTATCAGCATTGTAGAACCATCTCAAATTGGTTTTGACTTTTGAGTTCCATCAATAACTTTCAATCCAGGATTAGTTACCTTTTCAAAATATTGATCGCTAAAAGCATCAAAAAAAATTTCTTCTCCAATATCTTTATCACCATTTTTTCTTTTCCTTTTCAATGTTTGAAAATATTCTTTCTCTTCTTGGTCACATCTTGTTTGCAAAAATGAACTCATTCTGCTTATTCCTTTGTTCAATAACTATACAAAATTTTCTCCTTGCCTTGCTCTAGTTAGATTAATTAAAGGCAGTTTATTCAACTCTTTCAAATCTTGAACAGGTAGCTTTATAATGCTCGAGAAAAAAATGATATACATCACAAATTGCATTAACTCTTTTAATCAAAAATGCGTCAAATATCTCGTCGTATTTCCACGCCACAATCTTGACATCCTTGGTCATGTCAGGAACAATCATTGCATTAAGTAACTTTGAAATTGATTGTCCTTTTTGTAATACATTACGAACCAAATCACCTGTCGTTCGAGCTTTATTCCATAATTGCTTCTGTTAATTGAAACTTGATATGCTAGACTCTCAGTTTCAGGAAACATTTTTATTATCTCTTTCCTTCTTCATACACATTACTCTTCATCGCCATGGATTTAATCTCTTGAGGTTTTAAAATCCTCGTTCTCTTTGTTATCTCTAAATATTGTGGATTATCCATGTCAAGTACAATCATTTTATTTGTTTGTTTCTCTGTTACTTGAAAACTTCTAACCAAATTTCTTAAAGATTCTGCTTGTAATCTATTAAGCTTCTTCCATGGATAATTTCTTGATGTAGCCACATCCTTAAAGTAGTTACATTCATGTCATCAGGATTAGGATGATGTAGCTTAGATGTTGAAAGTTCCTTAATATTTATGCTCTCTTGAAGAGGATTCCACTCTCCATGCTCTACAATTATCTCGTCAAGATCAATAGGAGCAATAGATTCAGCAGTGATACACTTCTCAAATTCTTCATTAATTTGAGATACTGTCAATCCATCAAGAAATACTCTATTATACTTCATCTTGACCAAATAGTTATACCTGTCTTCAATATCTACAGGTACATCTTCTTGAACTATCTCAGTTGGAGAAAAATTTTCATCAACATTAGCTTCAACTAAATCTTCATCTTCTAATACCTCATCATACCAGTCATCACTAAACTCAGCTTCTAGATCCTCAAGAGCTCCTATGGTTTCTTGAATATCTGACTCTTCTTCTTCTTCAAGTGTAGGTTCATCAAAAATCTTTTGCACTTTAGTTGATGATTCAGGTAAAACTGAAAAATCTACATCATCAATTTTCCTTTTACCTTTATCTAATTCAGGAGTCTTTTCCAAATCAACTGGTATAATCTCAGAAATGATCATCACTTCAGGGGATGGAGATTTTGTACTTTCTTTCATCTTTTCCAATTCTTGTTTCAAAGCTTCATTTTCTTCTTTCAACTTATTGAATTTTTCTTCTATCAGATCATAGTCTTTCATCATAACTTCAAAAATTTTTACATTATCTTCTTTATTTTTCTCAAGATCAGCAATTACTTCATCTTTCTTTTGTAGATCTTCTTTCAACTTATCATTTTCTTCTTTCAATTCCTCGATAAGCTTCAATTGCTTAGAGTTTTCTTCTTTCAATTCATCAATAATCTGTTGGATATTTGTTTCTTCAGCCATATGAGTATCTTGTTGAAAATCATTATGTATCTCAGCTTCAAATACTTCAAAATCTTGAACATTTTCATTGAATTCAACATGTTCTTTAGTTTCAACCATTTCTTCAATCATTCCCATAATCTCCTCAATATTTTGACTTTCTTCAGCAACATCTTCAGCTTGATCTACTTCATTAACATCTTTATGACTTTCTTCAATAACTTTTTCATTAACTTCTTCAATTTCTTGATCAGCTTCATGTACTTCTTCATGAACTACTTTCATAACATTACCTTCATTTCCACCTTCATTGTTATCATCATCATCTGAAGAAGAACTTGAGCTTTCATCATCAGCATTATTCTCATCATCATCACCTTCATCTTCATCATCATTAGATTGTTCTTGAGGTATTTCTTCAATAAGATCATTTGGATCAATTGGTTCTTCCTCAATCAAATGAAAGTGATCTATAGTAATATCCACCTCATCATTTGCAACATTTCTCATGTATTCAAACATAGGTACATTTTGTGCACCTGTGATCATAGCAAGTCTTTTGTAAGATATTTCTGACATATGTTCCAGTATCATTGTTTCTCCACCAACACCATGAACATGAATATCTGGATGCTCTTCATTGATTATCATTTGTAAGAATCTAGGATACATCAAGTACTTATTCCTAATTCCTTTCTCCAGATTAAAAATGAAACCATTAAGAATCCATTTTGACATGTTAAACCTTCTGTTAGTTGCCAGAGCTACAATAGGAGATGCTATGTCAATTGGAAATGAATTCCATCCTGCATTTCTTTTTGACATGCAGTGCTGAAATATATAACATAATAGCTTCCAATGGTTGTAAACTCGTGCTTTGAAAAATTATTTCTTGGGGAAATTGTCTGGGTGACCCATAGCCATGAATGTTTCTCTACATTCATTAAAAGATAATTCAGCTAAGTCTTCTGGGTCATTGTGTCCCAATCTCAATGCTTCTCTAATTGAATCTTCAGAAACTTCAATCATTCTAACATTTGTTATAAATCCCCTTACAACTTTTCTACCATTATCATTGATTTCAACTGAGGCTGTGTTTCGAAATTTCTTTATCAATCGTGCATATATGACCGGTTGATAGCACATAGCATATACATACCTAGTTCTCAAGAAGAACCTTATCATCTCAACATAGCTAATAGCATCTTGTACTTCTTTATTTAATAATGCTGCCACATTATGCTTGTCTCAAACTTTAACTCAGCCATCTGCAAAAATGAAACAAGAAATTTAGACACTTTGAATTTTAACACTTAAAATCAATGAATATTTATTGAACTTTAAAGAATTAGTATGTTTTAAAGATTTTTAATCTAACTTGCACTTAAAAAAATTTTCTAAGTGTTTAAATGATCTGTTCAAGAACAAACTACATTCAAGTTAGTATGTAGATGATATAAAACACTTTAATTCAGTAATTTTTTCTCAAAAACAGATTATAACATGAATTTATGGTCAATTTTTCATTTTTATCAAAAATTCAAAAATTTACTGTTCATCTTCACTGTTCGACTGAATCATCATGAGGAACAATTTTGAAGAAAAACTAATTTGAATGTATCTATATGCTCGAAATGAAGTATATATCAACAGTCAATCATCAATTTCAGTTCTTAATTTCATTTTATTCACAAATTTCACAGATTTCAGATGACTAGGGTTCATACGCCCGTATAGCATAGAAACACCCAATCAAAATTAACTTTAAACTTGAAATTTGTATGATTTTGTTCATGTACTCATGTTTAAAATCAGAAATGAACACTATCGACTCAGGTTTTGAACACAAATCAATCAGAATCTGATAATCAATGGTAATCGAGAGTCGGGTGTGAGAGTTCAGGGGTTTTGAGTAAATGAATCGACTGAAATCACAAAGTGTTGTATTTATACTAAGTAAATATTTTAGGCGCATGAGCATTGTTTGTGCGCATGGAGTTGATTTTTACACTAAGTATTTAGGCGCATGAGCACTGTTTGTGCGTATGAGGTTAGGCGCATGAGCACTATTCAGACGCATAAGCACTATTTAGACGCTTTTGCACTGTTCAGGCGCATGGGTCTAGCTGAAACGCCCAACACTTGGTAATTTTCTACTTGATACGCCCAATTCTTGATAGTCTGGTACTGTGCAGGCGCATGAGGATGGATGAAACGCCCAACACTTAACCATAAATTTCAGACTTATGACAACTGTTTAGACGCATGAAGGCGTCTGAAACGCCCAACACTTGTACAAATTCTGAAAAATTCATCATGCTCCTACTTGGACTTTTGAACACTGTTTAGGCGCATGAGATAACTTTCATGAGTCTAACACTTGTAATTTTCAAGTCTTCCACCTAAACACTATTTAAACACATTAGTACTGTTCATATACTAATTTTTTAAACAATTTGTCAAATTCTGACTTTTACCCAAAATTTTCATAATTGACCCTCAATTTATAACTTTTGATATTTCAAACTTTTATTTTTTATTTCAAAACCAAATAGTCTCTAATTTCAAACTTTTGATATTGTTTTTTAATTTTTCACAAAAAATTACCGTCATTTTAGTCTCTAATTTTAACAAATAGTCTCATATTAAACTTTTGCAAGAAGCTTTTCCATTTTAAAATGTTTTTCAGGTTCATTTTTACATTATGTTAAACACACACATGCTTGAACTTTTTAGCTTCGTCCTTTTCATTCAAAACACTAAATTTTGATTTTTCATATCTTGAAATTGAATTATTTTCTCTTAGATTGTTTACTCTTTTTACTCCCCCTAAACTTTTAAGTTTAACAAAACTTAGAAGTTTCTTGAATTTGTCACATGAAGATCACACTAATCATTGTTAATATGCCTGCACACAGAAAACATGCAAAAATCAAAATTAAAGCAGAATAAAAATCTAATATTTACAATTGAATCAATGTCTGCAGTGAGATCATATCAGTTAAAATCAGCACATTAAACTAAAATAAATTGATGGATAGTCATAGACAGTGAATAAATCCTGATCAAGTGTGTTCCAGGTCAGGATTTCTACAGCAAAGGAGACATGAGATCTAAGGACAGAAAATGAGTGCATTTAGCAAGATATTCAGCACACTTACTTTTTCAATTCTTGGATTGATTAAGGTAAATTAGATATGACATTATGCAGTCACACTTAGACTTAGAGAGGTTAATTCTCATAAAGATATGCAAGAAGTCATTGTTCTCAACTTGTTAACCTGACATATACTATAACCAGATCTCATTTTATGTTTGTGCACATTGGCATCTTGTTGCATCAGTGAGAATATCCAGGTCTGTAATCACTTACGACAAAGGATATCTCATCATTTCAGGTCTATGATGACTCATAACAGAGAAGTGTTTGATGCTTTAAATAATTTAAAGCTCAATGGTTATTCATATCACCATCAGGTGTGAGATTATGTCTTAACAAGCAATCAATTTGAGAAATCAACACTACTCATTAGTGCTAAGATAGACAGACATGAATGCATGAGTGATTTAGTTTAATCATAAGAATTTACTTTTTCAGTCTAATTGCATGAACTTACTTGCACATCATATCTGATCACGTCAGACTTTGTTATCGAGTGAAGTATGCAACTGATCATACTAATGTATCTATCATTTCTCACATATTGCAAAGACAGATTCATCCTAAATAATGAATTAACAAAGAAAAACTCTATTTTTTTAGTTTTTTTGTTTTATATTTTTATCTTTTGATTTTTCAATTTTCTATTTTTGAATTTTGTTTTTCTTTTTCTAAGAAACATGCACACACAAAATACAATCAGGCAATTAGCTTTGACAGTTTCTCTTGCTGTGTTCTATTCAGGTAAGAGAGGGTTCTGATCATATTTAGACTCAATTAACTGAAATACTCAAAAACCAGTTTTTAAATATGGTTAATAAGACCAATTGACTCTACCAAATACTCAAACCGTCCTGGTAAGAAGGCTTTAGTAAAAAGGTCAGCCAACTATTTTTCAGTTGCAATTTGAATCAGAATGATTAAACCTTTTTTAGAGTTATCTCTGAGAAAATGATATCGAATCTCGATATGTTTTGTTTTTGAATGTTGGACAGGATTAGCTATAATGAACATAGCAGCAGTGTTATTAATGTAAATTGGAGTTTTAATAAAATTGAACCCGTAATCCAGCAGTTGGTTTTGTAACCAAAGGATTTAAGAACATCCTGCTGAAGCAGCTATGTACTCAGCTTCTGCGGTTGAAACGAAGACATTTGTTTGTTTCTTACATTGCCTTGAGACTAATCTGGGTCCTAAAAACTGACAACCACCCGTAGTTGATTTTCTATCTTGACAACAACCTCCATAATCACTATCCGTATACCCATATAACTCGAAGTTTCCTTCATAAGGATACCATAACCCTAAGGCTGGTTTTCCTTTGAGATATCTGAATATGCGTTTGATAGCAATTAAGTGGGATTCCTTTGGGTCTGATTGATACCTGGCACAGACACAAACAGCATACATTATGTCAGGTCTAGATGTAGTAAGATACATCAATGAATCAATCATAGATCTGTATAAAGTTTGGTCTACAGATTTTCCTTTCGGATCAGGTTCAATCTTGGTGTTTACATCAGCTGGAGTTCTTATGGACTGACAATCTTGCAGTTTAAATTTCTTCAAGAGTTTGTCAACGAACTTCTCTTGATTTATGAATATTCCATCTGCAGATTGCTTGACTTGAAGTCCAAGAAAGAAATTTATTTCTCCCATAGAACTCATTTGAAATCAAGATTTCATTATTTCTTCGAATTCATTGCATAATTTTGGACTAGTAGAACCAAATATGATATCATCAACATACACTTGTAGACATAAAAGATCATCAGCATCCTTCTTGATAAACAGAGTTGGATCAATTTTTCCTCGCGTGTATCCATGTTAGATTAAGTGTTGTGATAATGTTTCATACCAGATTCTAGGAGCTTGATGGAGTCCATACAAAGCTTTGCTAAGCTTGTACACACGATGAGGAAATTCCGAATCTTTAAAACCCGGAGGTTGCTTTACGAACACATCATCGGTGATTGGACCAAACAAAAATACACCTTTAATGTCCATTTGATACACTTTGAATCTCATGAATGATGCATAAGCCAGGAAGACACGAATTGATTCAAGTCTTGCAAATAGAGCAAATACTTCATCATAATCTGTACCTTCTGCTTGAGTGTATTCTTGTGCGACAAGTCTCGCTTTATTTTGAATAATAATTCCTCGATCATTTGTTTTGTTTCTGAACAACCATCTTGTGCCTATGGCACTTTCTCCTTCAGGTAAATCCACAAGATTCCACACTTCTTGTTTGTGGAATTGCAATAATTCTTCTTGCATAGCCTCAATCCAACTATTGTCCTTTAACGCTTCGGTAACGTTTTTAGGAACAATTTGAGAAAGAAAACACGAGTATAAGCAAAGATTTGCTTGTTTTGATTTACTTCTCGTTGTTCTCTCATTCAATGGACCAATAATCTGAGACGTTGGATGGTTCTTGTGAATACGAGATGTTGGAATCTCATTCCTTTGAACATGAACATCCAGATTGATTTGGTTCAAGTTAGAAAGCTGATGCAATAGGTTCAAAGAATGTGGATTGAAATTGGGAACTTGAGTCGGTGAGTTGATGAAGTAATCAAGATTACCGGTACCAACTACATCACCAGAGATAGATGACATTCCAGACTCAGGATGTCCAATTTCTATACCATGATTAGGAATAGGTTGTGAAACTTCTTCATTTTTTGAAACAGAATGATCTTCTTCTTGTTGAGAGAGATCATCATTATCATCAAATCAAATTATTGAATCTTTGACAAAAGAGAAAAATGGATAATCTGGGCTTGAGTCATCCATATCATCAGAATCTGAATCATCACTGAAAGAGCCGAGATCTCCTTGAAGTTTCTTCTCACATGTAGAATCAAACAAGTTAGATTGATTAAACAAGTTAGATTGAAAAGAGTTTGACAATGAATCTAAATCAAATAACCAAGCTGGACCATTTGAAACTGATGGAAAAGAATTTTCAAGGAATTTAACGTTGAATGTTTCAAGTATAACGTTTGTCCTAGAGTTATAAACTCGATAGGCTTTTGAAACAGATGAATATCCAACAAAAAATCCTTCATCAGATTTTGAATCAAATTTTCCTAGATGATCACTTGAATTTAAAATCAAAACTGGACAACCAAAAGATTTAAGAAAATCTATGTTTGGTTTCCTGCCAAACATCAAGTCATAAAGAGTTTTCAGTTTGTCTTTCACAATTAAAGTATGATTCTGCACAAAACACGCAGTAGATATGGCTTCATCCCAGAAAGTGATAGAAATTTTTGCATCTGCTAACATGGATCGTGCAGCCTCAATCAAAGTTCAGTTCTTCCTTTCAGCAACTCCATTTTGTTGTGGAGTTCTCGGAACACTGAACTGATGAGCAATTCTTTTTTCTACATAGAACATGTCAATATTAGCATTTTTAAATTCTGTTCCATTATCACTTCTTATTATTTTTACTTTTTGTTCTAATTGGTTTTCAACTTTTGTGATGAATTCTTTTAATAATTCAGCCATTTCAGATTTAGCATTCAGAAAGAAAACCCATGAAAATCTTGTGAAGTCATCAATAATAACTAAACAATAAGATTTTCTTCCAATACTCTTCACATTTGTTGGTCCGAAAAGGTCCATATGCAACATCTAGAGAGGTTTGGAATTTGAGTTTATTTGCTTGGGCTTATAAGACGCTCTGTGTTGCTTCCCCTTTAAACATGCTGGGCAGAGATCAGTAGTGGCAAATTTCTTTGATGGAAGTCCGATAACATGATTTCATGCTACAAGCTTGTTCATATTCTTGAAATTGGAATGTCCGAGACGTCTATGCCAAAGCTGACTTTCATCATTTGATGCCTAAGCAATTAGGCAAGTTGTTTCTGTAGATGGGTCAACTTGAGACATATCCAGCTTGTATACATCTCGATCCCTAATAGCTTTAACAACTACCCAGTCTTTGCTAATCTGAAAACCTGGCTTCAAAATGTAGCAAAAAGAATCATCAAAAAGAACAGAATATGATTTATCACAAATTTGGGAAACGCTTAGCAAATTAAATTTATTCAAGATCAATTCATTCTCATAGACCTTGGAATGAATTGATCTTGAATGTATTGTTTTGGTCTCACAAAGTCATTTCTTTTGAAAGATCTCAAGCCTAAGGAAGATTGATTAGTTAATCTTTGAAAACTAACAGTTTGATTTCTTTTAAACTGAGGATTAACATAACCTTTGCTCAATTCTGTATTAGCAAATCCTTTTCTTGGCGAACTCTTTCTAAAGTAACAGTTTTCTGTATTGTGAGTCCTTTCATCAAAAAAGGTACAGTACTTATTAAAATAACAATCTGCTATTGAGTGATTTCTCATATCACATATATGACAATACTTGTTAAAAAAAACATTTAGCAGTCTTATGATTATACATGTCATAGATTTCACAGTACCTTTGTGGTGTGTTAAACAAATGTTTGTTAACTTTTGATGTTGACGCAACGTTTGATCCTTGTTTAGATTTAGGCATCGAAAAGTTAATCTTTTGTTTTTGATTTGACAAATTTTGTTTTTGATTTGGCAATTTGTTCTTTTGTATATTTGGTTGACTTTTGTACATGAACAGCATTCTGAGAATCCTTAGAAACAAATCTTTTAACAACAGCGGAAGTCTTCAAATCTGAACCTGTTTTCAGATCAGAGTTTGATTGGTTCTTAGGAGTTTGTTTAACTTTTTGAATTAAGTTCATGTTCAAATTACCAGCAGACACAAAATTTATTGGTTTAAATTGACTTTCTTGATTTGTTATTTTTGTCTGATTTTCTTAACTCTTATTTTGATCAGTTTTAACTTTAGTCAATTTTCTTCTTCTTCTTTGGTTCCTTGATTTTCTAGAACTTTTTATCTGAGATTGAGCATCTTCAGGTGAAGATTCTTTTTCAGTTTCTTTCTCTTTCTGATCTTTTTGCCATTTAATAAACTTTGGATTATTTAGACCATAAGAGTTTGAATCTTCTGATGTTCCTTCTTCTTGTTTTGCTTTATCTTTGTTTTTGGAGTTTTGTTTGTTATTTTTAATGATCACTTCTTCCAACCCAGATTCTTTTGGAACAAATATTTTCTTACTTTTCGGATGATGGTTCAGATTTTAAATGGATGACAACATTGGTTTTTTAGAAATCTTGTTTTTGTTTTGGAAAGCTTTAAGTTTAGCCTTATTTTTAGGAGAATGATCATGCGTATTGAAGTTCTCTGGTAAAGTGTTAATTATAGATTCAGGCATTGGTTCGTGTGTGAAACCTAAGCCTGCTTTTTGTTTGTCCTTTCGTTCACTTACCAGTTGTTCCACAATCGTTTTGGAGCTTTTTACTTTTGCTAGATCAACTTGTGTAGCAGCATGTGCTATTGTCTCCTGTTCCAAGTTCTTAGTCATTTCTTTAAGTTTTTTAGAAACAATTTCTAATTCTTTCAAAGTTTTGTTCCATGAAGTTTGTAGAGAAATGATATTTTCATCTGATATTTTGTGATCATTTTTAAGTTTATTATGCATTAATTCCTCTTGCTTGAGCTTTTCACAAATTTATTACAGTTTAGGTAATTCTAATTCTTTCAAAGTTTATTGCAGTTTATCTCTTATTGCAGATGTTCAAGGAGAAGATTGGTCAGCTGCTATTTCCTCCTTTGTTTTTGGGAACTTTGCATTCCCTTGAAAAGTGACCATAGCTATTGCAGTTGAAACACCTTGACTTAGACTTGTCAAATCCAACAGTCTTGTTAGCACTTGGCTTGTAGTTCCTGTTGACATAAGAGTGTTTCTGAGTCCTGTATGCAATCATCAACATCTGCCAGTTTAGATCCATTTCCTCCACATCATCTGGATCCATTTCAAATAAGTCCTTCAAAACAAGATCTAATTGAGTTAAATAACTACCTTGATAAGCTTGAAAACTAGCCATAAAAGCAGTAAAAGCAGATTTGGCCTCTTCATCCTGTAATAGGATGTTACTGACATCTTTAACTTTGCTAGTTTTAGCATAGTCAATAGATGGAGTCTCAGTTTGAGGTTTAGAGCTTTGAGGTTTAGGAGGAGACTGAGGTTGAGGTTGAGATGCATAAGCAGGAGCACTTGTATATGAAGAATCTGTAAAGAACCCTGCTCCAACAAAAAGATCACCCTTTCTTCTGGTAAATTCTCATTCTTTGCCATAAAGGTATTCTCCACAGTGCTAGGTGGAGATGCAACATACTTGTATTGAGACATTGATGTTGCTCTATCATTGTTTCTTGAGCTTTCATCTATCTCAACTGACTCAATTTCTGCAATCAACAGATCAAGATCCATAGGAAATTTCTCAGTATGCTTCAATAGTCTTACTGTTTGTTTCCATGAAGATGGAAGAGCATTGAGAATCCTGAAGTTTAGATCTTTGAGATCATTTTTTATGCCAGCAGTTGACATCTCAGTTGTAAGTTGCACAAATCTATTCATCATTTGGTTAATAGTTTCACCAGATAAATGCTCAAACAGCTCTAACTGTCTCTTTAGTTTGTGCTTCTTAAGATCTTGAATCTCCTTACCACCTTCACAAGTTATCTTCAAAGCTTTATACATGGTATATCCCGTTTGATGTCCATCAAGTCTAGTTAAGACTTCAAGTGGTAATCCTTTACACATCAAAGAATATGCTTTAATGTCATTCATTACTTTCCTTAGATCATCACCTTGTAACCCATCTTCAGCATATGGTTCTGGAGAGTCTTTAGTGTAAACAAACCCTCTATCAGGATCATCTAAAGTGATAGGAATATGCGGTCCTCTTTCTATTGACTTCCACAAGTCAGTGTCAATAGAATTAAGATGATGTTTCAATCTAAGAGACCAGTTCTTAAAATCGGCTCTGTTCTTCAACTTAGGAACTTTGTTATCAGAATCTTCTGACTTCCCCATTTTATATTTTTGATTTTAGAAAAAGATTTGTTTTTATTGTTTTTTAATTTTTGAATTTAAACAACGAATTGAAAATATTTTTGGATTTTTAAAATTTTGAAAAATTTCTAAGTGTTGAGTTGATGCGCCTAAACAGCGATGAAGCGCCCAAACATTTGTGAAACTCCTGACTTTGACTTAGAAACACCCAAGGGATTGCCTTAGTAGAATTCTCAAAACGCCCAACTTGACATGCGCCTGAACAATGTAAAACGTCCAAACATTTGTCAGACGCCTGGTGTGTAAAAACACCCAAACAGTTCAAAAACGCCTACACAGTTGTAATGCATTTAGAATTCCTTGGTTTCTGAAAGAGTTCCAAAGTGACCAAACAGTTGTAATACGCCTCAACAATGGTAAAACGTCTAGACCAAAAACACCTAAATAGTGGTCAAACGCCCGAACAGTTGTCAAGCGCCTATACACTTAGGCAATGTTCAATAGTGTTTTAACCTAATGCGCCAACTTCAACAGATTCATACGAACACAGATCTTCTGAAACTTTTCAAAACTTGTTGAATTGACCTAAAAACCTCCAATTAGGTAGTAATTGGATCAATTAACAGTCCTTTATCTTCAATTTCACCAAACAACAACAACAATGCAATCTTTTGATTGAAAATCAGTTCGAAAATAAAGAACAGGTTCGAACACTAATTTGAACAAATTCACTGATTTTGAACGAATTGAAGTGCAAATTGTGATTCAATTCATGTTTCTGATGATGAAACACAACTGAAATCAACAATTATTTGATTGAATTGCTTATCAATCATGAATTCATGTGATTCAAATGTTTGACAGTTTGAGGAACTCAAATCACTGAACCAACAGCTCTGATACCATTTGATAGGATCAAAATGGATCGATCTGTGATGATATTGTGATACAATTCAATCAAAACAAACACAAGTAATCAAATCTAAACAAACGTATCAAAAAGTCATAGTTTCATTGATAGATTGCATAGAAAGTACAAGTGCAAAGAGAAAAACAGTTACAATTCGTTACTGATTTATAAATGCTTACCTACACAATACCTTATCTATGCTATTTATACTATAAATACAAAAAGGAACATATATTTACAAAATAAGTCCCTAGACTATGACAAAAAACTACACAAAGACTAATAAAGACTAAATGTTAATCTTCAAGAGGCTTTTACAAATCTAGTGAACAACCTTTAGGGGACAGTTACCATCCCCAGCCTCTTGATCTAAACCAACCAATCCCGAACCTTGAATTCTATGATGATGAAGACACGGGCTTCAGTGAGTATCATGAGTCTTTCTTCTCCACCGCTGCTCAAGGAGAGATGAGTACTCCTGTTTCTCCTATGTCTAGCCCACATCATCCACCTACTACTGAGGTGGATCTCCTTGAACCTGTTCAGAAGGTCCATATGGAAGAGGCACTCACTTCAATAAGTGACTACATCATTAAGACCTCAACCATGGCAACCCAACCCATTGACACTTCACTTGAAGCTGTCATGGTGCAGGGGAAATCCAGCAGCCAAGAACAAAGTGCTGGTGATGAGTAAGAAGACCTTTGTCCTATTCTATCATTACCCCATGATTCTTCTGATGAAGAAGAGGGGAGTCTGAAACTAAAGGTGCAAAAACTGACAAAAACATGAACCTGTTTAGTCTCAAAGATAAGTCACCTGGAATCTCAGGTGACTGACTTACAAAAGAGGGTTAATGACCAGCAACTTGAGATCACCGATCTCAAGGGCAAGTTAGCTGAGAGACCACTCAGGAGAACTCAACCAGGTCCATAAGAACCTGTGGATGTGACAGACCCAACCCCAAGATCACTTATGCAAGAAGGTGATGCTACCAAAAAGGGGGAGAAAGTCTAAGCAATCACAGAACCTGGGAGTTCTTCAGAGAGTACGGACTTTGAGGATTCACCACCCTCACTTGCAATGGTCCATACTCAGCAAACCTCCTCAAGTCTACATGAGTGTAGACTCACTTGCTCAAGTCTACATGGATGTGGACTCACTTATACAAAGTTTGTTTGAGGAGGGTATTCCCAGAGCTATGCCTACCCCATCTCATCACTCTAAGAATCCAATCATGGGATGGAGGTATGACACTGATAGAAGAGCTCTTGTCATCTCTAGATCTTAGGGTCAACAGGAAATATTCAACTTTTTCAACCTAAGCTTCTATGAGAGCATACATCTGATTGATCTTCTACTTGTCAACCCAAGGCAAAACAGACAAGCTGCAAGATTAGCAGATAGGATTCAAGAAAGGGTATTTGAAGAATACAAGATGAGGTTAAGACTACATAGATAGAGGCTAGCAGGTAAGAATTTTGGTCAACTGGATATTAAGGTGGACCCTAAGATTAGCTTTGAAGGGGAAGCCTTGATTGAAGGCCCAGAAGTTAAACCTATAAACCTTGAGACAGGAACTTCTTCAGCACACATTACCCTCAGTGAGGCACTAGCTGGTGAAGGTGTTTCATAACCTCTCTCTAGCCAGAGCTAGACTATTGAATCAAGCAATAAAGGACAAAGGTCTCTCTACCATAAGTCACCAAGGCCTATGAGTGACAAAGGAAAAAGGAAACTGACTTCTGAGGAGATTGAAGAGGAGGAAAGAGAGATGAAGAGGAAGCTAAGGGGAGAAAGTTCAAGAGGGTCTTTAGGCTTTATAGAAGCTGCCATCAGGGCTGCCCCCAGGCTAAACACTTAAGATGATGAGTTAAGGGCAGCCAGGATAAACTACTTGGGGACCAGAAACTACAATATGGATGAACTACTCTCTCTACGCTTAGATGAACTAAATGAACTGGCTGACAAGGAGTGGTCCAAGGAGAGGAAGGAGGCAGAGGATGTAGCATTTCTCCTTAAGATCAAGGAAGAAAAGAGACAGAAAAGGCTCTACAAGCATGCTCCTACCCTCTAACCAGTTTAGGAAAGTCCTGAGAAAGAGGTTGTGGCAACTGCACAACCTCAGGTAGACAAGGAAGCTGATAGACTGAACATGATTAACTACCTGAGTGCCATAGGACTCTATCAGGCATCTACACTTCTTCCTTTATCATATGAGTATGTTGAATTTGAGTATCTCAAGCAGCTGGAGCAACAAGTCATCAAGGAATAAAAGGCTGCTAAGAGAAAACTAAGGAAAGAAGTTGCAAAGTCAAGAGCCATCATCCAAAAGAGCCAAAAGAAGTCTGCTGACAAACTAAGGATGATGAGCTTCTTGAAGCTGTATGGAGTTTCCGGAAGGAGGCTTGGTCGAATGTCTCTATCCACTATGGATGAGCATATCAGAGTGATCAAGCAGTAGATTAAGAAGGGAGAGCTTGTTGAGTTGCATTCTCCACCAAGTCCATCTCAACCTGAAGTAGAGGTAAAGGTTGAACCCCCTGAGACAACACAACCTGGACCTAGAGCTGAATCTTAGCCAACTTCATCTTCTGATCCATAGCAGGGTCCTTTTCATTCTCCTTCTGAACCTATAAGAGAAGAGAACCCAATTGAGAGAGACATAATAGAACAACCTGGTGTTGAAGGCCAGTCCTCTCAGTTAAAGACTTCGAGAGGAGGAAAATAATGGCCATAAAGAGTGTTTCCAAGAAGAAGACCAAGGCATCCACCTTTACACCTCAAGATGAATCAGAGCATCCTGAGGTAGTGCAAGAAGAGGCTACTCAACCAACTCCAACTCAAGTAGAGCCTCTTGTAACTGGAAGACCTATCTTGTCCTGGACTTTTGCTACTAATCCAGACAGGTGGTATGTCATCAGAGATCAAGGAGGTCAAGATGTCTATTTCTGGCAAGACATGCTTGATCTTCCTCTGCATGATCTCCATGACATGAGAAGATATTATGAGAGTCTGAGGGATCTTGACCAGATGATAAAGAAAGGTATGGTCTTTATCCTAATGAGGACTATCAACATGTGAATAACTTCTCTGTTTTGGTAGCATCAGCCTAGGGGGTTTGTAAGGTTATATTAAAAGGCTGATGCAACCAAAAAAGTCAAAACAACCAAGGAGCTTCCTGCATGCATGCACTGATGTACAAGGTAGAAGTTGCTTCGGAAGTTTTACATTCTTCACAGAAATTATTCTAAGTGTAAAATCTTCCGAAGCCAAAGACCAAATCTTTTAAAGCCAAAGACGAAGTCTTTCGAAGCTTCAAAGACAAAGTCTTCAGAAGCCAAAGAAGTGAAGACTGATTTCTTCCGAAGACAGAGAGGACATGCTTTCTCTAATCTACTTTTTCATAAAGCTGACTTACTTTAAGCTGCAACTCTAAAGACTCACCAACTTATATAAGTTGGTGAAAAGGTCCATACTTTAGTAAACTGTAGATTATGGTCTTGAGTCTGTAACTTCCTACTTTGTATCTTTTATCCTTTTTATAAAGGATTAGGATGTGAGCTATGGCATGTCATAGTCAATAGTCAAAAGGCAATCTTCCTTTTGACTTTATATTGATCTTGTTGTCTAGATTAGTGTTTCCAGCTGGCCTTCAAAGTATGGCCGGCTGTAGGAGGTAGTATAAAGTATCTCAGGTCATTGTATTTCTTTTTATGCTTTATAACACTTGTAAAAGAACTTGAGAGCAATATACAGTATTCTTGAACACCATACTTATCTGTTCTCGTTCTTAGTTCTGTCTCATTGTTTACTTGTGTTCTTAGCATCATTTATATAAACCTGGTTCCCCATTTGATCTATTAAGTGTTTTAACACTCTCCTTATTATGAGACTAGTTGTATTGACCATCCCTTAACCAGTCCTACAGAGTTCTCGGGAAAGTTTTGAAAGAAGTGACTGCTGTTGTAGTTTGGGCAAAGCTAGAAAGTCTATACATGATGAAATCCCTTGCAAACCGGTTGTACCTGAAGAAAAGGTTGTATACGTTTCAACTGGCTCTTGGTAAGCCTCTTGAGGATCATACAAATGAATTTAATAAACTGATTCTTGATCTTGAAAATATTGAGGTGGAGCTTGAGGATGAAGACAAGGAAATTATCTTCTTGTCATCGTTGCCTCAAATGTATGAACATTTCATTAACACTTTGATGTTTTGGCGAGATACGCTATTCATGGATGAAGTCACTGCTGCAATGAATTCAAAGGAATTGCAAAAGAAGTCAGAGATCAAAGATGAATTAGCATATGGCTTAGTCAATAAGAGAAGACCTGAATCGAGGAATCAAAAATTCTGATTACAGGCTAGATCTAAATCAAGAACAAAGAGAAGGTGCTTTGTTTGTCAGTCTGAGAAACACCTCAAGAAGGACTGTCCTGAAAGATTTAAGAGGAAGAAAGGAGAGTTCAGTCAAGCGAAGAATACTAGTGGCCATTCCCCGGATGTTGGTCTGATAGATATGATAGTTCGGATGTGTTAGTAATGTCTAAATCCTTGAAGTATGATGACTGGATATTGGATTCCTAATGTTCTTATCATATGACACCCAAGAAGGAGTACTTTAAGGAATTAAAGGCATGTACTCTTGGAGTGGTGCAACTAGGTGATGACAGGCCATGTAGTATCCAGGGGCTGGGAACTGTGGTGCTAAAGTTAGCAAATAGAACTGAGGTAACTCTCCTAGAAGTGAGGTATCTCTCTTGGTATGTTCAAAGGAAGTAGTCATGTGGTAAACCTAAAGAATGGGAAGGCAAAGGTAGTTAAAGGCTCCATGTGTTTGTTAACTGGAACAAGAAGAAGTAACAATACCTATGTGCCAGATGGGAAGGTAGACATAGGAGCAATGAACAATGCTGAAGTTCAAAAGGCATCAGCAGCCTTGATGTGGCACAAGAGGCTTGGTCACATAAGCACTCAGGGGTTAAAAGAATTGAACAAGCAATAGCTGCTGGGGAACTTAGACTCATGTGATACTGGGTTCTGTGAAAATTGTATATTTGGAAAGGCACATAGAGTGGTAAGGAATCCATTCTATAAAGGGACCACTGGATTATGTGCATGCAAACCTTTGGGGGCCTTCTAGAACTCAATCATTGGGAGGTGCAAGATATTTTTTATCTCTTATAGATGACAATTCTTGAAGGGTGTGGGTGTTTATTTTAAAGCACAAGGATGAGACATTTGAGAGGTTTAAGAAGTGGAAAGTACCGGTTGAAAATCAATTTAGGAGAAAGTTAAAAAGGCTGAGAACTAATAATGGCTTAGAGTTCTACAATACTATGTTCAATCAGTATTGTAAGAGTCATGGCATTACAAGCCATCTCTTTGTGGTAGGCACTCCATAACAAAATGGCCTAGCAGAGAGGATGAATAGAACCTTACTCAACAAGTTGAGATGTTTGCTAATTAAGTCTGGAATGCCTAAACAGATTTAGGCTTAAGCCTTGAATACAGCAGCACTATTGGTGAATATGTCTCCTTCTACTGCAATCAGAGTAAAGACCCTATTTGAAATGTGGTCAGGAAGTCCTATGGATTATAGTAGGTTAAGGGTGTTCGGATCACTAGATTATGCTCATATGAATAAAGGAAAGCTAGAACCCAAGGCTATGAAGTGTATGGTTCTAGGACATCCTGAAGGTGTTAAGGGATATAGATTATGGAGAATGGATGGTGGTAATCCTAAGGTGATTGTTAGTAGAGTTATGGTGTTTAATGAGGATGTTATATATAAATATCTTGTTACAAAATCCAATCAGAGCTTTGAGGTACCTGAGGATAGGGTTCAAGTTGAGATGGAGCAGGGTACTAGTCAAGCACCTGGTGATATAGAGGGTGATGTAGGTGGAGAAAGTTCTCATGACACAGGTCCTACGTATAGTATTGCTAAAAACGGGCCTAGGAGACAGGTTGTGCCTCCTGTAAGGTTTAGAGCAGGAGATAATCTTACGGTTTTTCTCTTTAATGCTACTACAGTTGAAAGTAGTAGTGAGCCTATCACGTATGAAGAAGTTGTGAGTTCGAATGAAAAGGATAAATGGATGCATGCTATGTTGGAGGAGATGGAGTCTCTAGAACGAAATCACACTTGGGTTTTAGTTGATAAGCCCAAAGACCAGAAGTTAGTCAGTTGTAAATGGCTATATAAGATCAAAAAAGGGATGCACGGTGAAGAATCACCCAGGTATAAAGCCAGGCTGGTTGCTAAAGGATTCACTCAACAGGAGGGGGTAGATTATAATGAAATCTTTTCACCTGTTGTCAAACACTCTTCTATTCATATTATACTAGCATTGACTGTAATCCATGATTTAGAATTGGAGCAACTTGATGTAAAAACTACATTTCTCCATGGCAGTTAGAGGAAAAGATATACATGAAATAGCCAATTGGATTTGAGGTAAACCGTTAAGAGCATAAAGTGTGTTTATTGTAGAGGTCACTTTGTGGTTTAAAACAAGCTCCCAAACAGTGGAATAAGAGGTTTTATGAGTATGTAGTCTCTCAATGTTTTGTTAGAAGCTCCTATGATGCTTGTGTCTACTTCAGGGAGACTATGACTAGTAGGTATGTGTATCTTTTATTATATGTTGATGATATGCTGGTTGCTAGCAAAGATAAGTCTGATATTGAGGAAACAAAGGCTATGTTAATGGAAGAGTTTGATATGAAGGATCTAGGTGAGACCAAGAAGATCCTAGATATGGAGATTACCAGAGATAGGAAATTAGGCATGTTGAGGTTGTCTCAAACCGGCTATGTTAAGAAGGTGCTATCTAATTTCTATATGAGTCAATGTATACCTATTGTAACACCTTTGGCTTTGCACTTCAAGTTGCCCTTAAAAGACTATCCACGGTCAACTGAAGAAGAAGATATTGCTTAATGTTCCATATGCAAGAGGTGTAGGGAGCCTTATGTATCTAATGGTGTGTACCAGGCCAGACATTGGTTATGTAGTTAGTGTTGTAAGTAGGTACTTATGCAGACCTAGAAAGAGGCACTGGGAAGCTGTTAAATGGGTGCTCAGGTATCTAAATGGCACAAGGAAGGTTGGATTGGTGTTTGGAAATCAACATGACTCTAAGTATACTATTACAGGATATGTGGATACATATTATGCAAAAGATCTAGATAACGGCCGATCTGTTACTAGTTATGGATTTACTGTTTGTGGTAGTTTGGTTAGTTGGAAGTCTACATTGCAACATGTAGTTACTTTGTCCTCAATACAGGCTGAATATGTTGCACTTACTGAAGTAGTTAAGGAAGCCTTGTGGCTTAAAGGGTTTGTGTCTGAATTAGGAGTTTGTGTCCAAGATGCAGTTGTTTGGTGTGGCAATCGGGGGGCCATTCAGTTGTCAAAGAATCCAATGCAACATGAGAGAACCAAGCATGTTGATGTTAGGCTGCACTTTATTAGGGAGGTGGTGAACTCTGGAAAGGTGAGGCTTGTGTATATTGGTACTCAAGATAATGCAGCTGATATATATTAGTTGGGTCCAAGTTTCTTCATTATTTATAGTTGCTTGGTATTGGGTATCTTTGCATAAAGGTGGAGTTTGTTGTAGTTTTGGTTGTGCTTCAACTACTCTATTATAGTATAAGGGGATTTTATGACAATTTCTCATTGTGTAGGCTGAAAAGGACAATAGGTTATTAGTGTTAGTTCCGATTAGTGAGTTAGTTATATGAAGTTCTAGTGTTGTCAAGATACTCATTCTCATGAGTTTTCTTCTTGTAATTCCAATTTGTTTCTTCATCAATGAGACTAACTCGTTGTGTTCTTACTTCTGATTCGTATTCGTTGTTCATTGATTGAATTGATATGGTGCTAGTATTCGAACAAAAACTAACACAAACTTCCTTAATGCTCTCAGAAAACATGATTCATAAAGCTGGGAGCATTAGTCAAGCCAAAAGGCATGACTACAAATTCATAGTTTTCGTTATGAGTTTTAAAAGCAGTCTTATGAATATCATCTGGACAGACTTGAATCTGATAGTATCTAGACTTCAAATCGAGCTTGGAAAAATAAGTAGTACCATGAAGTTCATCCAATAATTCCTAAACCAAGGGAATTGGAAACCTATCTAGAATAGTGGCCTGATTTAGTTTTCTGTAATCAATAAACATTCGCCATCCTCCATCCTTTTCTAACCAGCACTACAGGTGAAGCAAACGAACTGTTGTTATGACGAATAACCCCTTGATTAAGTAACTCTTTAGTCATTTTTTTCATAGATATCCTTTTGAATAAGAGGATATCGATAAGACTTAAGATTAAGACCTTTAGTACTAGCTTGCAGGGGAATCTTATGATCAAATCCTTCCCTAGATAGAGGTAAAGAATCTAAGTCACAAAAGACATCTTTGAATTCCTATACCAAGGTCTGAATATCTTGAAAATGAGCATCATGAGTGGAAATAGCTAGTAAAACTATCGAGGTGGGAGTAGAGTAGTAGACTGTCCTTCTACTGCACTTAGTTGCATCATAGAATGCTCCCCATGTTGCTGAACTAACTTGTTTAAACTACCCTTGTTAACAATAACAAGTTTCTTAGCACTGCCGCCTCTTAGCACTACTCTTTGACCCTTGTAATGAAATTCAATTAACCAATCTTGGTAATTCAAATGAATACTTCCAAGTTGTACAAACCACTAAACTCCTAACACCACGTAACAACCCCCTAAAGACATGATATACACATTAGCTTCAAACAAGATTTCATGCATTTTCCACTGAAATCCCAGATTCATCTTATCACAAAGAACTTGGCCCCCATCAGCAACATTAACAACCATCGGCGATTTATTGACCATCGGATAACCTAAGGTCAATGCTAGTTTTTAGTCAATAAAGTTGTGAAAACTCCCTGTATCCGTCAAGATTTGAACAGCCATCTTCCTAATATGACCCGTCACTTACATGTACTGGTAAGCCTCATTGCCATCCAATGCATTGACCGAGATTTATGCAAATTCTACTTCATTTGGACAAATGTTTTCCGCTACATCATCATCCAACCCTTCCACTTTAATATGATATGATTGAGGCTTTTTCCCTTTACAAATATGGCCCCTACTACAATGTTCAACACACACATAACATAATCCTTGTTTAAATTATAATTCAATATTTTTTTTCGTTTTTCTTTGATGCTGTTAGGCTTCCTTATTATGCAGGTTGCTGGGCTGCTGCTGTTAGGGCTGTTACTGATTGTTGCTGTGCTTGTTGCTGATAGGCCGTGCTTCTAGGGTTCGTGTTTATATCTTGCCTGTGCTGTGCATCTGAGAATCATCCATCTTATCGCTCTCTCTCGAATACTCTCAAATCGTTCGCTCTCGGATGCTTTGATCTCTAGTCATCATATTGATGATTGTTCTCTGAATCATTTACATTCTTTCTTCAGATCATTACATTGATGATCTGTTGTGTGTTCTTGTATTTTTTATTGTACCCTAGTATCTAGGGTTTATGTTCTTCGAGAGTTCTTTTCAAATTTTTGTATTTCTGACATGGTATCAGAGCATAAGGCTCTGGTTGATTGTTGATTCAATTTCTAGTGTTGTTTTAACCTTCCGCTGTCTTTCTTGGTCGATTCCTCTTTCGATCATTGTATTAGGGTTTCATTCTCAAACCCTAATCGGTATTGTTAACCGGTTGCATTCATCGGATAATTTTCTCTGTGAAGTGCCTTGGTTCTGATCTGAATTAAGAGGTCTTTATTCATCGGGGCTGATTATTGGTACTGAAAAAGAAAAGGTGAAGAATCTCACTCAGTGCTCAATTTGTTTGATGTTAAAGCTGATCAAGATCATCTTCTCTTTGCCTAAGGTTGTAACCCTAGATGAAGGTTACAACGCTTAGACTCTCCAATACTTAAATTCCCTATTACAGGGAGCCCGTTATGAGGATTTCTTGTTCCCTTTCTCGTTTATATTGGTTATTGGTTATTGGTTATCATTGTCGTGTCTAGGCATTATTTTTCTGGGTTAGGAGTACCGGAATTGATATGTGGAAATCAGGGTGAGTCATCCCCTGCTTATCTTTTGCATTGATATTACGTGTGCATCATTTGTGTGTTTGTCTCATTGTTTGTTTTGCATCACAGCCTTGATTAATCCTTGATCTGCCAATGTGATTGGCGTGAAAACCTGGCTCTGATCTCGGCTATTCTATCTGCGCTTGCTTGAGTGCCTTACATATTTCTTGTTGTTTACTGGATAATAATTCATAAAAATGGTTGATGAAACTGATAACCCTAGTAATACCTTGGTTGGGAAACTTGATCCCAGTAACCCACTGTATCTTCATCCAAGTGACTCCTGCCCTGACAGCTTTAACAGCCGATCAAATTAGTCAATTGTTAGGTTTGTTAAATAAAAACAGGGAGAATCTTCTAATGCCTCCAATATGGGAGGTATATCCTCAAACTACTTCTCTTCCGAAAACACTTTTAGTCTCCCCTCGAGTTTGAATTCAAATTATTTAACTCAGTGTATTATTGATTTCGGGGCAAATCAACACATGGTAATGAGTGATAAAAATCTTCTAAACCCTGTTAATGTCACTGCGTTCAAAATTAAAGTTCACCATCCTAATGGAACAAGTTCTACTATTACAAAAATTGGCAACATTAAAATCAATGAAAAAGTCATTCTAACAGACGTCTTTGTTGTCCCTGAATATAATGTTAACCTCATTTATGTGTTCAAACTTGCACGTGACAACAAAATGTGTGTCATGTTTAATAAGGACAGTTGTCATATCCAGGATTTACTCACAAGGAAAACCCTAGTGACTGGTAGCCAAGTTGATGGGCTGTATGTCTTTGGTGATACTACACAAGCCGCAAAGGTGTGTTTTCTAAGTGTTGAACCCTCTGACCTATGGCATACAAGACTTGGTCATCCATCGGACCAAGTCCTAAATACCTTAAAACATAATTTGAACCTTAGATCCTCCATTTCCTCCAAGCCCTGTGATGTGTGTCACAAGGCCAAACAACATTGTGAACCCTTTCCTTTAAGTACTCATAAATCTCATCATGTAGGTGATCTTGTTCACCTAGATGTTTGGGGTCCGTACAAACTTCAAAGTAAAGAGGGTTTTCGATAGTTCATAACTGTTATCGATGACTTTTCTCGGGCTGTGTGGGTGTTCTTAACTAAACATAAAGATGAAGCCTTTGTTAACATTGAAAGCTTTACACACTTGTTGCAAAATCAATTTAACTCTATGGTAAAAATGTTTAGGAGCGACAATGGTACCGAGTTTATAAATGCAAAGTTTGTTGAATTCAATCGTCTAAATGGAATAATACATCACACCTCGTGCTCCTACACTCCCCAACAAAATGGGGTGGCCGAGAGAAAACATCGACACCTTCTCAATGTTGCTCTGTCTCTTCTTTTTCAAAGTGGAGTTCCCTTAAACTTCTGCTCTGAATGTGTGCTAACTGCATCTTACCTAATTAACAGGACCCCCTCATCCGTGCTGAATGGTAGGTCTCCCTATGAGCTATTGTTTGGTTTCACCCCCTCTCTTGTCCGTTTGAAATCCTTCGTGTGCCTATGCTTTTGTACAGTGCTAAACAATACAAACAAGTTTGAAAGTCATGCACAAAAAGGTGTTTTCATTGGTTACTCAAATAATAAAAAAGAATATAAAGTTTGGAATCTAGATCAAAAACTTGTCTTGTTCTCTCGGGATTTTAAGTTTTATGAAAATATTTTTCCTTTCAAAGATAATCATTGTCCAAATGAATCTGAATCAACATTATCTTCTTAATTAAACAATTTAAATTTCTTTGGTTCTTTTTGTCCAAACACACCCGATAGGATTTCTTGAGAAAGTGATCCCAATGATGAAGGGGGGAACACTAGTGATGCACATGATGTTAAACTGCAGCCACATATCAACCCTAGCTCTGAAGGCGTGGTTGGTTCTCTGTAGCCCTCTGATGGCAGCCCTGTTACAGAGGGCGTAGCTGCTTCCCAGCAGCCTTTCAGTACTAGTGGAGGTAATGGCGAGACTGGTTCATCATCAAGCGCCTATGATCATAGTCATACCTCTGAGGGAAATGATCCTGATTCAACAGCTCCCTTGAGATCCACTAGACCTAGTTCCATTCCAAAAAGACTAGATGATTTTATCATTGAAGGAAAAGTCAAATATGGAATTGAAAAAATGATTAACTACTCCAATCTTTCCTTTGAAGGTCAGTGCTTTGCCACTAGCCTAAATAAAAGTGTAGAACCTTGTACCTATAGAGAAGCATGTCTTGATACTAACTGGATTAATGCTATGAATGATGAAATGAATGCATTAAATAGAAACAACACTTGGGATCTTGTTGACCTTCTCCCAAATAGGAAAGCACTTGGTTGTAAGTGGGTTTACAAAATCAAATATAAATCCTCGGATGAGATAGATCGTTACAAAGCTAGACTTGCAGCCAAAGGCAATAGTCAATGCGAGGGTATAGATTTTGATGAGACTTTCTCCCCCGTTGTAAAATGGTCATTATTCGATGTGTTATTTCTCTTGCTATTTAATGTGATTGGCCACTTTACCAACTTGACATTAATGATACATTTCTCTATGGTTCCTTAAATGAGGATGTCTACATGACTCCTCCTGAGGGCTACATCTCAAAAAATGATAAACGTGTGTGCGAATTAAACAAGTCTTTGTACAGGCTAAAACAAGCCCCTAGAATGTGGAATGAAAAACTTGTAGGGGTCTTGTTGTCTAGTGGGTTCCAACAAAGCAAAACTGACTATTCCATGTTTATAAAGTCCATCAATTCTGTTTTAATTATTTTACTTGCCTATGTTGATGACATTATAATCACTGGGAATGATGAATCCAATATTCGACACTTAAAACAATGTCTGCAATCTGAATTTTTTATTAAAGACTTAGGGCTATTAAAATACTTTTTGGGAATTGAAGTCGTTCACACCAAACATGGTCTTTGTCTGTCTCAACGCAAGTATTGTTTAGAGCAGCTTAAAGAGCTATTTATTACTGTTTCCTTGCATGTTCCCTTGCATTATGATAACAGTGCAGCTCTATCTATTCCTGCGAACCTGTGTTTCATGATAGAACCAAGCACTTTAAGCTTGATCTTTTCTTCTTACGGGGAAAAAAATTCTTCTGGGGTTGTTAACACTGTTCCGACTGTCTCTGAACAGCAACCTGCCAATATATTTACTAAAGGTTTACTTCCAAAACAACATGATTTTTTGATAACTAAACTTCACATGTTTAACGTTTTTGGATATTGAATTATAGGGGGGTGTTAAAAAGTATAATTCAATATTTTTTTTTCTTTTTTCTTTGTTGTTGTAGGGCTTCCTTGTTGTGCAGGTTGTTGGGATGCTATTGTTTGGGCTGTTGCTGATTGTTGCTGGGCTTGTTGCTGATGGGCCGTGCTTCTAGGGTTCGTGTTTATATGATGCTTGTTACGCGCATCCGGGAATCATCCATCTTATCGCTCTCTCTCGAATACTCTCAAATCGTTCGCTCTTGGATGCTTTGATCTCTAGTCATCATATTGATGATTGTTCTCTGAATCGTTTACATTCTTTATTCAGATCATTACATTGATGATCTGTTGCGTGTTCTTGTATTTTTTATTGTACCCTAGTATCTAGGGTTTGTGTTCTTCGAGAGTTCTTTTCATATTTTTGTATTTTTGACAAACCTTTTGCCCATTTCTCTTCAAATTCTGCAGTAGTAAGAGTTCGCTTGGTGTTTCATGATGTCTTACTGACAAGCTTTATTGTTGTTAATGGTTTGACATAAGGCAATATTCCCCTTTACCGGTAAGTGCATGTCTCCCCGCCCCGCCCCCCACCCCCAAGATTTATTAATTCCCCCCTTATCTCTCTTAAGATTCAAGGAAGTTTCCTTCAAAACATCTTTTGGATTAAACACACGAACATGCAATTGAATTTCTTCCTCAAATCCCGTGATAAAACAACTCAGGGCATATTTAGGAGGCAAATTTAATTTGCTTACAATTACATCAAAGGCATCATGATATTCTTTTGCTGAAGCAGCTTGCTTCAAATTCTTCAATTCAGACATAGGATCATCGAAAAGATTTACAAGACGTAGCTTAAGAGCTTCCGTCAGATCAGACCAATTGGGAGGAACTTCATCTCTTTGTTTCAGCAACGATTGATACCATTGAATAGCTTTTTCCTCGAAATGAATTGTAGCCAAAGGCACCTTTTTTGCATCAGAAACTTTATCTAATTGAAAGAACTGCTCGTATTCATAACCACGCGGTCAAATCATCACCATTGAATTTAGGAAATTCAATTCTGGCTAGTCAAGATGAAAATTGAAATCCATTACCTTCTCCCGAATGAGCATGAATACTACCACCACCAATCGATCGATCAATATGATTATTCAAAGAATTAGCCATGTCTTTGATAGCTTCTTTCATGGTTAACATCGACTGAGCCTATTCTTTCCTGATATCAGCAATCGACTTCTCTTGATCCTGAGGATTTGCCGCAATTGATTGTAAACATTCTTTCAACTGTTGCGCCCATCTCAAATTATCATCTCCAACACCTTGATCAGAAGATTCACCGCTATTTCAATCATCTAGTTTAACTTGACGAACCAATTCCGTTCGACGAGTCATCAATTATCACCCAAAATTGAGCTTCGAAGATTGAAGCTCTGATACCAATTATACAATCTGATAGTAATCAGATTAAGAAGATAGACAAATGAGATCAATGGTCAGTCGTTAACATTGGTAACAGAGAAGTTATTGATTAAGAATGGCTTCTAAATTAAGCAAGATTACAAGAATGATTGAAAGATATAGAACACGAATACAATTTCTGCACACCTTATTCACTGTTCTAACAGTTCTTATACAAGCCACAACAACTAACTAACTGTCTAACAACTTTTAGTCAACGCTAACTTCAGTCGACAAGCAAACCTATGCACTCGTAACATTTTATTTGTTTATATAAATCATAGGGAATACTCCTTATTTGCTAAAAGTGCATACCACTTTACAAAATTATATGTTTAAAATATATGAATGGGCACTCTTTTTCCGCGCAATACACGTTGCTTTAAATATATTTTGTGAAATGTAGGATGGAGCAGAAAGGTTGTCAAAATCGTTTTCATGAGGTAAAAAAGAGAGAATGATAAATTCATGGCTTAAATATTGCATGGAATATAGTTTTTAATTTATTGTTAATAATAAGTGAGAAAAAGGAATGTCAATGGTTCGGTGGCAGTGGCCATTCGATTATATGGAAGGATTAATAATAATGATCTATTTTTTAATTCGTGAAAGGAAAAATAGTAAACAAATGGGCGTAATCATTTGAAAAATCAAACCAAACGTGGGTTAAATGATTAATAAAATATCGGAAACTTGTTTCGAAAACGGAAATTTTAGACACACCATATGGAATTTGGAGAAAACCCGACCTACACGTAACGGTTTGGTCTAATCGTGACCGTTAGGTCAGGTGTAGAAACTAACCGTCACGGTTGGGCCTAACCATGACGTTTAGGCTTCAGAGAATGTTCTGCACCTCGGGATTGGGTTAATTATTGGGAGTGTGTTTTTTTTAGAGTTGGATTTTAGGGTTTTGGTGGTGGTGTATATGTCACGATTTGGTCAAACCGTGACATATTGGGTATAATATTTAATTTTTTTAATCATACTAGTTTGTGTTTATTTTTATTTTATCACACGGTTGAACCTAATCGTGACATACGAGTTTGTGTTTTGTGTTTATTTTTATTTTATCATATTACGAGTATTTGTTCTGTTTGATCGTCATCGCTTAGCCTCGTCGAAAACCATAAAAACGAATATTGATATTGGATACGATTATAGCATAACACCGCTAACAAGGTAACGGTATGGAATTTGGAGAAAACCCGACCTACACGTAACGGTTTGGGCTAACCGTGACCGTCAGGTCAGGTGTAGAAACTAACCGTCACGGTTGGGCCTAACCATGACGGTTAGGCTTCAGAGAATGTTCTGCACCTCGAGATTGTTTTAATTATTAGGAGTGTGTTTTTTTTAGAGTTGGATTTTAGGGTTTTGGTGGTGGTGATATGTCACGATTTGGTTAAACCGTGACATATTGGGTATAATATTTAATTTTTTTAATCATATTAGTTTGTGTTTATTTTTATTTTATCACACGGTTGAACCTAATCATGACATACGAGTTTGTGTTTTGTGTTTATTTTTACTTTATCATATTACGAGTATTTTTTCTGTTTGATCGTCATCGCTTAGCCTCGTCGAAAACCATAAAAACGAATATTGATATTGGATACGATTATAGCATAACACCGCTAACAAGGTTGTTGGTTCGTATAGGCTTATTGTGGCATGTGTGACACCGCTAACAAGGTTGTTGGTTTCCTCCACCCCCCACGAAGGGTAACTCTCGTATACGTAATATTCCTAAAAAAGGTAATGGTTAGATATTTCAAATAAACTTTTACAATAAAATAGACAATACTTCAACCTGGTTCGAATCTTTGATAGGTGGCTCCTCATTCAAATCTGGAAGCTTCGGCTTTTGATAATGATCTCTCGAACCCGACATTGTTTTGAATTATGTGTTTTTGGAATGATAAAGTTTTTTTCGTGATGGTTCGTGAAGGTTGGTTGCATGAAACCATAAAGTGCATGTATATAGAAAAATATGGATGAGAAACCGTCACGGTTTGCCCTAACCATAACGGTTCGAAGTGGTAGGTGCCAGGGTTTCATGGAACTTTCTGTCAACATCAAGTCTCCCTTGTACCCTAACCGTGACAGTTAGGGCAAACTGTCACGTTTTGTTTCAGACCTGTGCCTCTTTATCAGTGTACTTTTGTCGGGAGTACATCAATACGTGACGTTTAGGTCAAGCCGTCACGTTTAGGTTTCAAACCCTCACGTTTAGGCCTAATCGTGACGGTTAGGTTTGGTGTCTCTCCAAAAACACATGCGATGTCCCAGCACCACCCTTTGGAAATGATTCATTTCCCGCACACCTATTTTAAATATTGCATGACTGCAGGCCATACACCTATGTCGACCACTCTAAATTTCTATCGAAATAATTCACGAAGGTACATTTTAGATAATTAACTAGTATTAAGTCTCTCGCGTTGTAGCGCTAGGCGTAAAACCATACCAAATATCATTAGTGACTTAATATCGTCAGTGGACACCGAAAAAAGCTCGTGTTAAAAAACAAATAAAAATAGAACCCAGCGAAAGGTAGACGTAAAAACGTTGAATCATGCATGCGAAACGTAAAACATCTAAAACAATAAGTCGGTCTATGATCAGCACCTTGCGACAGGGTCATTAAACGGGAAATAAAATAAGCATATAAACATTGAACTACGCACACGCTAAACTTAAAACGAAAATTTTTTAAAATATAAAAAATATAGTTCCGAAGTTGAAAGTAAAAAATGTTGGGATTAAATTGTAAAAAAATATAAAAGTATTGGGTTAAAATAAAAAAGTTAAAGATTAAAAAAAGATAAAAAAATATGTACAACCAACTAAACCCATGATACAACACATTATGAATAACCAAACTAAAAATTAGTATATTTATAATTAGTAATGAATTTATTCATATGGATTATTTTTTTAAATGCTTTAATTTTATCTTATCGAACATATAAACTTATGGGTCGGTTTAGGTCAATCACATAATTAAAATACAACATAATATGTTATATAAAACACTTATCGTTGCAACCACTAAAACTGATGATAACTTTAGTAAACGGTATTTAAACGACTAATAAATATGTTTTCTTGTTTTCATCACATTTTTTACAAGATCACTTAATTCATTACTGTTGGCAATCCTCATAACCTCTTTTATATTAACAGTTTTTTAGTCGGAAGCGAAATCATAAACTTTTAATTGCTATGTCAAAATAATGTATAAAAAACAAACAAATTTATGTAATACATTTAACCAGATTTTTGTGCTAAATAAAATAAACAATGACATTTTAAGATAAACAAAATAATTTAAATTAACTAAATAAAAATATGAATATGAGAAACTAGAAATATTTTACCTATATGAAAAACAAATAAAGTAACGATAAATGAAAAAATTCATTTAAAAAGAGTGAATTTTATTATTAGTCTTGAGATTTTAATCAAAATCTTGGATTTGGTCCTAATGTTTAAAACTTGCAGATATGGTCCCTAATTATTTTTTTTTTTTATAATTCACACGCCTAACTTTTGTTAAATCCTAAACAATAACTTATTTACATTAGGGGTATTTATGTTAGAAAAACGTTCAAATAAAAAAACTCCTAAAACTAAAAAGTGTAATAAATAATCTTAACCATCAATATATTTAATCAAAAGTTGAGATCAAACTAAAAAGTGTAATGTATGAAATTAGTTTTTTATAAAAAAAATACCATAAAAATAAATATTTGTAAATCTTTAAGACGAGTATAGTATTGTTATATAAAAGATAATAGGTTTTTTTACGTTTTTAATCTTATATCTCGTCATTATGTTATTAGTGCAATTCATTGTATCTTTTGTTAGTTATTGTGTTTAACTTAATACTATTGTGTTTGCTAATATGATAAATCTCAAAAAATATAATGATTAAATAATATTATTGTGTATATCTAATATGTAAAACACAATAATAAATTAACAACTAATTAATCTAATACATTAAAAACAATGACAAAATAACATAATGTCTCGTTGTGTTTTATAATTGTCATTATGTTATATTGAACACTAAGAGTTTTGAATATATATGGTGGAATAACATCATTATGTATTTCTAAACTATAAAACAAAATTATAGATAGCAAGTTTATATAATTTATTAAAAAAACAAAGACAAAAGTAACACATTGTGTTATCTTTAATACTATAAGTTTTAAAAAATACATTCATGAAAGTATATCATTGTTTACATCTAATTGTAAAACACAATAATAAATAACAAGTTTATGTAATTTATAAAAACAATGACAAAAATAATATAAAATGATTTAAAACGTAAAACACGATGATGAATAGATATAACAAATGATGTAAAATATATTACACAATTAACTGATATTTGACACAATTAACGTAAAGACACAATTAGCTGACGTATTTGACAGAATGACTAAAATCCCCTTCTCTTTAAAATAATAAAAAGACACATTTCAAGCCCACAATCCTTCTAGGAGTTTTTATATTAAATCTTCTTTTTAGTATAACCTTACCCTTTATGTTATTTAAGTAAGTTTATTTCCTTATCTTTTTAAATCCAGATCCAGATCTTCCATCTTACCATCCATATCTTCTACTTCATTCACTCTAACCTAAACAGATGCAAGTCTAAGTTTATTTGGTAATCGAGCCATAGGATCGTATATCTATGTTAATTTGTGTTTTTCTTGATTCCATGGTGCATAACCAAGTTTACTAATATGTGTTTTATATGGTACTATTTCTATATTTTTTCAAATCCCAACTATCCCTAGACAATTATATTATTAAAGAAAAGCATCAAAATTTTTTCATGGGGTGTGCAAATCATGGGTCGGAACCGTGAAATCGTAAAACCAGCCCATCGGACCTTTACAAGCAAAGCATGTAGTTATAAGGTTCTGCTCTCGCTCTGTATATTTTTTTTTAGCCGTTATTGTTCGGTTCCAGGGTATGTTCAACATGGAATCTGTGAGAACCTTTAGGAATATATATACGTGTGTACATATACCTGTGTGATTTGTGTTTATATTTTTTGTATGTATATACATATGTGTGTTCTATGTCTACGATGTGTGTATCTTCATATATTTTGTGTGTTCAAATCCCAGTTTTCACGAATCTTGGTTGTTATGCACGTAGCAGTACATACATGTGTGTTTTACTTATATATATATGCGTACATATATGTGTGCATAATGATAGATAGCAGGGAGAAATAAACATTAATTAAAAAAATTTTATAAATGAAATGACAAGAATATTCTTATGTTAAGGTTTGGTTTTAACAAAAAGATTAAAGTGTTGGACTAAATAAGAAAGAGAAATTAAAAATCGAGAACTATTTATGTGAGCTTTAAAGATCAGTGATCAAATCATAAATTATAATGAAATCACTAGGACAAACCATAAAATTTACTCATCATCTATATTTATATCTATATACATAATAAAAAAAAAGTTGAGGTGCCACGTGTTGAAATATTAAGCTTTCTCGTTTCAATTTTCCCGTTTCTTTCGTCTGATAAATGATAATTGTATATACTAATTAGATTAATTATTTAAATCATTTTCATACTAAAAATTTATAAAAATCAAAATCTATGTTTTTTAATTAAAATCAAACAATAAAAAAAGTATAAGATACGAAAAAAATTTTAAGCAAAAAAACTTTTTTAAAAATACTATCTACTTTAAAATCATTTTCTTAAAATTTATAAGGATGATTTTGAGAAAATGATAT
Organism: Flaveria sonorensis; assembly: GCA_025506505.1. Lineage (NCBI taxonomy): Eukaryota > Viridiplantae > Streptophyta > Magnoliopsida > Asterales > Asteraceae > Flaveria > Flaveria sonorensis. The sequence continues at coordinate 42,774,220 of CM046436.1, read as the reverse complement.
TTTTTCAAAATCAAAATGCTTAAGAACGCAATTTTATAAATCGAAGATTGATATTATTGCTGTTTTACTTGAAATACTTATTTATACGTAACTCATTTATATCTTATCTAAAAACTCATTTTATAAATTTTAAATGTTTATACAGACAATTTGATATTTAATTTATGAACCCGTGTATTACACGAGATAATAACCGGTACTTATAATAAATGATTACATGTGGCGTCATATGTCATCACTAGGTTTCAAATCATAAAAATTTCCTGCCAAAACTTATTTTAACAAACTTTCCATCAATTATGTTATCTTTTTGACCTTGAAAATTTTCTCAATCATCACCGATTTAAATCATTTATATCAATCATCTCAAACTTTATTTAACTTTCTAAACCTTATAATAATCATCTCAGAAATCCTTGTTTTTACCTTATAGATTTGAATAAAATAAATAAATTTAAACTATTTTTGTTTACATTTTTAAATTATATTTTTTTTTATTTTTAATCTGTATAATACACGGGTTGCTAACCTGGTTTAAAAATAAACTATTAACTAGGGGTATTCCAACTCCCGCATTGCACGAGTCCTCAAGTCGTTATCATAACATCGTTAACAACAAACCTAAACTCCAAATTGCTAGAGAAAACAAACAAAAGCCTCAAAGCTAATGGTTTGTTATGACTACAAACATGGTGTTTACCATGCTGGAATAACAAACCTACCATTTTGCGTGTTATCATTGCCTTTCACTCGTGTTTAGAACTTTACGTATATCAAGCTGCATTAAAGACAACATAAGCAATTCCTTTTCATCCAAGAATGTTATAAAAGATGATAAAAATGAAGGGGCAACTTCCATAACGTACCTTAAAACATGTACGCAAACCAAGCAACTTGTAAAACAATGCCTAAAACATGTACACACATCAAACAGAGTACGCAAAGCATAAAGACTTGAACTATACTGTTCATTTCATTCATGATTTGACATATAGGGTAATTACGTTTGAAGTCTCATAAAATAAGTTTGTTGCGGCAGCAAACGTCACGTTTGCCATGCCAGAACAACAAACATATCATCCTTTTGCATAGTCATCGCCTATCAATTTTCAAGCTATAAGAAAAAACAGTTTGGATATGTTCTTAGATGAACCCAAGCACACCAGCATTAACAACAGACTAGAGTGTTTGATATACACAAGAATATACTATTTTGTGAGCATCAACATCATATATCAAGCCTTGAGAACATCCGAAAAAACCATACACCCTTCAACAGGTCAATCAAATCCAATTGTCATATGAGTATACGCTCAACATCACAGAGCTAACAATCAATAAACATCATCAAGACCAAAAACAATCAAGAAAATAAAAGAGTGTCTTAGATAAGAGCATACTTATCATCATCATCATTGACACAGCAAATCAAATCGAATCTAAGATCTACATCATTGATTATTAAAATAAAAACCACAGGATGTCAACGGCGGCTTGTTCGCGACCTGAATCTCGCCGAAGAAGCAATAGTCGCATACGCCTGACTGCCACCAGTTAGGGTTCGAAACAAAAAGGATCGGGAGTGAGGTCGGTGACTAGGCGACACTCCAGATGTCCTCATGGCTAGCGGCGAGGGCGACGGCCATGCCTCGTTGTTGATTGATGTGAAGACAGTTGGTGGTTACCGGAGAGAATAGCAAGGGCGGTGAGGGTCTCAAATGAGTGATAGAGACCCTATATAAAGAAGGAAAACATGCAATCATAAATTGTACAACCATTCTTAAAACATGTACATGCATAAAACAACATTACACAGCATAAACACTTAAACTCTGTTGTTGATTTCATTCACATTTAAACATATAGGGTAATTAGTAACAAGTCTTTCACATGTTAGAAGAAAAGTAATATTGAATATAGTACCTTAACGTTTTGTATTATTGATTACACTATCAATAGACAGTAAATAAATAAAAAACAAAAGTTAAGTTAGCCTAAAAATAAATAATAAATATACTATTATATTTTTTAAAAATTTTCTGGTATCTTTATTCCATTCTTTGTTGCAAGTTTTACGGTAAATAAAAGAAGATAAAAGCTAAATTAATCAAAAAATGAAAATCAAATATATTAATATCTTCTCCAAATAATTCTCTAGTATCCCTACTCCAATCTTTGTTGCAAGTTTATAGAGTTCGTAAAAAAGAAATTTCTCTTGAACATTTTCTTTCACTTTTATTCTTTTACTTCAACTTTAATTTGTGTATTTTTTTTTATCAAAATCAAAATTATATTAGGTCACTATAAAAAAAACATACGTACATACATCTCTATATACTCACGTTCTATGACTCTAGTTTCACGTTCATTGGTCCACACATGTAATTAATGATAGTAAGTAGTGATATTTTTAGGTTGCCGGCTTAAATCATTGATAAACATAGCAAATGTGTCTATCCATGATTCCACATTATAGGTGTCATTCTTAACTTGAACACTCTTAAAATTGTGTAACCAGAACACAGCTTGTGTAACCGTTTATCTAAACTAGTTGTAAATGGGTTGGCATGTTGTAAACATTTGCAATCAAGTTGTAAACATGTTATAAATATGTTGATGGAGTAAACGAGCTGTAATAAATGTGCTAAACGGATTGTAGAAGATTGATTTGATAAATTATACTTTTATGTAAACAAGTTAATATGCACCCCGAACACAATTTGTTTATTAGATGAGTTATACATAAAAAATTCATTATATAAATATGAGTTAATATAACGATTTATAACTAATTATTTTCATATAAGATTGATGTATAATTACAAGTCATGACATGAATGGGTAACTTTTTTAGTTTTTTTGAAATGCCAACTCACACATTCATCTAACTTACTTTTAGTTCTATATCATAATTAATTTACTCTAACTCATCATAAGTAATTATCAAACCATTAACCTTAAACGACGCTTCATGGGTGTAATGGAAATGAGTCTAACTTCAAATGACTTTTCCATTACACCCATGTTGGATTTTAAAAGAAAATTAAAACACTAGATTCAAACAAAATAAAATTGAGCTAGAAATTAATCCTCTTTGTGAAGTTAGTCATGTAACGCATGCTATAGTCAGTTTAGAGTATTTGGTGTTTTCCCACAAACTTTATTGGGTTATACTTCGACCACTAAAGTCATATCTCATTTCTAATCTTTTTTTCTCTATACATATTTTTAGTTTCATTTTAGCCTTCATATTGTATATAATATATGTTTTTAACCCCGTTTAATATTTTAATAATCTGTCTTAAAGTTTCTACATTAATTTTTCTAGTAACCTATGAGATTATTGTTTAAAAACGTTAAGGTTATGCGCTCAAAACGTTTTCATACATCAGATTGCGAATCGTTCCTATCACTCCCCGACCCAGACCTAAGCTGCACTTGAGTCGTGGTTATTATTTATATTTAATAATTATTTCAATATAAAAATAAGTTTATATATAAGACTACAGAGATATTAATTATCTTCCTAGATAGATCAACTAACTAATTAGAATAATGTGAAAATATATTAAGTTTTGGTGGATAACATAAAAATTTGTCTCTAGAAAAGTAATACGCAAGTGAAGTGGGTACACCATGGTCCACGTACGGACCCACTACATTAATTTCGGAATCTCAACTCTTCTTAAATGAAACGCCATCAACGCTTTCTCTATTCACCGCCACCACCACCACCACCACCACTCCCTCTCCTCCGGCGGTAGCAACCAAGATGGGGCAAGGCCTTAGCTGCAGAATCCAAGATGAACATGAGCTCTTCACCGCGGTTCAATTTGGGGATTTGGAGACTCTCAACACCCTTTTGGACAAACATCCTAATCTTATTCGACAAACTACTCTCTATGATCGACATTCTGTTCTTCACATAGCTGCTGCCAATGGACGGATCGAGGTTCCTACTTTCTTGTCTCTTGGTTCATGTGCTCTATGATTCATGTGTGCTTTTGATTTCGCTTGTTTGACCCCATGTATGTAATATGTGATTTCATCCAGATTGTTTCTATGCTTTTGGAGAATCGATCAGTCAATCCTGATTCTTTGAATCGTCACAAACAGGTGTGTTGGTTGTTCTTGTTCACAGTTGCTCTCTTTTCTGTTAGATCAATTTGACGTATCAAACTGATTTTCTTTTTTTTTTTTTGTATCCAATTAATGAATGTTAGACTCCGTTGATGTTAGCTGCAATGCACGGGAAAATCTTTTGTGTTGAAAAGCTCATTCAAGCTGGGGCTAATGTACGTCATCAGTTTCATCCATTTCTTTTCATTTATCAGCCCCAAATATAACACATCTAAGATTGCCTAAATTTAAATTGAAGATGATTTGTATATATAAAATTGATTGTCCAAAGTAGCAATTTTTGATGATAGTATTCAATTTGACAGATTCTGATGTTTGATTCATTAAACGGAAGAACATGCTTGCACTATGCTGCTTATTTTGGGCACTCTGATTGTGTCCAAACCATTCTTTCCTCTGCGCGGACCTCCCACGTATCGGTTTCATGGTGTGCATCTGCCTTTTTACTTCATATATGCATTCCTTTCTATGGAATCGATATTTTTCCCCAATTGTAGCTTCAGATTTGATTCAATTCAATTGGGCATTTCAAATTTCAGGGGTTTTTCGCGATTTGTGAATATAAGAGACGGAAAAGGGGCAACACCCTTGCACTTGGCCGCCCGTCAAAGACGCCCCCATTGTGTTCATGTACTCCTTGACAGTGGAGCTCTTGTTTGTGCCTCAACTGGTGGATACGGGTACTAGTTTTTTCAACAAATTGATGTATAATTTGTATGATTTTTCTTTCTTGTTTGTTAAATTAATCTTCTTTTGCAGTCTTCCTGGTAGCTCTCCACTTCATTTGGCTGCAAGAGGGGGTTCAATGGATTGCATCAGAGAACTATTAGCATGGGGTGCTGATCGACTTAACAGAGATGCATCAGGGTAAGCTTTTTCATAAACATTAAGTGATTAAATGTTATGGTAGTTAAAGGGCTGACCGAAAATGTTGGATCTGCTATTAATTTTCTTTTTATATAATACAGGAGAATACCATACCAGGTTGCTTTAAGACATAAACACCGAGCATGTGCCGCCTTACTTAACCCTTCGTCTGCAGAGCCGCTAGTGTGGCCATCACCATTGAAATTCATTAATGAGCTTAATCAAGATGCCAAAGCTTTGTTAGAGCAGGCTCTAATGGAGGTTAACAGGGAAAGGGAGAAACATATTTTGGAGGCTTCGGGCTTCGTGGTGTCATCTCCAGCCCATTCTGATGCTACAGGCATAGATGATAACATCTCAGAGGTAATTCATGTATAAATTTGTAATGTTTTTATTTTTACTGTTTTTTACTTTAAGGGTTGTTTAAAACTGATTTAGTATTGCCATTTAAGTCGAAATAATAGTTTTTCAATGTTATAATTTGATATAATCCTCTAAAAGTGTAAAGAATTAAATAATCCAAGTTCTTGGATTATTATAATTTGGAGTGGACATAGTTGACTTTTCACTTTCATCAGGAGATATTTTTGTTTGAATTAGTCTAGATGAAATATAATTTTCACAACTAACTTTAAAAAATTCATATTTTGGCAATTTGCAGGCCAGTGACTCACAATTATGCTGCATATGTTTTGACCAACTATGCGCGATTGAGGTTCAAGATTGTGGTCACCAAATGTGTGCTCAATGCACACTCGCTTTATGCTGCCACAACAAGCCCGACCCGACAACAGCAACCCTACCTGCACCCATCTGCCCCTTTTGCAGAAGCAACATTGCACAATTAACAGTTGTCAAAGTCAAAGTCAAGCCTGCTGACCAAGAACTCGACCTTTATTCTTCTACTAAACAGAGAAAATCAAGAAAATCTCAGAACTTGAGTGAGGGAAGCAGTAGCTTTAGGGGATTATCAGCCGTACCCTCATTTGGGAGAATTATGGGCCGTGGTTCTGGTCGGATCTCTATTGACCATGACTGTGATAAACCTTAAGAATTGAAGTATTGGCCGAAGAATGGTCCGAGGCGATGAGCATGTGTATAGCAACCTGTCTTCAAATATGTTCTTGAATTGGATTTGTTTGTTGTGCTACTTAAGTAAAAGATTGCATGGGAGTCTTTGTTTAGTTGTTTAAAAAGTTTTATTTTTCACTTTAATTTTACCAGAGGTTAGACAATTCAAAATTCATCTATGTAATGCTATAATGGAAAATGGTGAGAGGTAGATTGAACCCCACCTTTTCATGGTTATGAAGTCAGTGTGTGATGGCTTATAAAATCATAAAGTAATTTTGTTTCTGTATATTTATTACATTTCGTCATCATGTATTTGTCTACGGGTTGTAAACAGCTCTAAATTTTTTTAAAAGCGGTTGTAAATGCCGACGGCTCGTATAAAGTTTAAAATGGGTCCTAACCGGATTGAGGGGTTAGACTTGTAAATTATAAACTTATAAACTTACAACGTGATATGACCTGTGTATAAAATGGATTAGAATTTTAGAAGGTTCAAATTAAATATGACATGTTTATCAAATAAGTTAAAAACAAACAACCCAAAATATGTTAATTTGGGTATAATATTATGACATGAATTTTACAACCCTACGTAAAGAGTGCAGGACCGTTAAAGAGTACTTAAGCTTGCACTTAGTTAACACACTTAGAAGAATCTTAAGATCACTTAACAATTCAAATAGGGAACTGTGAACTTTTACAGAAGATACAAGACAAACACAAGTAAAAGCAAGAGCAATAACACAAGATAAAATTTTCAAAAAAGTTGTATATTGCTTCTTTAGTTCTATTACAAGTGTTGTACAAGTATGTTTTAAATACAAGAACCGGAGACTACTTATACTACATCCTACAACCGTCAATATGCAAAAAGACAGTTGGAAGTGACTAATCTAGACAACAAGATCAGCCTAAAGTCAAAAGGAAGATTGTCTTTTGACTAGTGACTATGACAATCAATAGCTCACTGACTTTCCTATTACAAAAAGCCAAGAAGAAACAAAAACAGAAACTTACAGGCGAAGACCTTATCTACTTTATCATAAAGTATGAAAGTTTCACCAACTAGTGATAGCAGGTGAACTATCAGAGCATGCAGCGGAAAGTAAGTTACTTTATGATAAAGTTGATGGAAAAGGTATATTTTCTCTCTCTTCAGAGGAAAATCAGTCTTGTCTTTAAACCGCTTCGGAAGACTTTGTTTTGAGAGCTTTGGAAGACTTCATCTTTTACCTTCGGAAGAGTTGAGTCTTTGGCTTCGAAAGACTTTATACTTGGAATATTTTTCAAGTTCAGTGTAAAGCTTCCGCAGCAGTTTTTTTCTGAACTTTGGCTTCGGAAGATTTTACACTTAGCATTTTTCTTGAGTGTGTAAAACTTTCGAAGCTAGTTCACCTTTGTTTCGAAGTGCATGTTGGAAGACTTGGTTGTTTTGGTATCTTTTGGTTGCATCAGCCTCTTAACTTCAGAGGTTCCTACAAACTCCCCCTAGGCTGATGCTACCAAAACAGAGAGGTTCTTCAGACTGGGATAGTCCACATGAGGATCTTCAGAATTCCTTTCTTCATCAGCAGATCTGGATTCTTCAGACTCATGAAGTACCTTCTTATGTCATAAAGATCATGCAGAGGGAGTTCAAGCATGTCACTTGTGAAGTAGACATGTTGTTCTCCCTGATCTCTAGTGACATACCACCTATCTGGATCTTCAGCAAAAGTCCAGGATAGAATTTGTCTTCCAACAGAGAGAGGCTCTACTATGATAGGAGTTGGTTGAGAGTCATCTTCATGCACTTCCTCAGGATGTTCTAACTCATCCTGAGGTTAGGAGGAGGATGCCTTTCTTCTTTTCTTCTTTGAAGATGATCTTCTTTTGGCCATCCTCTTTTTTCTCCCTGATGATTTTAACTGAGAGGGTTGGTCTTCAATACCAGGTTCTTCAGTGGATTCCCTCTCAGTTGGGATCCCCTCTCTCCCAGTTTCAGAAGGAGAGGGAGGAGAACCCTGCTGTGGGTTAGAAGATGAAGTTGGCTGTTGTGCAGCTTCAGGTGCAGGTGGTGTTGTCTCTGTAGGTTCCACCTTTACCTCAACTTCAGGTTGAGCTTGACTTGATGATGAATGAAGGTCCCAAGCTCTTCCCTTTTTATCTTCTGCTTGATCACCCTTATGTGCTCATCCATTGTGGATAGAGACATGGGACCAAGCCTCCTTCCGGAGAACCCATACAGCTTCAAGAAGCTTATCATCCTCTGCCTATCTGCAGACTTTTTTTGACTTTTCTGGATGATGGCTCTTGATTTTGCAGCTTCTTCCTTTTGCCTCTTCTTTGCAGCTTGCCTTTCTTTCTTGGCTTGCTCTTCCAGCTGCTTATTGTATTCAAATCATATATAATCATAAGGCAAGGGAAGGAGTGCAGGTGCCTGATAGAGACCTGTGGCACTCAGGTATTTGATTATTTTTAATCTTTCTTCTTCATCAACTACCTGAGGTTGTTCAGTAGCCACAGTCTCTGACTCAGGACTTTCTTGAACTGGGGAGAGGACAGGAATGTTCTTGTAAAGCCTTTTTCTCCTCATTTCTTCCTTGTGTTTAAGGGTCAAGGCTGCATCCTCTGCTTCCTTCCTCTCCTTTGACAATTCAATGTCAGCCAGTTTATTTAACTCCTCTAAGGGGAGAGAGATGAGTTCATCTATGTTGTAGTTCCTTGTCCCCAGATAGTTGAGCCTGGCTGCCCTTAATTCATCTTCTTGAGTGTTTGGTACAAGGGGAGCCAGAATTGCAGTTCGCATGAATCCTGGGGAACCACTTGAACTCTCTCCCCTCAGCTTCCTCTTCCTCCCTCTCTTTTCTTCTTCAATCTCTTCAGGAGTCATCTTCCTTTTGCCTTTGTCAATTGCAGATCTTGATGACTCAGTCTGAGGAGAGCTTTGGCCTTCATTGCTTTATTCAGCAATCAAGCTCTGGCCAGAGAGAGGTTGTGAAGCACCATTACCAACTGGTGCCTCACTGAGGGTATGGGGTGTTGGAGGAGATCTTGTCTCAAGGTTCACAGTCTCAGCCTCTGGGCCTTCAGTCAAGGCTTTCCCTTCGAAGATAATCTTGGGGGTCTACCTCAACATCCAGTTGACCAAAGGTGTTGGGTTCAACAATTGATAAACTAAAGCTTTCCAAACCACAATCAAAGCCAACTGAAGATCTCATTGTACAAGTTCAGAGACCAAGTTGATAAACAGAACAAAACAAACACCAGACAAAGTCAACAAGACAAAGTCAACATCATGACCACAAGAATAGTCAAAATTAGGTCATGATGTAATAACATTATAAATAGAACAACTAGTTCCACTTGTAATGTGTGGTTCTTGCAAAGTGTGTGAGTGGCTGGTTGTTCTTAAGTGTGTGTATGTTATGGTGTAAATCACCACCCAAGGAGAATTTCTCTCCTTTGGGTGGGTTTGATGTTCATCCATCTTTGTATATGTTTCTTCATTGTAATTTGTTATTCAACATCAATGAAATCATAACATTATACATTACACACACATCCTTGTTCTTCGATTCACACACTTTCACCCGTCTTTAATTTTGAATTCTCAGATCTGAAAAATACATGAATCCTAAGATCCAAGCTCAACGAATCTGAAATATTGATTCAGCAAAAGGCTTTAATTACTAGCCTCTGTCTATATAATGTAGTTCTCCTTTTGAATTCTACCAGCACCCAGTCTTGAATTTGATTGGCTAATCTGACAGCTTGTCTGTTATTGCTTAGGTTGAAAAGTACCAGATCTACCAAGTTTATACTCTCATAGAAACTCAGGGTGGATATGTTGAGAATTTCTTGTTGACCCTGAGCTTTAGAGATCACAAGAGCTTTCCTATTATTGTCATACCCTCAACCCCAGATTGGGTTCTCATATGGGGTAGACATTGCTCTTGGTACTCCATCCTCAAACAGTTGTTGAATGAGCAGTTCCAGATCACTGTCTAGAGGAGGTTGCTGAGCATGGACAACTGCAAGATAGGATGGTGAGTCCTGTATGTCCATACTTGAGGAAGAACTCCCAGGTTCTGTGGCTGTCAGAACTTCCTCCCCCTTTTTGGTAGCATCACCCTCATGCATAGGTGAGCTGGGGAAGTGATCCATAACATCCACAGGTTCTTGTGGACCTAGATGAGTTTGTCCTATAGGTGTCTCAGCTAACTGGCCCTTGAGATCGGTGATCTCAAGTTGCTGGTCATGGACCCTCCTTTGCAAGATAGTCACCTGTGATTCAAGGTAAGCTATCTGTGAAACCAGTTGGGTGCAGATGTCTTCGAGTTGGTGCACCCTGAGTTTCAGACTCCCCTCATCTTCAGTTGAAGAATCATTAGGGGATGAAGGAGGTGAACAGAGGTCTGCTCCTTCACCACCAGCATGGGGTTCTTGGTTGCTGGATTTCCCCTGCCCAATGGCAGTGTCAAGTGGCTGGGTTACCATGGTTGAGGTCTTATGGATGTAATCACTGGCAATAGTGAGAGCCTCTTCCATATGGATCTCCTGGATAATCACAGGAAGATCCACCTCAGTTTGGGGTGTCTGATGTGGGCTAGACATGGGTGAAGCAGGAGTACTCATCTCCCCTTGAGTGTGGGTAGAGAGGGGAGAGTCATGATACTCACTGAAACCCAAATCTTTATTAGAATAGAAGTCAAGGCTGGGAATGGGTTGGTTAAGATCAAGAGGCTGGGGATGGTAGCTTTCCCCTGAAGGTTGATCACTAGAGTGTTGAGACTCAGAGTGATGGCTTAAGGCTGTTTGTGGAGTTATGAGCTCATCAGGCTGAGCATGAGGAACCTCAGCATTGATTGTTTGAAAAATGGGAGTGGTTTGCTCCTCAGGGGAAGTGGGAGCTCGAGTGTCCACTTCCTCCTATGGGGGTTGTGATATGGGGGCCTGCACATGCTCAATAGCAAGTGCAGGGGTTCGTTTGGATTTTAAAGTGTAGGTGAGGGTAATTGTTGGCCTTGATGGTGGTTGAGAAGTAAAGGGTGTTGGTTCATCACTAAATGGTGCAGCTAGGATGTCACCCTGAGCAATGAGCTCAAACATTTTTGGGACAAGGGATGTTTCTACCCCGGAGAACCCAACAGTTGGCTTTTTCAATATCTTGAAAATGCCGGGCCTTATGTGTGCAAGTTTAAGAACATTACCTGTTCCCCTCAATTGTGGTCCCAATTCACAGTTGAGAATGTGTTGAACATACCGGGGGAACATGTAATATTCTAAGGAATCCAAATTCGCTAGTAAATTTGTAAATACAAACTGAGAGTACCTGAATTTGACCCCTTGAACCATCATATGGACAATGAGGAGAGGTCTTCTGGAATCTGGTCCCATCCTCTATGTTTGTTGGATAAGCTGTGAATGACGACATGGAGGAGGTATTTCCATTTGAATGAGACCTTCCCCTTCCTGAAGGTCTTGACTGAGAAGTCACCTTCATATCCCATCTGCTCAAAGGATTGGTTGACAGCAGGTTTTGGGAAAGACAGTTCAACTGCTTCATCATCCAGCTGAAGATGGGTGTTTATAATGGCTGGAGTGATAAAAACCATCCTCCCCTGCACTGTGGCAGACAGTGCCTTCTCCCCGTCCATGGTGACCTCTTGACAGGTCCGCCAGAACTCAAGCAACTAATCCTCATAGAGAGGAGGATCGATTGTAAGGGAGGTGAAGTAGTGAGATAAAGAAAGATACCTACACACGTCTGAGAAGATTGGATCCTTCTCAGAGTTTAACAGAGCAACTTGATTGTGTTGCCTGTGTAGGTGCATGGTGAAATCAGGGTCGTTACAGCGATTAAGATTGGCCATTTGAAGAAGCTTTGTAGTGAAGGAAAGAAGAAGAAGATGAAATTTGGGGGTAATTTTAGGTTAAGGAACAAAGAGGGAAGTGAGATGAAATAGAATCGTTTGGAAAGATATTCTCTGGATTTGAGACAAAGTTATGACAAAAAGATAAACTCTGAAATCCGCAAGTGGGTCCCACTTCTGAAAAAGACGCCCAAAAAGTTAGTTTTCTTGGAAGTAGAAAAGCTTCCGAAGACAATTTTGGTTTCGGAAGCTGTGCAATCAAAGCTTCCGAAAGCAATTTTGCTTCGGAAGATATTTCAAAGAGTCTTGAAAATTTTGGCTTCGGAAGAAATTCGTTCCTAAAAAAAATTTAAGTACTTATACCAAAATTTAAGCTTCGGAAGATACTTCAAGAATTTCTTCCGAAGGTAAATATCAGATAAGCTGTTTAAACAATTTAGACATAAATTTATTCCGAAGGCAACTTTTCCTTCTTCCAAAGGTAAATTTTCATCATTCTAAGAGATATCATTTTAAAAGTTCATTTTTCTTCCAAAGAGAACTGGGCCTATGAAGTGATCTAATAGACAACCTAGGACACACAGTTTTAAGAAATAATATTGATTTAGTTATTAAGAAAAAATCTACTCTAAGTTAATCATCCCAATAGCTGTTACAAGATATTTAAATCTCTGTTCATCAAAAGCTTTTGTGAACAGATCGGCATATTATTCATTTGTGTTAACTTTGATTAGTTTTATCAATCCCTTTTCAAAATTATCCCTAATCAGATGATACCTGATGTTGATGTGTTTGGTCCTTGAATGTTGCACAGGATTCTTTGTAATAGAGATGGCACTGTTGTTGTCTATATGGATGGGAGTCTCTTTGAAAGTGAACCCATAGTCTAGCATCTGATTCTAAATCCAAAGCACTTGAGCACAGCAGCTAGCAGCAGCGATGTATTCAGCTTCAGCAGTTGATGCAGACACACAGGATTGCTTCTTGCATTGCCGAGAGACTATCCTTCCACCCAGGAAATGGCACCCCCTGATGTGGACTTTGTAGTCATGTTGCAGCCACCATAATCACTATCTGTATAAGCATACAGATTGAAGTCTAAATTCTTTGAATACCAAAGGCCTAGATTTGGAGCACCTTTGAGATATCTAAGGATCCTTTTAACAGTGATTAGGTGTGACATCTTGGGTTGGCTTGATATCTTGCACATATGCATGTGGCAAATATGATATCAGGCCTGCTAGCAGTAAGATACATAAGTGACCCAATCATAGCCCTGTAGAGATGTTCATCAACACACTCCCCCTCAAGATCAGGACCAAGGGAGTGGTTTCTGGCTATGGGTGTCTTTGCAACTTACAGTCAGTCATCTTGAATCTAGTAAGTATGTCCTGTACATACTTTGACTGACTGATGAAGATGCCATCTTCAACCTGCTTCACTTGAATTCCTAGAAAGAAATTGAGTTCCCCCATGGCACTCATTTCAAATCTATTCTTCATCAGCATCTCAAAGTCTTTGCAGAGCTTTGGATTAGTTGAACCAAAGATGATGTCATCCACATATATCTGAACTAGCAATATGTCATTTCTTATTTCTTTGATGAAGAAAGTCCCATCAATAGTACCTCTTTTGTATCCATGTTGACAAAGGTATGTTGATAGTGTCTCATACCACTTTCTTGGAGCTTGATGCAGTCCATAAAGGGCTTTATCAAGCTTGCAGACATAATCAGGATGATCTGGGTCTGCAAAGCTAGGTGGTTGTTTAATATAAACTTCTTCATCAATCACCCCATAGAGAAAAGCACACTTCACATCAAGCTGGTAGACCTTGAAATCCTTGGATGCAGCATAAGCCAGAAATATGCTTACAGCTTCAAGTCTTGCAACTGGAGCAAAGACATCAATGTAATCAATTCCTTCTTCTTGAGTGTATCCTTGGACAAAAAGTCTAGCCTTGTTCTTGATGATGATCCCTCTAACATCTTTCTTGTTCCTGAATACCCATTTGGTTCCTATGACACTCTTCCCTTGAGGAAGATGACATAAGTTCCAAACCTTTTGTCTTCTGATTTGAAGCGTCTCATCTTGCATAGCTTCAATCCAGCTTCCATCCTTCAAAGCCTCATCAACCTTCTTCGGCTCTATCTGGGATAAGAAACAAGAATGTAGACAAACATGGCTGTCATGAGCTTGTCCTCATGTTCTTACCCCTGAGTCAACATTTCCAATGATGTTTGTGGTGGGATGTGACTTGTGGATCCGCAGTTGAGGGATCACAGCAAATTGGTTAGACAGATCTAAATTTGAGAACTTCTGATCTGGCAATGAGGTGTCTCCCACCACATCAGCACACTTATCAAGAGAGACTTGATCCAATGAGTGTGTAACATCATTCATGTTGTCTTCAATGGAGTGGTTTTCAGTATCAAGAAATTCTTGATCACTGTCACCACCTTCAGTTCCCCCTCCTGCATTTGAAGTTGTTTCTCCTGAATTTTGAGCCTCTGAGCAGGAATTTGAAGGCAATTCATTTGAATCAGCAGTATTTGTCATGCTAGTGCTGATGGGAGCTTCAGTTGCAGGGTTAGTCACCACTGGAGCTAAAGTAGTCTTCTTGTTTGGTCTTTTCAGCTCAAATCTTAGATCAGGATCTTCTATTGACCTGTTATCTGTAGATCCTGAAACATTCTCACAAGATTTGTTAAAACAGTTTGTAACTAAGTCAATATCAAACAACCAATCCGGACCAGAACCTTTTACACAGGGTGTGTGTTCATTGAAAGTCATATTGGCTGACTCCTCAATGATTCTAGTTCTAAGATTGTATACTCTATAAGCCTTAGCTTGAGAAGAGTACCCAACAAAGTGTCCATCTGATTTCTCAGCAAACTTGGCTATTTGATCTTTGGTATTCAAGATGGTGCAAGGACATCCAAATGTTCTGAGAAAACCAATGAATGGTCTTCTTTTGTGCCACAGTTCATAAGGAGTCTTACCATATGTCTTAACTACCAAAACTCTATTTTGCACATAGCAGGCTGTGTTGACAGCCTCTGTCCAGAAGGTGATGGACAGCTTAGAGTCAGACAACATGGTTCTTGCAGCTTCAATAAGTGTCCTGTTTCTCCTCTCAGCAACACCATTTTGCTGACGAGTCCTGGGAGCACTGTATTGTCTTGAAATACCCTTTTCATCATAAAATGTATCAAGGATTTGGTTTTTGAATTTGGTTCCTTGATCACATATTATAATTTTGACCTTGTGATCAGATTGATTCTCAATTTTCAGAATGAAATTCTTTAAGATTTCAGGAGTTTCATCCTTAGTTCTATGGAAAAACACCCAAGTAAATCTTGTGAAGTCAACTGTGATCACCAAACAGTATGAGTTCCTTCCTAAACTCATTACACTGGTGGGGCTAAAACAGATCCATATGTAACAAGTGTAGGGGAGTAGTGATAGAGTTCATTTCCTTTGGCTTGTGAGACACCTTGTGTTGCTTCCCCTTCAAGCATGCACCAGAGTGGTCATCACTTGTAAACTCTTTCTTTGGCATTCCAGTTACCAAATCATTCTTAATCAGTTTATTCATGTTCTTAAAGTTTACATGGCATATTCTTTTATGCCAAAGGAAAGACTCATCACTATTTACTTTAGATAGAAAGCAAGAAATTTCTCCAGAGGGAGATGTTTCCTACAAGTCCATCTTGTACATGTTCCCTTTCCTGGGGGCTCTGAGAAAAATATGCTCTTGAGGAATGTCAACCCCAGGCTTGAGAATAATGCACTCATGCTCAGTAAAGAGCATGTGATGTTTTTGGTCACAAAATTGGGACACACTCAAAAGATTGTATCCAAGCTCCTTGACAAAGTTTACCTTCTCAATGTTGAGCTTACCATTTGAGACCATGCCCCTACCAGTAATGTAACCTCCTGCATCTCCTCCAAAAGCAACTGGCCCTCCATCAATTCTTTCAAAGTTTTGAAGTAGGGACTCATTGCCTATCATGTGCCTGGAGCAGCCACTATCAATGATCCACACATTTCTGTTTGCCTTTGGCTGTCCCTGCACAAAAAAGATTATTTAGTTACATTTGAAAACCCAAGCCTCATTGGTCTTAGGCTTATAATGTTCAGATAAAGGCAATGAAACAGTAAGTGATCCTATGTTCAGGCTTTAAGGATCATTTGCTGTTGCTGAAGAGGAGCTTTCAGTCTCAAGGTCTTCCTTCATCTTCCACACCACCTTTGGAAGATTGGGCTTGACCTTCACTACTTCGGAAGCTTTTGTAGCTTTGGAAGCTTTGGAGACGGATCCTTTGGAAGATCTTGCTTTCACTGCAGTAAGCTTCAGTGCTTCGGAAGCATTCCTTTCTTCCGAGACCAACTTTTCTTCCGAAGGCAATTTCCTACTTGCCTTCTTCTTCATTTTGGAGCTTCCGAAGGAAACATATTTTCTTTCTGAAGCTGTTTGTTTCTTCTTCTTCTCAGAAGTTTTCTTCTTGATCATGTGGATAGTACTCTTGGGATTGTATTGACAATCCTTAGCCAGATGTGAAGTACTACCACACATAACACAATCCAATTCTTTCCTTCTAAGAGTCTTTTTTCCAAAGAAGACTGAGCTTGAACACTTTCCTCTTCTTTCACTATCTTTTCAGATGATGCAGCAGGCTTCTTAGGGTGAAGCTTGCTCTTTGAAATGGATGGTTCAGGCTGTGTAGCTGTGACACACAGCTGATCAGTCTTCTTGTTGTTGCTGGAGTGAGTTGAAGATGAAGTAGAATTCTTGGAACTAGAATTCTTGACAGGATCTTCAACTTTCATCACCTTGAACCCTGCAGAGATAAATACTTGTTTTTGTTTGGGATCAAAGGTGGTCTTGATCTCTTGAGCTTTTCTGGATCTTCTCTTTGCTCTTCTGATCAAGTTCTTTCTCTTGGTTTTGCTTAAACCAGCTTCTTTTTCTTCCTTAGGAGCATGGTGACCCTTTTTGGATTGACTCTCTTCACTCATCTCAGAGTCATCCCTCACCTTCTCCTCTTCATCCTCTTCATCACTGGGGTCTATGGATGGTAGCTCATCTTGACCAGTTCCACACCTAGGGGATCTGACTGATAGTAGAGTGTGTGGAGGAGCTATCTAACTAGATCCCAGTCCCTGCTTATTCTGATAACACACTTTTGCATGCAGAGATGAGGATATCATGTTCTTGAAGGTCTCTTCTTCAAGAACACATTTTTCTGCCCTGGTTTTGCTGATCACAAGCTCAGCCTGGCATTCAGTCAACTTGGTAATGAGATCCTTAATTTGAGTCCTGTAGTTTGTCTGCTCATGTTTAAGAGTTAAACCTGTTTTCTCTAGATCTTCTATCTTAAGTTTATAGTCATTTTCAGCTCTTTTAAAATCAGCTTTTAAAATATTTAAAGACTTAATATCAGATCTCATTTCCAAGTTGTAGGACCTGTATCTATTTACTTTAGCAATACATTCAGGAGAGCAAAGATGTTCAAGTACCTTGGCTTCATCATGATCAGCCATGAGTGCTTGGTTTGGAGATGCATCTTCAGCTTGAAAGCTCCAGTCAAAGCCTCCTTCTTCAACAGCAACTGCGGCTTGCTGTCTTGGCTTCTCTTTCTGGTTCCCTCCTTCAGTGTAGTTTGGCCTGGATGAAGTTTGGCTACCATTTGACTTAGGTGCCTTGCATTCTCTAGCAAAGTGTCACATCTGGTTACAGCTGTAACACTTGACTTTGCTCTTGTCCAGTCTAAACTTGCCACTGGCAGCATTGCTAGGAAACCTTCTCCCAGTCCTCTTGTAGAACTTCTGCGCTCTGTGAGTGAGAAGAGCCATTTGCTGGACTATCTCCATGTACTCCAGACATCTGGATGGATACAGTCCAGGTCTTCAAGAGTGAAGAGAAAGTTACCTGTACTTTCATCAGTGGAGATAAAATCTTGAGAAGAACTTGTCTCTTGGAAGGGATTTCCTTGGATGTAGCTCTCTTGGGTGTCTCTGGGAAGGTGATGAAATGACCCTTTTGTGAGGTTTCAGGGTAGCAGATGAGATGATGCTGTGGTTCTCTGCTATCCCTTTCAACCATATGAAGGGCTGAACTCTAGTGAGTGTTGGAGCTACCAGATGAATTTTACATATTCATCTCCATCTGGTATCCACTGAGTATCCCATACAACTCAGTGAGAGTAAGGGTCTTGAGGTTTTCAGTCCTCTTAATGACTACACAGTAGTGTGTCCATTGTCTGGGAAGAGAGGACATGAACTTCCTAATAATATCCCTATTCTCAATAGTTACCCCAACATCAGCCAGAGTATCCATAATCTCAACATACCTGAAGTATTGTTGAGTCATGGTTTCACCTGTCTTGAAAGTGAAATTTTCAAACTGCTGCTTCAGGAGATCCTTCTTGTTCTCCTTGGCTTCATTTGAACCCTCATACATCAGTTTCAGTGCATCCCATAACTGTTTAGCGGTCTTGCACTTCTTGAAACCTCTTTAGATGGAGTTTGGAAGAGCAGTTTGGAGGGCTGTCATGGCTTTCTGATCAATGTCAATTCTTTTCCAGTCTTCATCAGAAAAATCAGCCCTCTCCTTTGGTATCATGCCACCACAAGCAGCAGCTGAAGAGGTGCATGGTACATGAGGTCCATTGACAACAGACTCCCACATCTTGGAATCTTGAGACTTGATAAAGCCTTCCATTCTTTGACACCAAGTGTCAAAATCCTCAGGAGTGATCAGTGGGGACTTTGTCATAGTTCCAGTTTCCATATCAGCTTTGGAGATAGTTGCTATTTGAAGAGTTAAGTGATGTGTGTAACTAAGAGGATTTGAAGATGGTGAGATCTTACAATAAAGAGCCTGGAATGCTCTGATACCAAATGCAGGACCGTTAAAGGGTACTTAAGCTTGCACTTAGTTAACACACTTAGGAGGATCTTAAGATCACTTAACAATTCAAATAGAGAACTATGAACTTTTACAAAAGATACAAGACAAACACAAGTAAAAGCAAGAGCAAGAACACAAGATAAAATTTTCAAGAAAGTTGTATATTGTTTCTCTAGTTCTATTACAAGTGTCGTACAAGTATGTTTTAAATACAAGAACCGGAGACTACTTATACTACATCCTACAATCGTCAATATGCAAAAAGACAGTTGGAAGTGACTAATCTAGACAACATGATCAGCCTAAAGTCAAAAGACAGATTGCCTTTTGACTAGTGACTATGACAAGCCATAGCTCACTAACTTTCCTATTACAAAAAGCCAAGAAGGAACAAAAACAAAAACTTGTAGGCGAAGACCTTATCTACTTTATCATAAAGTATGGAAGTTTCACCAACTAGTGATAGCAGGTGAACTACCAGAGCATGCAGCGGAAAGTAGGTTACTTTATGATACAGTTGATGGAAAATGTATATTTTCTCTCTCTTCAGAGGAAAATCAGTCTTGTCTTCAAATAGCTTCGAAAGACTTTGTCTTGAGAGCTTCGGAAGACTTTGTCTTGAGAGCTTCGGAAGAGTTGAGTCTTTGGCTTCGGAAGACTTTATACTTAGAATATTTTTCAAGTTCAGTGTAAAGCTTCCGCAGTAGTTTCTTCTGAACTTTGGCTTCGGAAGATTTTACACTTAGCATTTTTCTTGAGTGTGTAAAACTTCCGAAGCTTGTTCACCTTTGTTCCGAAGTGCATGTTAGAAGACTTGGTTGTTTTGGTATCTTTTGGTTGCATCAGCCTCTTAACTTAAGAGGTTCCTATAAAGAGTTTTTAGAAGATACAAACATGATGATTGCAGGAATTATGTGTGATTATTTATCTAAACATGCTGAACAAAGTTCATAGTTCACTGTAAATAAAGATGGAGATTAAATTAAAAGGGCCATAGCTAAAATAATTTCCCCACGTCATCAACCTAACTATTGAAAAAAAAATTAAATAACTTTTGACATCTAAAGTCAAGCAAAGGTATGATGATTCATGTTTTTCTAAATTAAAAAATTAATATAATTGATGGTGAAAAGATTATTATCTATTATATAAAGATGTGTTTTTGGAAACCAATAATATGTTAAAAACTTCATAAAACATGTATACATCCCTTCATTGAAAAACTTAACATTAGGCTATTGGATGTGGAGGTCGCTCCATGGCGCACATGGTGACCTGATGTACGGGGCTGACGGTGAACATCATGTCGCTCCCTCACTGTTGACTTATACTCCATGTTATGTGCCGCTCCACGCACCTCTCCGCCATTTTAAATATTAAAAAAAAAGAGTTCCAAAAGTTACCATTGTATAAAGGCTAAGTGATTTGTATAACGACTATAAAGTAAAACAAAGTATTTTATTTTAATTTTAACTGTAAATAACCATTACGATATAACATTTTTGTCACCAAATATCGTTAAATTTTCTTTACTTTCTTCTAATACTATCTCAAAGCTGGATCCAAACAACTTACATAACTCATTTCAAAACCCATTCCAAACCGAACGGTATAGGTTAGTAGTTGGCCTGCCGATTTGATGCAAGTCCCCTTATTTCGTAGCTCCGTAATACAAACAAAGCCAACAAAAACCAACCATTAGCCGATTCACAATGTTTTTTTGGTAATGTCTGGTTAGGGTTTTTTATAATTTTAATTTTAATTATGTAATCTTTTTAGTTATTAAAGAATGGTTTTAATTAATTTTAATTGGTAGTATTTTATTTTGCATTAATTTTAGTTTTTATTTGTTATGTACTACTTTTAAGTTAAAACTATTTTATTAGAAATATGAAGAGAAACATGTAGGGGTTCACTTCCTTAACACATTCACGTCTCATTCTTTATCTCTATTTTTATAATTAAATAAAAAATTATTATCTTTTCTTTCTTCTTTTCAATTAATAATTTTTTTTATACATTTATCATTATTTATTCTCTTTTCTTTACTCACAACCACTTTCAAAAAATAAAAAAAATAATTAAAGATGAGCGTTGTTTTACCAAATATGCAGATGAATAGTAACATTTTTCTATCCTCCACACAAATAGACAAATTATGGGATGTTAATGCTCTTAGCTAAGTGATGTGCACTGGACAGGAATATTATAGGGGTGTTTAAAATTGGATGTCTGAAATTTTCAAGAGTGGATTTCACAATCTGAATTCGAAATTACGGATACCCAAAATTTAAAATTCCTAAATTTCGGATTCGGATATCCGAATTCTACAAAAATATGTATTTTTTAATAATTTGTATAAAAATTTAATATTTTATTAAAAAAGTTTTCGGGTATTCGAAATTTTTATAAAAATATCCGAAAATATCCAAAATTTTTTATTAATATTTATTATTTAATAGTTTTATAAATAATATTTTAGATAATTCGTATATTCGAATATCTAAAAATCCTAAAAAACAATCGGAATTTCGGATATTTTGTATTCGATTTCAGATACGAATATTTTTGAACAGCCATACGGAATAAGGTGTGATGTTGTGCTGACATGATACATAGTGAAGGGGGGTTCGTAGTGCCCCATATCATATATCATTTAGCCTTATTAAACAATGGTTTATTAATCTTTTTTACTTTTTCTATAATTTATCTTAGCTCTGATGGATTTTTCTTCACTGTTAGCTCTTATTGCAAGTTATTTGAAAAACTCTAATCGTAAATAGTAAATATCAAGATTGTATATGTGTTATTCGTCTCACTTAGTTTTAAAAAATTGTAATCTTTAAAAATTACCAATAAGAACTTATTTTTTCATCTTTCAAATCTCTAATTTTATAAAAAAATAACATAATAAGATTACAAATTGCACGTAGAAATAACACAATTCAAATACTTAATTTCGATATCAAATCTCTAATTCATCTTTCAAATCCCTACTTCATATACCTAATTGCACAAACCATAAATACTATAAATTAAACCAAATAACCATTAATTTTTATAACAAATAACACTTAAATATTAGAAATTGAATAAGATAACCCCTAAATGATTTCATAATTCAGTAGAGGAAAAAAAACTAGAAATGTTACCTTGATGTGGGCGGTGAATTGATGAAAGATCACATGTGGGTGGTGGCAAGGGCCGCCACAGCAGGTGGCAGTTCGGTGGTGGTCGGCCGGAACGACGACGATGGGGACGTGGGGTGATTAGAGGTATGGGTGGATGATGGCTGACTAGCTGTGACTTGTGAGAAGGGATGAAGGGTCGATGGGGGCATGTGGCGATGGGTGGTGCTTTTTTTATTTTAAGTTTTGTGTTTGATTGGGTTATGGGTATTTGGGCTAATTAGTTAGTCTTTTTAAGTTATTTAATGTTTTGTGGGCTTGTTAATTATTATTGTACGGTAAAACTTCTATAAATTAATAATGTTGGGATTGGTATAATTTATTAATTTAGCGAGAGATTATTATATCGATAAATTAATAAATTAAAAATTTAAATAGTTGACTTATATTAGTGAGCAACTATCAAATTAATGCATCGACCTTCAAATTTTCCATTTTCCTTCACTTTACCTATTTGAATAAATTAGAAACATAGACCTTCTAAATTCTCATGTACATTCACACATTAATGAACTTGTTACTCGGAAAAAAGCATTGCAAGCGGCAACAACCCTTCACAACTTTTTGTTGCAATACGAGAATACAGTGTCTTAACTCTTAAGTGTAATTGGGAGATTTAAAAATAAACTAAATATAGATTTGAAGTTCACAAAAAGAAAAAAAAAACAAAAAAAAAACAAGTGACTATCGATTCATTTTTTACTAGACAATCCTAAAATTTTGAAATATTTTAGTTTTTATTAATTTATAGTTTCGTTGAAACCAATATATTTACATTGTGATTTAAAAAAAAATTATTATCTTATTATTTTATCGATTAGGGTCCAATTTTGTACTGTTCCCAAGTTGGGACCGAACATATTATTAATTTAATCAATGTTATTAATTTATTGAGTATTAATTTATAGAGGTTCTACTGTATTGGACTATTGAGTATTTTGGGCTAATTAGTTATTTATGTTTTTATAAAATGTATCGTTTTTTTATAAAATATAAGATTGTTTTTATAAAATTTAAAACTTTCTATAAAGTATTGAGTTTAAAATTTTTTTAGGGATAACGTAAAACCGTAATTTTATTTTCCGTAAATTTTTTTTCACTACCAGTAAAAGATTGAGAGGTAGCGATCGGCTCAATGTAAGTCCACCCCTGATTATACAAATATGCCTCTTTAGTTGAAGATTATCACTACCATAATTTTTTTAAAAATAAATCTTGAACATATTAAAATTTAAATACATTTACATTCATGCTAGTCGATTTATATAAGAATTCGTAGAAAGGTTAATTCGGTTCTTGTAATTTTATAGATACTAGTGAGAAGAAAAAAAACGTCAAATCTTCAAAGATACTAAACAAATAGATGATTCGTCATTTGTTATCCATATATTATTGAAACAGGGAGATATTATCATTAAATAAACACCATTATTGGATGAAAACGACATTGCAAATAACAAGTGGATAAATTATATTAGGTACTGCCTTTTTATTTAATCAAGGTGATCTGCGAACATAGGATTTTTTCCTCTTTGGAGTTGAGTTTTGAGTTTTACGTTCAACTTAACGTTGGAAATTTTGATTTAGTAATTAAGAAAAAAAAGGAAACAAACTTATTAATCAGGTAAATAAAGAATCGTAAAAAAGTAACGAGGTTCCATAGATTTGTAACAAATGACATTCTTATTTACTTATTTATTATATGTTAGTCTTAAAAAACACTTGTATTAACAGATTAAATATTAAAAGAAGATAAATATAAATTTGTATTTACTTTTAATTACCGAAATATATTTTATATATCAAACAGTTTCAAAAGGTATGATATATATAATATTAGGTTAAAGCCCGTATGATACACAGTTGCTTTAAACAATCAACTTACATTAAACATTGATTAAACGGGTTGACTAATAAAAGAAATGTAAATCATAAATCGAATATAGTTCTACTTACACTACAATACATAGGTGGAAAAAGAGATAAAATATCAAACAAAAAAAGATGTTGATAATATAATATAATCCCTAGGTTGAAGAAACAATACAATGTTAATACTAATATATGTTAATAATATAAGTTCATTGTATTTTATATCAACATAAAAGCAAACATAAAGCAAAGCACTTCTAAGATACATGATTAAAGGATGGAACATGAAAAGATATACATAAACCGTGGGAACTTGCCTTTTCAACAAAAACAAAGTGATATATTACAACTCTTTTGGAAGACACATGATTAAAGGATAGAACATTAAAAGAGAAATGTAAATAATATTATAGTCATTAGATATGTGACTTCATAGGCAATGTCATACAAGAACCATGGCGATCTAAAGCAGCAAAAGGAAACAACCGAATAAGTCACCAAACTTGTAATGAATAAATTAAATCATGTTCATATGACTAACTTGAAAGAGAAGGCTAACCCATCAATAAAGAGGCAAACAACCTTCACATCCTGCACAAAAAAACTGGAATTTAATATGCAGTACTACAATTATTTAGTCGGGCATTACACATGCTTCATACCAAAATTATTGTTCTATGCATGCATCATTTCTTTTTTACAGTAAAAGAGGTTTATACATCTCACCAACTCTTAACAAAATTTCACAATACCAAGGTGTAAGTCAAGATATCCAGTACTGTTGTAAAAAAGCAAAAACAAAGTTTATCTATTTGTAGTTGACATATTGCAAGCAGTTTCATAATTTACTTATGAGATAACTAAAAATTTTATGACTAATATGATGCATCAAGCCATTGCTACTTAGATTTAATGATGTTATATTTTTTGGGTGGGCAAGGCAACTAAGGAATTCAAGGTAGAAAAGTTGAACCAATTGGAAAAGTAAGACATCAAAAACTTGTTGGTGTAATTGAATTTTGTAGAGGCGGGCAGAGAAGGAATACAAAGTAGAAGTTGAAGCAATTGCCAAAAAGAACTAAAATGCTAACCTTATGGAAAAATCAAGGTGAAAAATGTGGTCGAATAGGCCGATCAATGAGTCGCCCACATAAAAGTTCTTGTTCTTACCCTCCCTTCTCATGTTTGTATATACCTTTCCAGGAATCAAAAATATAACAAATGCATTACCAAGTTTCTACCAAGAAGTCTATTTAACCTGCAGACAGTAAATGCTTTTATGACTTTATAATAGCTGGTATGTCACAAAGATACCTGTGATAAAAAAACTATATTAAATTGGATCCTCTTTGGTAATGACGAAATGCTACAATAAAAAATCCTACAAACAATAGCATATTAAAATTTAACCATTAGCAGAAGCAATCCTCTAAGCAAATAATGGATTATATCACTTTTAGAGTCACTATTTGAATCTAGTAATGCAATGCTGCAAGACCGGTTAAGGGATGGTCAATACAATCAGTCTCACAATGAGAAGAGTGTTAGAACACTTTAACAGATCAAATGGGGAACTGGGTTTATGTACATGATGCTAAGAACACAAGTAAACAATGAGACAGAACTAAGAACAAGAACAGGATAAGTATGGTTTTCAAGAATGTTGTATATTGCTCTCAAGTTCTATTACAAGTGTTACAAAGCATAAAAAGAAATACAAGAACCTGAGATACTTTATACTACATCCTATAACCGTCTATACTATGAAAGCCAGCTGAAAACACTAATCTAGATAACAAAATCAATGTAGAGTTAAAATGCAGATTGCCTTTTGACTAGTGATTATGACATGGCGACATGCCATAGCTCACATCCTTTTCTATTATAAAAAGGATAACAGCTACAAAGTAGGAAGTCACAGACTCAAAACCATAATCTACAGTTTACAAAAACATGGACATTTTCACCAACTCATGCAAGTTGGTGAGTCTTCAGAGTTGCAGCGAAAAGTAAGTCAGCTTTATGAAAAAGTAAATCAGAGAAAGCATGTTCTCTCTGTCTTTGGAAGAAATCAGTTTTCACTTCATTTGGCTTCTGAAGACTTTGTCTTTGAAGCTTCGGAAGACTTCATCTTTGTCTTCGGAAGATCTGGACTTTCTCTTTGGAAGATTTTACACTTGGAATAATTTCTGTGAAGAATGTAAAACTTCCGAAACAACTTCTACCTTGTACATCAGTGCATGCATGCAGTAAGCTCCTTGATTGTTTTGACTTTTTTGGTTGCATCAGCCTTTTAATATAACCTTACAAACCCCCCTAGGCTGATGCTACCAAAACAGAGAAGTTATTCACATGTTATAGTCCTCATTAGGATCAAGACCATACCTTTCTTCATCATCTGGTCAAGATCTCTCAGACTCTCATAATATCTTCTCATGTCATGGAGATCATGCAGAGGAAGATCAAGCATGTCTTGCCAGAAATAGACATCTTGACCTCTTTGATCTCTGATGACATACCACCTGTCTGGATTAGTAGCAAAAGTCCAGGACAAGATAGGTCTTCCAGTTGCAAGAGGCTCTACTTGAGTTGGAGTTAGTTGAGTAGCCTCTTCGTGCACTACCTCAGGATGATTTGACTCATCCTGAGGTGTAGAGGTGGATGCCTTGGTCTTACTCTTGGGAAAACTCTTCATGGCTATCCTTTTCCTCCTCTTTGAAGTTTTTAACTGAGAGGACTGGTCTTCAGCACCAAGTTGTTCTATTGTGTCTCTCTTAGTTGGGTTCTCTTCTCTCACAGGTTCAGAAAAAGAGTGAAGAGGACCCTGCTGTGGATCAGAAGATAAAGTTAGCTGAGATTCAGCCCTAGGTCCAGGTTGTGTTGTCTTAGGGAGTTCAACCTTTACAACCTCAGGTTGAGCTGGACTTGGTGGAAAATGCAAGTCAACAAGCTCTCCCTTTTTAATCTTCTGCTTGATCACCTTGATGTGCTCATCCATAGTGGATAGAGACATTAGACCAAGCCTCCTTCCAGAGAATCCATACAGCTTCAAGAAGCTCATCATCCTTTGTCTGTCAGCAGACTTTTTTTGGCTCTTATGAATGATGGCTCTTGAATTTGCAGCTTCTTCCCTTAGTTTTCTCTTAGCAGCCTTTTCTTCCTTGATGACTTGTTGCTCCAGCTGCTTGAGATACTCAAATTCAACATACTCATATGATAAGGGAAGAAGTGCAGATGCCTGATAGAGTCCTGTGGCACTCAGGTAGTTGATCATGTTCAATCTATCATGTTCCTTGTCTACCTAAGGTTATGCAATTGCCACAGCCTCTTTCTCAAGACTTTCATGAACTGGGGAAAGGGTAGGAGCATGCTTGTAGAGCCTTTTCTGTCTTCTTTCTTCCATGTTTTTTAGGAGCAATACTGCATCCTCTGCCTTCTTCCTTTTTTTGGACAATTCCTTGTCAGTCAGTTCATTCAGTTCATCTAAGGGGAGAGTAGTTCATCCATATTGTAGTTTCTGGTCCCCAAGTAGTTTATCCTGGCTGCTCTCAACTCATCATCTTAAGTGTTTGGCCTGGGGGCAGCCCTGATGGCAGCTTCCATAAAACCTGGAGACCCTCTTGAACTTTCTCCTCTTAACTTCCTATTCCTCTCTTTTTCATCCTCCTCAATCTGCTCAAGAGTCAGTTTCCTTTTCCCTTTGTCACTCACAGGCCTTGGTGACTTAGGGTGAAGAGAGCTTTGGCCTTTATTGCTTGGGGAACTAGGTTTATGTAAATGCTGCTAAGAAGACAAGTAAATAATGACAGAACTAAGAACAAGAACAAGATAAGTATGGTTTTCAAGAATGATATATATTGCTCTCAAGTTCTATTACAAGTGTTACAAACCATAAAAAGAAATACAAAAACTTAAGACACTTTATAATACATCCTACAGCCGTTTATACTATGTAAGCAAACTGGAAACACTAATCTAGACAACAAGATCAATGTAGAGTCAAAAGACAGATTGACTTTTGACTAGTGACTATGACATGCCATAGCTCACATCCTTTTCTATTATAAAAATGATAACAACTACAAAGTAGGAAATTACATACTCAAGACCATAATCTACAGTTTATAAAAGCATGGACCTATTCACCAACTCATGCAAGTTGGTGAGTCTTTAGAGTTGCAGCGGAAAGTAAGTCAGTTTTATGAAAAAGTAGATCAGAGAAAGCATGTTCTCTCTGTCTTCGAAAGAAATCAGTCTTCACTTCATTTGGCTTTGGAAGATTTTGTTTTTGAAGCTTCAGAAGACTTTGTCTTTGAAGCTTCGGAAGACTTCATCTTTGGCTTCGGAAGATTTGGACTTTGGCTTAGGAAGATTTTACACTTCGAATAATTTCTGTGGAGAGTGTAAAACTTTCAAAGGAATTTCTACCTTATACATCAGTGCATGCATGCAGAAAGCTCCTTGGTTGTTTTGACTTCTTTGGTTGCATCAGCCTTTTAATATAACCTTACAAATGCATCTTGCTCCATAGGCGTAGCTTGAAGTGAGAGTGTAGCGGGGCATCATTTGTTAAGTTTTTATACCATTCCTTTTGAGCTTACCTCCACATCCTTAAAGAGAGAAAACAACATATATACAAATAATTTATATGACATGTGATCAAACATCCTCAAGTGTAGAGAAGTTCTACTAAAGAAATTAGGTGAAATACACCAGCGCTGCAATAAAAAATAGGTATTACATTATAAGAACATAAGACTATTTAGGCTCTTTAAATGAATGAAGTAGAAGCTCTAATGTCCATGTGGTTAATTTCAATTTGAATTGATCTGGATTTGCCTAATTCACCTAAATTCATTTAAAAAAGTTTATATAAATAAATTTAATCAAAATCATATGAGAATCGGTAGATATTTATTATAAAATATAACTCTATGTAAACTTTTGTATAATTGCTTTTAATTCAAGATTTGCTGAAGTAAGTTCTTCATGCTGGGTATTCTACGCTTTTGTTTCTTGTTTAATATTTGAAAACATGATTTTGGTATAACTTAAGTAAGAGGATTTCAAGTAATATATAGTCAAATTAATACATACCTTTATTGATGAATAATGATAATCATAACAAACTCATCTAAAAGATATGCATATAACAGAGGAGTTTCAATACCAAAAGTCAAAGGTAAATAACAACTAGAATTTTGAATAAAATTAAGTTAAAAACATAGCAAAGTTACAAACATTAAACAAAATCCATTGGAGATGAAATCAACTATTGATGTTTAAACAAACACTTGCATAGAAACCCTTTGCAAAAGTTCTACAAACACAAATAATCATCATCATGATACTCTCGTAATTTGATGTAATAAAATTAAAGAACAACATACCTGGATTTGTGTGTTGAGACCATACTTACAATACCTTGAAGATGCACCATTAGGCTAAAATCAAAAGTCTTTGTGACCTGACAAATAAAAACACACAAATAGAAAAACAAACATCTTGAAATTAAAGAAAACGAACACCAATCAAGCCAAAACAAAGCACAAATCATGGAGAGGAATCCATGTCAAAGTTGTCAAATACCCATCTGATGCTTATCTGATAACTTCTTTCAATAATAAAAACCTAAATGTTATCTGAATGTTGTAACTCATATAACAAACCTTATTATTAAATTCACAGAATCTTTTAAAACAAAAGAAATCACAAAAGCCTTGGCTTCTCATCAAAACACATAAATAACCACATAATCGATTAGAAACAGACGATTAGCAACAGGCTTCATACAAAAAAAGACGATTAGTGAGCAAGGAAAAGCACATAGTCAATTAAAACGAAATCAAAGATCATAGACATCGAGGAAGATAATGAAAGATATAGGGAAGAAGCTAACCTAGGTAAATCGATTTGATTTCACGTGAACAAGGGAAGATTGTCGATCTATGGTTTCGGTAAGAAAGCAAAAGGGTTAGATCTGGAACAGTTTCATCAAAGGATGGATGATGGTGGCTCTAGGGTTTCGGTAAGAACTAAGAAGAATGAAAGGGATTAGAGACCGGGTTTTATCCATGGGTAATAGATCCACGTGAGATATAAAACGGGTCTTTTTTTAGGCGGGATAATGAAATAAAAGTGGGGTAAGAGGCTGTCACGTGTCATTTGTCACGTGTCATTTAGATAGCTTAAGAGATAAACATGTGGCTTTAAAAACTTTGTTTTATTAGAGTTTATAGATTTTTAATTGTAAATAATAAAAGAATTAGGAAAAATTGAATTGTTTCTTTAAATAAAATTTTTTGAAAGGGTAATCATAAAAGAGTGGATAAATTACTTTCTTAATTAGTAATTGTCATAAAAATTGAAAGTAGTTTGGACGGAAAAATAGAATTTTTGATACTTTAAAATTGTGCCGTTAGTTATCTTGAGTTACTTTTTTATTAGATTAGTGGGATGGTTGATAAATCATTATATTTTATAGTTGTTTTCTAGTTATAATCTTTTGGTAACAACCCATTACTTATTCAATTAAAACATCTTAGAATTCTTCTTTAATGTAACAACTACTATCATTTTCTAAAAAGTCTTGCTTTACCACAAAACATATATTGTGAAAAATTATAAACCCTCGGTTGACATGGACCTCTAAAAATTAAACAACTTGCACTCTTCAATCTTGAACTAACTAATATTATTGGACAAACTAAAAAATTAAAAATTTACATCAATAATCACCTGATGTGAACGAACTGAGCATTTGGTTGAACCGGAGGGGAGCATGATACAGCTATAAACACAATATGAAAATTTTAACTATTCAAGTTATAGCAATACCATACTCAAATAAAAAAATAAAATTTTCGTTTATTATTTAACTATCTATCTATATAATAACATATTATTAGCTACAATAAATTTTTAAAAGCTTTTTGATTGACCATTAAGGTTTGGCATTTTACAGAAAGATCTCTGCAGTAACTATTTAGCATAAAATGAGTACACCTTTTAAGCATGAGGTGCAAGTCATGTTCTCTGAATGATTTATTTTTCTTACCAGACCCTCTGTTTTTTGTTTTTTCGGCTAGTGTGGTCCTCCTCCCCTTACGATCACCGCCAGATCAACCGACCAACTTCAAAGCGAATTGAATCGTACTAAACTGGCGTCGATTTGGTTCATTTTCTGGTGGAATCTTGAAACATACTAATAACTTGATCAGTGACGCCCTTAATTTTTACTTTCGTTACCAATAACAATCTCGATAATCTAATAATCAAATACTTATACTTGATATTCATTTGATTTCGCTCATAATAATGATTACAAATGAAATAAAAAAATGCAATCGAAATTGAGCGGAAAACAATTAAAAATCGAGTGTAATTTCCTGTCAATTATGCTACTGAGATTATCAATGGTAACAAAAATAAATGTTGGGAGTGTCACTTGTCAAAATAATAGTATGGATTATTATTCGTTAATAGATGATAATTTTGATTATTAAATTTCAGTTTTTCTATATTTAATACACAATAAAAATAGTTGGTGATTAGATTTTTTGCTAATTATTTTTAACAATAACAGACTCCTAATATAGTTTTTAGTCGTTAAAGTTTTAGTAGTGTCAGCATTTAAAAAATACAAGCCGATCGAAAGTTACATTTAAAAAAATCTAGGGGTCGGTTGACCTCTCCCCTCAAAGTAATCGGCCACAATGATCAAATTAATGGAAAAAATATTAGCATATAACTGTCGTTACATGGTTTGTATTTCATTAAATAATAATGTTGAACTTTGACTGCACTATGTATATTTGTATGTTATGAATTATACACCTTCCATGAGTTTTTTTTTTATTTTTTATTTTTTATTTTATTTATAAATGGTGTACTTTAAAAAATTATTTACTAAAATGGGTTGTTTCAAAAATATTTACCAAAATGGTTAGTTTTGTATAAAATGACATTTTTACCCCTCATTTTCACCAATATAAAGATGATGGTCATGCACGGCTCCGATTTGGGATTATATCAAATACAATCATTTTAGGTATATTTTACGGGACTCCGATATAATTCAGGAAAATGAAGGGTCACCGAAATACAGACTTCGAAATTTTAAAATCAAGTGGAGTCTGCGATGGTCTTGGTTTGTCTCTAAGGTTAATAGAAGTTGGAGAAGGAAGGTTGGGTGATTTGATTTTGGTCTGACAACTTAAAACGATGGCCGGCGGCCTTCGAAACTCACCTAAGAAAACAAAGTGAGGCAAAACAAAAGAGACGATGTTGCTGCTGGAAATTTTCAAATATCGATATCCACTCGAAATTCCAATTGCCGAACGCACCATCCCACTTAAATTTAAAGATTTAGAGTATATATAATTAATTAATCACCTTAATTTTGTTTCCTACAAATGTCACGTATCTTCTTTTTGTATGGCAAAAGAACTTCTAAAAGCAAAACTAAAATCACTACAGAAAACACAAATCATAAGACTAAATTCAAAGCTGATATCTATCAGCTCAAAAATACAATATATGTTGACAACCTAAAGTCATTGAGATGTTTGAAATGGTATGCCGGGTGAAATCTAAATCGGAGAGAAACGGTGGTGCTCCATGCAGAAAAAAGGGGTACAGATGTGTTCGTCAGTGGGGGCAACTCTTCACATTGATGAAAATAGGGGTAACGATGTTATTTTATTTTAGGATGAAAGTAGAGATAAAAATGTTTATTCTATTAATATGTTGAAAATGAGGGTAAGAATGTCATTTTATACAAAAACAATCCATTTTGATAAATACTTTTAAAACCACCTATTTTGGTAAATAATTTTTTCAGCTACACAATTTTAGAAAAAAAAACTTCACCTTTCATTACATTTTGCCTTAGTTACATAATGATTATGAAAAGTTCGAAGCTCATATTTAGGAATGTACAGTCGTAAACAAGACGTGTGATGAAATGATCACAAGCTCGCAGAGTGAGGTAGATGAATACAATTGCGAGACTGTTTACTACAAAGAGGAATTCCCGGTGCATGTTTGCTAAATGTCTACTTCTTTACTTATAGGTGGGCAGGGCCGGTGTTGAGGAATTAAAGGCTCGGGAAGAGCTATAAAAATGTACCTTAAATGAGAAAAAAAAAGTATAAATTGTTTATGAATTGACTAAATAAATGGATCAAATGGTTTGATCCAAATCATATTTGACTAAAATTAAGTTAATTTAAAATATGTAATAGATTAATTCAAAGTGGGTAATGCATCAATTTTATAGACAAGTTTTTCAAATATATATACAACATAAAATTTTGTAACTTTTTTGGACCCATCAAAAGATTGGGCTATGGGGTTGCTCCTTCCGCTCCCTTGAGCCACCATTGCTTATAGGAAATATAACATTCTATAAATTTAAAAGATAAGAACATATATAAAAAATAAAATTATACATAAAAGATGTATAAATTCTATTAAATACAAAGTACAAGTCCGATGAACAATAACTTAGTCAAATGGTACAAGTTATTGAAGTACAAGGTACAACTTTCAAAACTACTATTCGTTTGATATTATAACAACTTTTAAAATATATTGTTTTCTTTTATAAATTTTATAATATAATGTCTTGCATAAGATTTTAAATATATTGTTGTAACTTGATTATTCTTCCTATGTGTTCGTATGCATTTTATGTAAACCCAAGCCCACACAACGCGCTATCTATAACCCACATATCAAATATAATATATTTCTATTCAAAACAAGCTGGAACGTGCCGATGAAACCCACAAGCGTTACATAAAAACGCATAGACATATTATAAACACACAACAAATAGACATAAAAAGAAAGCAAGTACGTGGTTTACCTATCTATATTGAGTATACACTAGTGTCAAGTGACACCGTTAAAGTTTATATTGACATACAGATAATATCTAGCATTTGCTTGACAACATATATTTTCGAACCGTGACATCTAATAAATAATTATTTTGTCACAAGGACACTATAAGTCTAAGTGCCCAAAAGAAAATAAATTAAATCAGCCTAAAATAAAATCAATAATGTTGGAATTAATAGCCAAGCAAACTTGCCACTTGCGTTTGGGGCTGGAGTCATTTTAATATAATTCGACCATGTGTTATCATAACGCCCTAGGGCGTTTTTCGGCGCCAAATCACTCAAACCGCTCCGCCGCCACCATTACACCTATGTTTGATTAAGGGCATGGGACTGGGCCCTTGGGGCGGCACACGGCATTGGGAAGGGGTGGGAGGAAATAATTTGTTGTATTTTGATTAAATTAATGATTATCTAATCACCAAACAAGCCCCTAACCAAGTCCCTTAAATTACATCCAATTTAGACAATTTTAGGTGAGAAAAATTGTGTCTATTATATGGTCAGTCATGTGGCAATAATTTTTTATCAACTAAACCTCTAACCAAGCCTAATAACAAATAATATTAAATAACAAACAATAAGTCACAAAACACAAACTCTTCTATTAATCTTAATTTGCGCCCCTGTTATTTGTAGATCAATCATCAATAGTCACTGCTAATCTACAGTTGTCAATCTGATTATCTGGCATTGCATCGTTGGTAGGCACCTCTTACCTTTAAGCCACCAACCCCACCATCAAGAACGTCGGCTCGATGGCTCCACTTGTCCAACATGTTAGGTTTATGGTTGTGTAAGTGAGATTTTGAAATAAGTTACTTGTTACATGAAAGGTTCCCGTCCCTGTATTTAGATTTGTTTTTGCTTTCGGTCCCCCGATTTAGAAAACTACAAAGTCAGTCCAAACATTTAACAAAACATATCAGAAAAGGTCCCCGACATGAACGATAGTTATATTTTTCCGTTAAGACCAAAAGACCCCTACTCATTAAAAAAAATACATATAATTATAATGGGCCCACTCCTTCCATCCCCCACCCCTACCCCTCGTCTTCCTAGCCCCAATCTCCGGAAACACCATCGGCAACCTCAGCTAACATCAACAACGGAAACCTTGAGCAACAGTACCACTGACAACCTCCGACCCCTCATCCCATTAGATCGAATATTGAATCCAGACACCAACCCCTTATAGAATTCAGCAACCACCTTTCACCATCACCTGAAATCACACGCCACCCACCACCACCACCACCACCGTCACCTAAACTCACCCGTCGACCTCCGCACCACACTAACAACAAAATCTGGCAACCACCATTGTAGCAACCTTCGCACCTCTAACTCTAGGTTATTTGAAGACAAGCCACCATTGTAGCAACCTCAATTCATCACCACCATCACCACGATGTGATGACTATGCTAGCCATTGAAAGCCTTCACAATCCCGAAAAGTGAAAACCCACATGCTAACGGTGGTGGTGGTGTCGATATTGTGGTTGTGTATGATGTAAATAGAAGAATGATGGTGGTCAAATTGGTGGTGTGCCCATTATAGTGGCGGTTAAATGGTGGTAACACGCACATGATGGTGGTGTCAGATGATCTTCTGGTGGAGGAGGGTGGTGCGACGGTGCGAGCAAAAGATAGTGATGGCAGATGACTGTGCGAGTGTCGGTTGCGTGTGGTGCGAGTGCCGGAGGTGGCTGGCGGTGCAAGTGCCGGATGTACAATAAAAAAGCACATGCAACGCAACCGTATGTGAGATGATAAAATATATATTACGATTGCCCCGACTCATTTCCGAACAAAATTTGCATCAAAACATAGAGTAACTTAGATTTATACCGTCGAATAAAAACAAATATATTTGACCCGACGTTTTTTTAAATAAACAAAATACAATAAGAGACAAAAAGTATATGTTCATTTAGTTTCTAAAGTAACATTTATATAATAAGAAAACTAAAATTTGAGGGACAAAAAACACAACCCTACTGAACCAATGTAGCCAAATAAGAAAAACTAAAACCTTAATTGTAGCAATTATGTTGCTATATAATTTAGTATATAATTTTGCGCTCGTTGAAGATCACTATTAGAGTAACTTATTTTGTTTTTTTGTTATTTTTCACCTTAGTGATATGAAGTGAGTATAAAAGGAATGTTTCGTTGGCAGTTTAAAAGAGGATCGTTAATGAGCTGTTTATCAAGTCTTTTTACATGTGACACTTATAAAGATGTTGCGGTTAACCGATGACGTGTTACATCATAAAAAATCTATTAATTTGTTTTTTTGTTATTTTTCACCTTAGTGATATGAAGTGAGTATAAAGGAATGTTTCGTTGTCAGTTTAAAAGAGGATCGTTAATGAGCTGTTTATCAAGTCTTTTTATATGTGACACTTATAAAGATGTTGCGGTTAACCAATGACGTGTTACATCATAAAAACTCCATTATTTTGTTTTTTTGTTATTTTTCACCTTAGTGATATGAAGTGAGTATAAAGGAATGTTTCGTTGCCAGTTTAAAAGACGATCGTTAATGAGCTGTTTATCAATTATGAAACAATACGTAAATTCATAAAATATAACATCCAAGTGAATAGTTGATTAAAAACTGCAGGATCGTTAAAGGGTACTTAAGCTTGCACTTAGTTAACACACTTAGGAGGATCTTAAGATCACTTAACAATTCAAATACGGAACTGTGAACTTTTACTGAAGATACAAGACAAACACAAGTAAGAACAAGAACACAAGATAAAATTTTCAAGGAAGTTGTATATTGATTCTCTAGTTCTATTACAAGTGTTGTACAAGTATATTTTTGAATACAAGAACCGAAGACTACTTATACTACATCCTACAATCGTCAATATGCAAAAAGACAGTTGGAAGTGACTAATCTAGACAACAAGATCAGTCTAAAGTCAAAAGGCAGATTGCCCTTTGACTAGTGACTATGACATGCCATAGCTCACTGACTTTCCTATTACAAAAAGCCAAAAAGGAACAAAAACAGAAACTTGCAGGCAAAGACCTTATCTACTTTATCATAAAGCATGGAAGTTTCACCAAATGATGATAGTTGGTGAACCACCAGAGCATGCAGCGGACAGTAAGTTGCTTTATGATAAAGTTGATGGAAAAGGTATATTTTCTCTCTCTTCAGAAAAAAATCAATTTTGTCTTTAAACAACTTCGGAAGACTTTGTCTTGAGAGCTTCGAAAGACTTCATCTTTTACCTTCGGAAGAATTGAGTCTTTGGCTTCGGAAGACTTTACACTTAGAGTATTTTTCTAAGTTAAGTGTAAAGCTTCCGCAACAGTTTCTTTTGAACTTTGGCTTCAGAAGATTTTACACTTACCATTTTTTCTTGAGTGTGTAAAACTTCCAAAGCTGGTTCTTCTTTGTTCCAAAGTGCATGTTGGAAGACTTGGTTGTTTTGGTATCCTTTGGTTGCATCAGCCTCTTAACTTTAGAGGTTCCTACAAACTCCCCCTAGGCTGATGCTACCAAAACAGAAAGGTTATTCAGACTGGGATAGTCCACATGAGGATCTTCAGAATTCCTTTCTTCATCAACAGATCTAGATTCTTCAGACTCATGAAGTACGTTCTCATGTCATAGAGATCATGCAGAGGGAGTTAAAGCATGTCACTTGTGAAGTAGACATGTTGTTCTCCCTGATCTCTAGTGACATACCATCTGTCTGGATCTTCAGCAAATATCCAGGACAGAATTTGTCTTCCAACAGAGAGGGGCTCTAGTAAGATAGGAGTTGGTTGAGAGTCCTCTTCATGTACTTCTTCAGGATATTCTGACTTATCCTAAGGTTTGGAGGTGGATGCCTTTCTTCTTTTCTTCTTAGTTGATGATCTTCTTCTGGCCATCCTTTTTCTCCCCCCTGATGATTTTAATTGAGAGGGTTGGTCTTCAGTACTAGGTTCTTCAGTGGATTCCCTCTCAGTTGGGATCTCCTCTCTCCCAGTTTCAGAAGGAGAGGAAGGAGAACCCTGCTATGGGTTAGAAGATGAAGTTGGTTGTTGTGCAGCTTCAGGTGCAGGTGGTGTTGTCTCTACAGGTTCAACCTTTACCTCAACTTCAGGTTGAGCTTGACTTGATGATGAATGAAGGTCTACAAGCTCTCCTTTTTTTATCTTCTGCTTGATCACCCTTATGTGCTCATCCATTGTGGATAGAGACATGGGACCAAGCCTCCTTCCGGAGAACCCATACAGCTTCAAGAAGCTCATCATCCTCTGCCTATCTGCAGACGTTTTCTGACTTTTCTGGATGATGGCTCTTAATTTTACAGCTTCTTCCCTTTGCCTCTTCCTAGCTGCTTGCCTTTCTTTTTTGATTTGCTCTTCCAACTGCTTATTGTATTCAAATAATATATAATCATAAGGCAAGGGAAGGAGTGCAGGTGCCTGATAGAGACCTGTGGCACTCAGGTAGTTCATTTTTAAACTTTCTTCTTCATCAACTACCTGAGGTTGTTCAGCAGCCACAGTTTTTGACTCAGGAGTTTCTTGAACTGGGGAGAGGATAGGAATGTTCTTGTAAAGCCTTTTTCTCCTCATTTCTTCCTTGTGTTTGAGGGTCAAGGCTGCATCCTCCGCTTCTTTCCTCTCCTTTGACAATTCAATGTCGGCCAGTTCATTTAACTCCTCTAAGGGGAGAGAGATGAGTTCATCTATGTTGAAGTTCTTGGTCCCTAGATAGTTGAGCCTGGCTGCCCTTAATTCATCTTCTTGAGTGTTTGGTACAGGGGCAACCAGAATTATAGCTTGTATGAATCTTGGGGAACCACTTGAACTCTCTCCCCTCAGCTTCCTCTTCCTTTCTCTTTTATTCTTCAATCTCTTCAGGAGTCATCTTCCTTTTGCCTTTGTCAATTACAGATCTTGATGACTCAGCCTGAGGAGAGCTTTGGCCCTCATTGCTTGATTCAGCAGTCAAGCTCTGGCCAGAGAGAGGTTGTGAAGCACCATCACCAGCTGGTGCCTCAC
Organism: Flaveria sonorensis; assembly: GCA_025506505.1. Classification (NCBI taxonomy): domain Eukaryota; kingdom Viridiplantae; phylum Streptophyta; class Magnoliopsida; order Asterales; family Asteraceae; genus Flaveria; species Flaveria sonorensis. Next base: position 42,735,382 of record CM046436.1, on the reverse strand, counting down.
TGAGGGTATGGGGTACTGGGGGAGATCTTGTCTCAAGGTTCACAGTCTCAGTCTTTGGGCCTTCAGTCAAGGCTTTCCCTTTGAAGCTAATCTTGGGGTCTACCTCAACATCCAGTTGACCAAAGGCTTCAACTGCTAGCCTCTGTCTATATGATGTTGTTCTCCTTTTGAATTCTGCCAGCACCCATTCTTGAATTTGATTGGCTAGTCTGACAGCTTGTCTGTTATTGCTTGGGTTGACAAGTGCCAGATCTACCAGATTTATACCCTCATAGAAACTTAGGTTTGAAATGTTTAAGTTTTCTAGTTGACCCTGAGCTCTAGAGAGTACAAGAGCTTTCCTATCACTGTCATACCCCCAACCTCTGATTGGGTTCTTAGAAGGGGCAGACATTGCTCTTGGTATCCCTTCCTCAAACAGATGGTGAATTTACAAGTCGAGATTTTGTCTTGAGAAGGTTGCTGAGCATGGACAACTGCAAGATAGGATGGTGAGTCCTGTATGTCCATACTCATGAAAGAACTCCCAGGTTCTGTGGCTGTCAGGACTTCCTCCTCCTTTTTGGTAGCATCACCCTCATGCATAGGTGAGCTGGGGAAGTGATCCATAACATCCATAAGTTCTTGTGGACCTGGATGAGTTTGTCCTATGGGTCTCTCAGCTAACTGACCCTTGAGATCGGTGATCTCAAGTTGCTGGTCATGGACCCTCCTTTGCAAGATAGTCACCTGTGATTCAAGGTGAGCTATCTTTGAAACCAGTTGGGTGCAGATATCTTCGAGTTGGCGGGTCTTGAGTTTCAGACTCCCCTCATCTTCAGTTGAAGAATCATTGGGGGATGAAGGAGGTGAATCGAGGTCCGCTCCCTCACCACCAGCATAGGGTTCTTGGCTGTTGGATTTCCCCTGCCCCATGGCAATGTCAAGAGGCTGGGTTGCGGTGGTTGAGGTCTTAAAGATGTAATCACTAATGGGTCTTATGGACAATCAAATGAAGATCCACCTCAGTTTTGGGTGTCTGATATGGGCTAGACATGGGTGAAGCAGGAGTACTTATCTCCCCTAGAGTGTGGGTAGAGAGGGGAGAGTCATGGTATACACTGAAACCCAAATCTTCATCAGAATAGAAGTCAAAGATAGGAATGAGTTGGTTAAGATCAAGAGGCTGGGGATGGTAGCTTTCCCCTGAAGGTTGATCACTAGAGTGTTGAGACTCAGAGTGATGGCTTAAGGCTGTTTGTGGAGTTATGAGCTCATCAGGTTGAGCATGAGGAACCTCAGCACTGATCTTATGAAGAATGGGAGTGGTTTGCTTCTTAGGGGAAGTGGGAGCTCGAATGTCCACTTCCTCCTGTATGGGTTGTGATATGGGGGCCTGCACATGCTTAATAGCAAGTGCAGAGGTTTGTTTGGATTTTCTAGTGTAGGTGAGGGTAATTGTTGGCCTTGATGGTGGTTGAGAGGTGGAGAGTGTTGGTTCATCACTAGATGGTGCAGCTAGGATGTCACCCTAAGCAATGAGCTCAAACATTTTCAGGACAAGGGCTGTTTCTACCCCTGAGAACCCAATAGTTGGCTTTTTCAATATCTAAAAAAATGTGGGGCCTCATGTGTGCAAGTTTAAGAACATTACCTGTTCCCCTCAACTGTGGTCCCAATTCACAGTTGAGAATGTGTTGAACATACCGGGGGAACATGTAATATTCTAAAGAATCCAAATTCACTAGTAAATTTGTAAATACAAACTGAGAGTACCTGAATTTGACCCCTTGAACCATCCCATGGAGAATGAAGGAGAGGTCTTCTGGAATCTGGTCCCATCCGCAATGTTTGTTGGATAAGTTGTGGATGACAGCATTGAGGAGGTATTTCCATTGGCATGAGACCTTCCCCTTCCTGAAGGTCTTGACTGAAAAGCACCTTCATATCCCATCTGCTCAAACGATTGGTTGATAGTAGCTTTTGGAAAGGACAACTCACCTGCTTCATTATCCAGCTGCAAATGGGTGTTGATAATGGCTGGAGTGATGAAAACCGTCCTCCCCTGCACTGTGGCAGACAGTGCCTTCTCCCCGTCCATGGTGACCTCTTGACAGGTCAGCCAGAACTTAAGTAACTGATCCTCATAGAGAGGAGGATCGATTGTAAGGGAGGTGAAGTAGTGAGACAAAGAAAGATACCTACAAACGTCTGAGAAGCTTGGATCCTTCTCAGAGTTTAATAGGGCAACTTGATTATGTTGTCTGTGTAGGTGCATGGTGAAATTCGGGTCATTACGACGATCAAGATTGGCCATTTGAGGAAGCTTTGTAGTGAAGGAAGGAAGAAGAAGATGAAATTGGGGGTAATTTTAGGTTAAGGAACAATGAAAGTAGAGAGATGAAATAGAACCGTTTGGAAAGATATACTCTGGATTTGAGAAAAAGTTATGACAAAAAGATAAACTTTGAAATTCGCAAGTGAGTCCTACTTATGAAAAAGGCGCCCAAAAAGTTAGTTTTCTTGGAAGTGGTAAAAGCTTCCGAAGGCAATTTTGGTTTCGGAAGCTTTGCAATCAAAGCTTCCGAAGGCAATTTTGCTTCGGAAGATATTTCAAAGAGTTTTGAAAATTTTGGCTTCGGAAGAAATAAATGAGTCTTCCGAGACTAAATTGCTTTCGGAAGAAATTTGTTCCTAAAATGCATTTAAGTACTTAAACAAAAATTTAAGCTTCGGAAGATACTTCAAGAATTTCTTCTGAAGGTAAATCTCAGATAAGCTGTTTAAACGATTTAAAGACATAAATTTTCTTCCGAACGCAACTTTTGCTTCTTCCGAAGGTAAATTTTCATCATTCTAAGAGATATCATTTTAAAAGTTTATTTTTCTTCCAAGGAGAACTGGGCTTATGAAGTGATCTAATAGACAACCTAGGACATACAGTTTTAGGAAATAAAATTGATTAAGTTATTAAGAAAAATCTATTCAAAGTTAATCATCCCAATAGCTGATACAAGATACTTAAATCTTTGTTCATCAAAAGCTTTTATGAACAAATCAACATATTGTTTATTTGTGTTAACTTTGATTAGTTTTATCAAACCCTTTTCAAAATTATCTCTAATCAGATGATACCTGATATTGATGTGTTTGGTCCTTGAGTGCTACACAGGATTCTCTGTAATAGAGATGGAACTGTTGTTCTCTATGTGGATGGGAGTCTCTTTGAAATTGAACCCATAGTCTAGCATCTGATTCTGAATCCAAAGCACTTGAGCACAACAGCTGGCAGTAGCAATGTATTTAGCTTTAGCAATTGATGAAGACACACAGGATTGCTTCTTGCATTGCCAAGAGACTATCCTTCCACCCAGGAACTGACACCCCCCAGATGTGGACTTTGCAGTCATGTTACAGCCACCATAATCACTATCTGTATAAGCATACAGATTAAAGTCTAAATTCTTTGGATACCAAGGGCCTAGATTTGGAGCACCTTTGAGATATTTAAGAATCCTTTTGACAGTGATTAGGTGTGACATCCTGGGGTTGGCTTGATATCTTGCACATATGCATATGGCAAACATGATATCAGGCCTGCTAGCAGTAAGATACATATGTGACCCAATCATAGTCCTGTAGAGATGTTCATCAACACACTCCCCCTCAAGATCAGGACCAAGGGAGTGGTTTCTGGCTATGGGTGTCTTTGCAACCTTACAATCAGTCATCTTGAATCTTGTAAGTATGTCCTGTACATACTTTGACTGACTGATGAAGATGCTATCTTCAACCTGCTTCACTTGAATTCCTAGAAAGAAATTGAGTTCCCCCATAGCACTCATTTCAAATCTATTCTTTATCAGCATCTCAAAGTCTTTGCAGAGCTTTGGATTAGTTAAACCAAAGATGATGTCATCTACATATATCTGAACTAGCAATGTGTCATTTCCTGTTTCTTTGATGAAGAGAGTCCTATCAATAGTACCTCTTTTGTATCCGTGTTGATAGAGATATGTTGATAGTGTCTCATACCACTTTCTTGGAGCTTGATGCAGTCCATAAAGGGCTTTATCAAGCTTGCAGACATAATCAGGATGATCTGGGTCTGCAAAGCCAAGTGGTTGTTTAATATAAACTTCTTCATCAATCACCCTATAGAGAAAGGCACACTTCACATCAAGCTGGTAGACCTTGAAATCCTTGGATGCAGCATAAGCCAGAAATATTCTTACAGCTTTAAGTTTTGCAACTGGAGCAAAGACATAAGTGTAATCAATCCCTTCTTCTTATGTGTATCCTTGGACAACCAGTCTAGCCTTGTTCTTGATGATAATCCCTCTATCATCCTTCTTGTTCCTGAATACCCATTTGGTTCCTATGATACTTTTCCCTTGAGGAAGAGGGCATAAGTTCCACACATTCTGTCTTCTGATTTGAAGCAACTTATCTTGCATAGCTTCAATCCAGCTTCCATCCTTCAAAGCCTCATCAACCTTCTTTGGCTCTATCTGGGATAAGAAACAAGAATTTAGACAAACACAGTTGTCATGAGTTTGTCCTCTTGTTCTTACCCCTGAGACAACATTTCCAATGATGTTGGTGGTGGGATGAGACTTGTGGATCCTAATTTGAGGAATCACAGCAAGTTGGTTGGAAAGATCTAAATTAGAGAAATTTTGATCTGGGAAAGAAGAGTCCCCAACCACATCAGCACACTTATCAAGAAATACTTGATCCATTGAGTGTGTTAAATCATTCATGTTGTCTTCAATGGAGTGGTTATCAGCATCAAGAAATTCTTGATCACTGTCACCACCTCCAGTTCCTCCTCCTACATTTGAAGTTTCTTTTCCTGAATTTTGAGCCTCACGGTAGTGCTGATGGGAGCTTCAATTGCAGGGTTAGTCACCACTGGAGCTGAAGTAGTCTTCTTGTTTGGTCTTCTCAGCTCAAATCTTGGATCAGGATCTTCTATTGACCTGTTATCTGTAGATCCTGAAACATTCTCACAAGATTTGTTAAAACAGTTGGTAACTATATCAAGATCAAATAGCCAATCCAGACCAGAACCTTTTACACAGGGTGTGTGTTCATTGAAAGTCATATTGGCTGACTCCTTAATGATTCTAGTTCTGAGATTGTATACTCTATAAGCCTTAGCTTGAGAAGAGTACCCAACAAAGTATCCATCATCTGATTTCTTAGTAAACTTGGCTATTTGATCTTTGGTATTCAAGATGGTGCAAGGACATCCAAATGTTATGAGGAAACCAATGAATGGTCTCCTTTTATGCCACAGCTCATAAAGAGTCTTACCATGTGTCTTAACTACCAAAACTCTGTTTTGCACATAGCAGGCTGTGTTGACAGCCTCTGCCCAAAAGGTGATGAACAGTTTAGAGTCAGACAACATGGTTCTTGCAGCTTCAAAAGTGTCCTGTTTCTCCTCTTAGCAACACCATTTTGCTGAGGAGTCCTGGGAGCACTATATTGTCTTGAAATACCCTTTTCATCACAAAATGTATCAAGGATTTGGTTTTTGAATTCGATCCCTTGATCACATCTTATGATTTTGACCTTGTGATCAGATTGATTCTCAATTTTCAGAATGAAATTCTTTAAGATTTCAGGAGTTTCATCCTTAGTTCTAAGGAAAAACATCCAAATGAATCTTCTGAAATCATCTGTGATCACCAAACAGTATGAGGTCCTTCCTAAACTCATTACACTGGTGGGGCCAAATAGATCCATATGTAACAAGTGTAGGGGAGTAGTGATAGAGTTCATTTCCTTTGGCTTATGAGACAGTTTGTGTTGCTTCCCCTTCAGGCATGCAACACAGTGGTCATCACTTGTAAACTCTTTCTTTGGCATTCCAGTTACCAAATCATTCTTAATCAGTTTATTCATGTTCTTAAAGTTTACATGGCACATTGTTTTATGCCAAAGGAAAGACTCATCACTATTTGCTTTAGATAGAAAGCAAGAAATCTCTCCAGAGGGAGATGTTTCCTGCAAATCCATCTTGTACATGTTCCCTTTCCTGGGGGCTCTGAGCAAAATATGCTCTTGAAGAATGTCAACCCTGGGCTTGAGAACAATGCACTCATGCTCAGTAAAGAGCATGTGATGTTTTTGGTCATAAAATTAGGAAACACTCAAAAGATTATATCCAAGCTCCTTGACAAAATTTACCATCTTAATGCTGAGCTTACCATTTGAGACCATGCCCCTGCCAGTGATGTAACCTCCTGAATCTCCTCCAAAAGCAACTGGTCCTCCATCAATTCTTTCAAAGTTTTGAAGTAGGGACTCATTGCCTGTCATGTGGCTGGAGCAGCCACTATCAATGATCCACACATTTCTTTTTGCCTTTGGCTGTCCCTGCACAAAAGAGATGATTTAGTTACATTTGGAAACCCAAGCCTCATTGGTCTTGGGCTTATAAATTTCAGATGAAGGGAATGAAACAGTAAGTGATCCTATGTTCAGGCTTTGAGGATCATTTGCTATTGCTGAAGAGGAACTTTCAGTCTCAAGGTCTTCCTTCATCTTCCACACCACCTTTGGAAGATTGGGCTTGACCTTCAATACTTAGGAAGCTTTTGTAGCTTCGGAAGCTTTGGAGATGGATCCTTTGGAAGATCTTGCTTTCACTGCAGCAAGCTTCAGTACTTCGGAAGCATTCCTTTCTTCCGAGACCAACTTTTCTTCCGAAGGCAATTTCCTACTTGCCTTCTTCTTCATTTTGGAGCTTCCGAAGGAAACAGATTTTCCTTCCGAAGCTGTTTGTTTCTTCTTCTTCTCAGAAGTTTTCTTCTTGATCATGTGGATAGTACTCTTGGGATTGTATTGACAATCCTTAGCCAGATGTGAAGTACTACCATACATAACACAATTCAAATCTTTCCTTCTGAGAGTCTTCTTTCCTAAAGAAGACTGAGCTTGAACACTTTCCTTTTCTTTCTCCACCTTTTCAGATGATGCAACAGGCTTCTTAGGGTGAAGCTTGCTCTTTGAAATGGATGGTTTAGGCTGTGCAGCAGTAACACACAGATCAGTCTTCTTGTTGTTGCTGGAGTGAGTTGAAGCTGAAGTAGAACTCTTGGTACTAGAATTCTTGACAGGATCTTTAGCATTCATCACCTTGAACCTTGCAGAGATAAATACTTGTTTATGTTTGGGATCAAAGGTGGTCTTGATCTCTTGAGCTGTTTTAGATCTTCTCTTTGCTCTTCTGATCAAGTTCTTTCTCTTGGTTTTGCTCAAACCAGCTTCTTTTTCCTCCTTAGGAGCATGGTGACCCTTTTTGGATTGACTCTCTTCACTTATCTCAGAGTCATCCCTCACCTTCTCCTCTTCATCCTCTTCATCACTAGGGTCTCTAGATGGTAGCTCATCTTGACCAGTTCCACACCTAGGAGATCTGACTGATAGTAGAGTGTGTGGAGGAGCTATCTCACTAGATCCCAGTCCCTGCTTATTCTGATAACACACTTTTGCATGCAGAGATGAGGATATTATGTTCTTGACGGTCTCTTCTTCAAGAACACATTTTTCTGCCCTGGCTTTGCTGATCACAAGCTCAACCTAGCATTCAGTCAACTTGGTAATGAGATCCTTAATTTGTGTCCTGTAGTTTGTTTGCTCATGTTTAAGAGTTGAAAATGTTTTCTCTAGATCTTCTATCTTAAGTTTATAGTCATTTTCAGCTCTTTTAAAATCAGCTTTTAAAATATTTAAAGACTCAATATCAGATCTTATTTCCAAGTTGTAGGACCTGTATCTATTCACTTTAGCAATACATTCAGGAGAGCAAAGATGTTCAAGTACCTTGGCTTCATCATGATCAGCCATGAGTGCTTGGTTTGGAGATGCATCTTCAGCTTGAAAGCTCTAGTGAAAGCCTACTTCTTCAATAGCAACTGCAGCTTGCTGTCTTGGCTTCTCATTCTGGTGCCCTCCTTCAGTGTAGTTTGGCCTGGATGAAGCTTGGCCACCATTTGACTTAGGTGCCTTGCATTCTCTAGCAAAGTGTCCCATCTGGTTAAAGTTGTAACACTTGACTTTGCTTTTGTCCAGCCCAAACTTGCCACTGGCAGCATTGCTAGGAAACCTTCTCCCAGTCCTCTTGTAGAACTTCTGGGCTCTGTGAGTGAGAAGAGCCATTTGCTGGACTATCTCCATGTACTCCAGATCATCTGGATGGATACAGTCCAGGTCTTCAAGAGTGAAAAGAAAGTTGCCTGAACTTTCATCAGTAGAGACAAAAGCTTGAGAAGAACTTGTCTCTTAGAAGGGATTTCCTTGGATGTAGCTCTCTCTGGGTGTCTCTGGGAAGGTGATGAAAGGACCCTTTTATGAGGTTTCAGGGAACTGTGAACTTTTACTGAAGATACAAGACAAACACAAGTAAGAACAAGAACAAAAACAAGAACACAAGATAAAATTTTCAAAAAAGTTGTATATTGCTTCTCTAGTTCTATTACAAGTGTTGTACAAGTATATTTTTGAATACACGAACCGGAGACTACTTATACTACATCCTATAGCCGTCAATATGCAAAAAGACAGTTGGTAGTGACTAATCTAGACAACAAGATCAGCCTAAAGTCAAAAGACAGATTGCCTTTTGACTAGTGACTATGACATGCCATAGCTCACTGACTTTCATATTACAAAAAGCCAAAAAGGAACAAAAACAGAAACTTGCAGGCAAAGACCTTATCTACTTTATCATAAAGCATGAAAGTTTCACCAAATGATGATAGTTGGTGAACCACCAGAGAATGCAGCGGACAGTAAGTTGCTTTATGATAAAGTTGATGGAAAATGTATCTTTTTTCTTTCTTCAGAAGAAAATCAGTCTTGTATTTAAACAGCTTCGGAAGACTTTGTCTTGAGAGCTTCGGAAGACTTCATCTTTTACCTTCGGAAGAGTTGAGTCTTTGGCTTCGGAAGAGTTGAGTCTTTGGCTTCGGAAGACTTTACACTTAGAGTATTTTTCTAAGTTAAGTGTAAAGCTTGCGCAGCAGTTTCTTCTGAACTTTGGCTTCGGAAGATTTTACACTTAGTATTTTTTCTTAACTTCAGAGGTTTCTACAAAAACATATATGCTCTTATCCATGTATGATACAACCGAACGAGAACATATGTACAATTATATTAGATTTGTCACTTGTATATGATCAATCAATATGTCTATTATTGGACATTCTTCTAAAAGATATGCTCTTATAAGTGAACATAGGTCCTGTTGTTTTAATGTCAATTTAACTACTATCAATGTTAAAGATGAGTTCAACTTTTGTGGAGGTGTACATTTTTTATCTCAAATAAAGTTACGGATATTCAATGAATTTGTACGTTTTTCTATGACGTGGGGTGTTCTTTTGGGTGAATCAATGCTCGTACTAAAAGACGAATTTCGTTTTGGCAACATGGGATTGGGCCAAGAAAACGAGTTGTGGAGTAGAATACACGTTAGATCATAATATCTTACTAAAGTTATTTTTAAATTTCTATATGAATCATATAAATACACGTATGAAAGTTATATCATTTTATCATTCACAAGTGCCAATTATGACCACCTCATAACATTACTCTCATCACTAACGTGTCAAGGATAATCAAGCCATTTTATCTTATTATAATTACTTTAACAATCACATGTCGACACGAACACTGTCAGGTGGTTCAACGTTTTACCGGCCCCTATCAAACTAAAATACATGGTTCTTTTATGAAAATGCTAAAAACCATCTTTCTTTATCTAGGCTTAATAACGAGAACAATAAACTAAAACATAAAAATGTTTATAGCTGACAGAGTAATTTACAAATAAATTAAATTTAAACAATAAGTATAATCTTCCTACTCTAATAACACGATAATTAAAAAGAAAACATGTCAGCATCATATTTCCACTCATCAAATTTTTCTCACTTTTATCTCTTATTAAATAATCACATTAATTAATAATAATATTAACTATTCTAAAACATCAAACTTTTTAGAAATACAAAATATCTTAAAATTGATGCTTTTAAAAAGTAAAATATTTATAAACAAAAAATAATTAAAATTGGGAGTTGTAATAAGAAAGTTTTTAAAAACGATATTTTCCTTAAAAATATATTTTTTGAAACAAATTTTTATTCTATTTATAATAAGAAATATCTCAATCATATCTTATCTTATAATATCGTTTAGTAATTAATAAAATTTCATTCTATTTAATATTTATTTTGTTTAACCCATTCAATACACGGGTTTATTAATACTAGCTTAAACTAATAACAAGTATTAAGTATAATTTATATAATACTAATTACCAACTTAGTTGTGAATTATGATTTATACTTTATGTTTTACAAATTGTACCGTATTTTGTTTTTTATTTTTTTTATTTTTTCACTTTTAACCCTATACATTTAATCTTGTACATTTAAACCTAATACTTTTTTTTTATTCTCAATTCTAGTCCCATATACTTTTCATCTTTTACATTTTTTTTTTGTTTTACATCCCGGTCTAAAATTTTCGACTTAACATACATGCATATGCGTATGTGGTTTAACGTTTTTGTATCTATTTTTTTTCCTTTTGTTTAATGGTCGCATTGTGTAATACGTTTCGTTATAATTTATACACATTAACACGCAACAATGCACATGCATGCTTTAAAAATTTTTTCGTCTATGTTTCGTCCAGTTTATTTCTTTTGTTTACGAGCTTTTCTGACGTTGGTTGTCGCTGGCGACGGTGTGACATTGATGCTATTTGGTACGGTTTCACGCCTCCACCATAACGTGTGGGGTTTAATACTAGTTTAAAACAATAATTAATCAACTATCTACCATTTAAACAATATGAACAAGTGACGAGACAGAAGCAAAAGTGTAGAACCAAGTTTAAAATTCTTAACCTCAATTAATGAAAGCAACCTAAACTAAATTCCAAATCACAAAAGCAACTAAAATAGCTATATCAATTCCCAAAAGCAGAACCAAGTAACAGAAACAAAATCAAAATCAAGTAATTAACAAGTGGAGAATATATTTTAAATGTGAGTATGAACAAGGAACTTAGAAATAGCTGCGAATCAAAATCAAATACGAGTATGAACAAGAACTAATAATATAAAATCTGAGTATGATACCTTAGAAATAACCTCTATGAACAAGAAACATACATAGAATTCCGATTCACTGTTTCGTAGTTTGAGTTTAATTCGGATCAATCAAATCTGTGAATTGCCGATCAATGAAATCGACGCTAATATGCTTTTAATACCTTAAAAATCACCAATCAATGGGAACTAGGTTTTACGCAGCGCGCTTCACGTGTGGGAATTCTATGACGTTACCACTCAGTGTTGTTACCTCGATCGTTGTCAGTGTCAGGCAAGGCACTTTCTTAAACAACCGTCTTCCTAGTAAAAACCTTTTAACTCCTAATTCTCTAGTGTTTGGTTACAATTCTTCATAAAAGGAGTGTTGTAAAACTTGGCCTAGGCGGCCGAGTACTCGGCTAGTACTCGGAACTCGGAAGTGTGACGAGGCTCTTTTCTTCAACTCGGTCGACCTTACTTGGAATTGGTCCAACTCGGCGCAACTCGGTCCAACTCGGCCGTACGTGGTCCAACTCGGATCTACTCGGCCCTACTCGGCCTACTTGGTCCAACTCAGGTCAATTCGGTCCAACTCGGATTTTTGCTGTTTTTTCATCGATTTTCGTTATTTTCACTGATTCTTGTTGTATTTTTATTGTTTTTCAATAATTTAGTTTGAAAGATGCGTATTAAATGATACTATGTGTATATTGATATATCATACTTTAAAAATATAGTATTTGAACATATTTTTTTTATATATATTGATTTTTACGTATTATGTTATAAATATTTGTAAACTTATTATATTTGACACATATAATTTCTCAAAAATTATTTTCTTTATAATTTATTATGTTTGAGTACTCCCTGCTTAGACTGAGTAATCACAACTCCCTAGTCGACCGGTCTGGCAACGCCTAATGACTTTTGCAACCATATGCAAATGAGAAGCAATTTTATTGAATTAGCAAGGAGCTAAGAAAGCAATTACATAATAAAGGAGTTGCTTTAACTAAATCTCCCAAGTTAAATGGGATATATTACCCCAATGTTTTAACCAAATGAAAGATGAAACTATGATTTCCTCGAACACCGATTTCGATTTTCTCCCATCCTTCTCGAAGCAAGAGTTGTTCCGCCAAATCCAAATGTGCCACAATGCGGCATGTATTATCATTAGTATCACCGTTTTGAAGATCCCATTTCCTTGTATGTTCGAAGCAATCTGTAGCAAGTCTCCCACCGCTTCAGCGGTTGAAAGATTGCATCTGCACCAAGATTGGATCATCTCCCAAATTTTCTTGACTTTGCTGCAATTAATCAATAAGTGATTCACTGACTCCAACTCTTGTTTGCAACCAAGGCAAATCTTGGAATGAATTCGCACATTCCTTTTAGCGAAGTCTACCAGTGATGGGATTTTTATTTGGAGTGCTCGCTAGGCAAAGAAACAAACTTTAATTTGCACCCAAGGAAGCCAATTGAATTGAATAGGGAACATGGGGAATATTATCTTATTTCTCTCTTCTTTTACTTTTGCTACATAGAAGGATTGGCTCCCATCTTCATCAATCAGCATGTTGTTAAGATTAATGTTTATGGCATTTAGTTCCATTAATGCTGCATATATACAAAACAATCATGATAGACACCAACATTTAATACCATAGTGATAGCAAATTATATAAATAATTAGGAAAACATAAATGCTACATGAACAAACGTGTTATCCCATTACCTCTCAACAGCAACATTTATGCCACAATGAATCCATTTGATTATATTCATCTCTATGAGCCGCATAATATGATTAACCTACAAATAGGGTTATTTAAAGTTTTAAACCATGGGTGGCTTATAGCATTAGTTAAGAAAGAAGATATACGTTATAGGTTATGACATTAGTACAAATTTTTACTTTAATGCTAACAACTCCTAAACATATAATTTTAGTTATACATATCTTACCAATTATTAGAGGTTAAAACATACTCAAATTGAAGCGTAAAAAAATAATACCAACTTGGTCAAATATATCTTTATAAGTAGTGATTTTTTTATTAGTTGCCTCTACAACCACAAAATTTTCAGCTTTAGGCCTCTCAAACCGTTTCAAAGAGTAGCTAAAATTAACAGGTTCTTACCCAATAATTGTACTTTTAAGATCTGACAATTCTTATCAAATGTATTAATAAGAGAAAGTTATATAAATGATCCCTTTATTTTGACCATATTGCATAAAAATTACAAAGTCCAAAATTTTGTATACGCGTTGAACTTTTGGTCCATGGGATTAATTTCCTTCAATGCATTTTATAAAAGTTTGAACTAAATTTTTATTTAACTTTTGGACTAGATGTGCAACGCCAACATAAAACTTTGAACTAACTTTACAATTTTTAAAATATGGGGATCAAACTTGTAACACACATATATAAGTTTGGACTAATATTGTAATTTTTAAAATTTTAAAACTAAATGTGCAATTTAGTCAAAACACAGAGACTATTTATGCAGTTTCATATGATATGCTTCTCCAAATAGTACCATTATAAAATGTAGTTGTAATAACAAACACATCATCATGTTCTTTCATGGACATATAGGCTCATATTTTCATTTAAAAATTCTTTATCTTATTCATCATGGCAAATTGAAGAGTGTTCTATGTATTCAAACTTATCATACTTAATCTTATGGTTTAGAAAGAGATCCAACTTCACCTTGATCAAACAATCTTAGTTTCCTTTCTTAGTGAATAAAATAAACAACAACAATGATCAGTGTAATAATAAACATTCTACTATTGTTGTTAGGCAAAAAGCACAATTCAAAAGAACTAGTGTTTGTTCATCCACGCACGTTGCGCGTGTGATGGACGAGCAAAACCAACGCACAGATAAATGCAAGCACTTTTATTAGTACGTTTCAATCATCATAACATGCAAAAACCGTACAATCAGGCTCAGAATCGAGGCAATTATGACAGTATTAGTGCTGATGGAATACTAATGGGAAGTGGAACTTGTCTGTTTGTTTGATAACCACTTGATGTTTGTGGTTGTTGATTTTTCTATCAGCCCTTGGTTGTGGACATTCTTTTAAGAAATTTCGATATAGCTGACAGTTGTAGCATCTCACCTTGGTCTTGTCAAAACCAATCTTTGTTTTTTTATTCATGTTCAACCCCCTGGTTTCTTTGAAGAAACTTTTTTGATCTATAAGCAATCATTGCCATAGACCACTGAGGATCTATCTCTCTTCAATCATGTCTGGTGGCAACTCATCCAAATCCTATTGGATGATTTTTGATGGTGTGAGATTGGCACCAAGATATGCCTCTAAACTTGTAGAGAAGGCTTTAAAGGCTGTCTTCCTCTCCTTACTCTGTAGAATGATTGTCAGTGCATCCATAGGTTTCTCAAACTTGTGTATGTTTTGGGTCTTTATGTGATGTTGTTTGCTTGAACTTAAAGCATGTTGGTGTTGTTTGCTCTGAGGTGTTGCTTCATGTGAAGCATGAACACCAGTCTTCTTAGACTTTTGTTTGTGTTTTGGTGATTTAGAAGCAGAAAGAATGAAGTGTCACTTGAGTCAAGAAACTCCCCCTCTTCATCTTCTCTAGTGCATCTCAAGAATGCACTGTCTATTGTTTTCATCTATTTGAATTTGTATGATTCCATATGTCTCATAGTGCTGTTGTTTCCTGATCTCTCATCTAATTTTAGTGCCTCTACTTTGGCAACTAGAGCATCCAATGACAATGCTTCTAGATCCATGTTGCTTTCATCAAAAAGACAGATTGTGTCCAGCTCTCTGGAAGAGTGTGCAACATTTTCTTGTTGATCTCCACAGATTCATATTTGAGGCCATAAACTATCATGTCATTCACCAGTTGTACGAGTCTATGGAGCTGCTATGGTATGGATTTACCTTGAACTTGATGGAAAGTTTCATATTGGATTCTTAATTTTTCTTTCTTGATCTCCCTTATCTCATCACTTCCTTCACACGTTATGTGAAGAACATTCCATAGTTCATGTGATGTTTTGAAATTTTCTACTCTGGTCAATATCTCCATGGGAGAGTCATTGGCAGAATACTATATGCTTTCATATTTGTTTTGACTTTCTTCAAGTTATCACCAGCTACACTCTTTAAACTCGCTGACTTCTATATGTTATAATCTGGACCTAAAGTCATAGGAATGTACGGTCCCTCAGTTATAGAAGTCCACAAATCCGGGTGTTGAAAAATAATTCAGTTTCTGAACATGATTTTCCATTGCTTGAAGTCAGCCTAGTTCTTCAGTTTGGGTGGTTTAAGACCACTGTTGGAACCTGAAATTTCATATGACATGATTGTTAAATTTTAACTTAACGGTTTAAGTCAAATTTGTTTGATTATTTAGCTCGGTGTTGAATTTGATTTATCCTAAGGTCACTAGGATTTGTTTGATTTGTTTATGAATTTTAAATTTACCGAATAAAGGAATTTAATTAATTAATTCCAATGAAATTTCTGTCACGACACAATTAATAATAAGGGAATGTTCTTTCAAATGAATATTTAATTGGTCAACACCCTTTTAATGAATTTCGGTCAACAGAGTCAAACCCTAAAAAACCAATTAATATGTTTTAAAGTTGCGGCTTTATGAATCAAAAAGTAACTTTTTCAGAAATACAAATGAATAATGGTTTTCTTCACTTGTTTTTGATGAAGATCAACAAAATCACTATAGATTTTGAAGATTTATGCTAATGATGAACTAGGGTTTATCCTAGAACAGTTGAGGCTGTGACAACTTCAAAGAAAACAATAATCGATTTGTTGTTCGAAGATGTTTAATAGCCTAATTCGAGTATAGAATAACTCGAATATGATGTTTAAACATAATGAATGGATTCAAAGCACCCAAAAAAGTGTTTGTTTGATGAAAAATTGATAGAACAGTACCCGTGTACTGTTTGATCCAAAAACACTTGAAACCGATGAGGTTTTAGTGATTTTTCTGATGATTCTGTTTGAAAACAGTGTATGAATGATTTTGAGAGCTTTATTAACAACAAAAACAAAGAATCTTCTTCAAAATGAACTAAAACATATGATTTAATCATGTTTTTAAACATTTGTTGAATGTATGATATAGCTTTCTTTTCTTAGCAGCTTTCTTTTCTTTTAAGACTTCTTGCTCTAGCTGCTTGAGGTACTCAAACTCAATGCACTCATATGATAGGGAAAGTAGGTCTGCTGCCTGATAGAGACCTATGGCACTCGGGTGGGTTATCATGTTTTGTCTATCTTGTTCCCTGCCTACCGAAGTTTCTTGTTCTATTGCCATAGTCTCTTCTTTAGGACTTTCTTGAATTGGAAAGAGGATAAGAGCTTTATATAATCTTTTTCTTTTTCTTTCTTCCTTTATCTTGAGGAGCAACTCTGCAGCCACAGCCTCCTTCCTCTCTTTTGACACTTCAGTGTCAGCCAGTTCATTCAACTCATCCAAAGGAAGAGAGATTATTTCATCAATGTTGTAGTTCCTTGTAGGAAACTCTGAAGTTAAGAGGTAGATGCAACCAAAAGATACCAAAAGAACCAAGTCTTCCAACATGCACTTCGGAACAAAGGTGAACTAGCTTCGGAAGTTTTACACACTCAAGAAAAATGCTAAGTGTATAATCTTCCGAAGCCAAAGTCTAGAAGAAACTATTGCGGAAGCTTTACACTTAACTTGGAAAATATTCCAAGTGTAAAGTATTCCGAAGCCAAAGACTCAACTCTTCCGAAGGTAAAAGATGAAGTCTTCCGAAGCTCTCAAGACAAAGTCTTTCGAAGCTGTTTAAAGACAAGACTGATTTTCTTCTAAAGAGAGAGAAAAGATACATTTTCCATCAACTTTATCATAAAGCAACCTACTTTCCGCTGCATGCTCTGGTAGTTCACCTGCTATCACTAGTTGGTGAAACTTCCATACTTTATGATAAAAATAAGGTCTTCGCCTGCAAGTTTCTGTTTTTGTTCCTTCTTTACTTTTTGTAATAGAAAAGTCAGTGAGCTATGGCTTGTCATAGTCACTAGTCAAAAGGCAATCTACCTTTTGACTTTAAGCTGATCTTATTGTCTAGATTAGTCACTTCCAACTGTCGTTTTGCATATTAACGGTTGTAGGATGTAGTATAAGTAGTCTCCAGTTCTTGTAGTCAAATATACTAGTACAACACTTGTAATAGAAATAGAGAAGCAATATACAACTTCCTTGAAAACTTTATCTTGTGCTCTTGTTCTTGTTTTACTTGTGTTTATCTTGTATCTTCAGTAAAGATTCACAGTTTCCTATTTGAATTGTTAAGTGACCTTAAGATCCTCCTAAGTGTGTTAACTAAGTGCAAGCTTAAGTACCCTTTAACGGTCCTGAATTTGGTATCAGAGCAATCCAGGCTCTTGATTGTATGATCTCACCGTCTTCAAATCCTCTTAGTTACACACATCACTTAACTCTTTAAATGGCAGCTATCTCCAAAGCTGATATGGAAACTGGAACTATGACAAAGTCCCCACTGATCACTCCTGAGGATTTTGACACTTGGTGTCAAAGAATGGAAGGCTTCATCAAGTCTCAAGACTCCAAGATGTGGGATTCTGTTGTCAATGGACCTCATGTACCAGGCACCTCTTCAGCTGCTGTTGGTGGTGGCATGATACCAAAGGAGGGGGCTGACTTTTCAGATGAAGACTGGAAAAGAATTGACATTGATCAGAAAGCCATGACAGCCCTCCAAACTGCTCTTCCGAACTCCATCTATAGAGGTTTCAAGAAGTGCAAGACCGCTAAACAGCTATGGGATGCACTGAAACTGATGTATGAGGGTTTAAATAAAGCAAAGGAGAACAAGAAGGATCTCATAAAGTAGCAGCTTGAAAATTTCACCTTTAAGACAGGTGAAACCATGACTCAACAATACTTCAGGTATGTTCAGATTGTGGATACTCTGGCTGATGTTGGGGTAACAATTGAGAATAGGGATATTGTTAGGAAGTTCATGTCCTCTCTTCCAAGACAATGGACACACTACTGTGTGGTCATTAAGAGTACTAAAAACCTCAAGACCCTTACTCTCACTGAGTTGTATGGGATACTTAGTGGATACCAGATGGAGATGAATATGCAAAATTCATCTGGTAGCTCCAACACTCACTAGAGTTCAGCCCTTCATGTGGTTGAAAGGGATAGCAGAGAACCACAACATCATCTCATCTGCTACCCTGAAACCTCATAAAAGGGTCCTTTCATCACCTTCCCAGAGACACCCAGAGAGAGCTACATCCAAGGAAGTCCCTTCCAAGAGACAAGTTCTTCTTAAGATTTTGTCGCCACTGATGAAAGTTCAGGCAACTTTCTTTTCACTCTTGAAGACCTGGACTGTATCCATCCAGATGATCTGGAGTACATGGAGATAGTCCAGCAAATGGCTTTTCTTACTCACAGAGCCCAGAAGTTCTACAAGAGGACTGGAAGAAGGCTTCCTAGCAATGCTGCCAGTGGCAAGTTTGGGCTAGACAAGAGCAAAGTCAAGTGTTACAACTGTAACCAGATGTGACACTTTGCTAGAGAATGCAAGGCACATAAGTCAAATGGTGGCCAAGCTTCATCCAGGCCAAACTACACTGAAGGAGGGAACCATAATGAGAAGCCAAGACAGCAAGCTACAGTTGCTGTTAAAGAAGGAAGCTCTGACTGGAGCTTTCAAGCTGAAGATGCATCTCCAAACCAAGCACTCATGGCTGTTCATTATGAAGCCTAGGTACTTGAACATCTTTACTCTCTTGAATGTATTGCTAAAGTAAATAGATACAGGTCCTACACCTTGGAAATAAGATCTGAAATTGAGTCTTTAAAGATTTTAAAAGCTGATTTAAAAGAGCTGAAAATGACTATAAACTTAAGATAGAAGATCTAGAGAAAACAGTTTCAACTCTTAAACATGAGCAAACAAACTACAGGACTCAAATTAAGGATCTCATTACCAATTTGACTGAATGCCAGGCTGAGCTTGTGATCAGCAAAGCCAAGGCAAAAAAATGTGTTCTTGAAGAAGAGACATTCACAAACATGATATTCTCATCTCTGCATGCAAAAGTGTGTTATCATAATAAGCAGGGACTGGGATCTAGTGAGATAGCTTCTCCACACACTCTACTATCAGTCAGATCTCCTAGGTGTGGAACTGGTCAAGATGAACTGCCATCCATAGACCCCAGTGATAAAGAGGATGAAGAGGAGAAGGTGAGGGATGACATTGAGATGAGTGAAGAGAGTCAATCCAAAAAGGGTCACCATGCTCCTAAGGAGGAAAAAGATGCTGGTTTGAGCAAAACCAAGAGAAAGAACTTGATCAGAAGAGCAAAGAGAAGATCCAGAAAAGCTCAAGAGATCAAGACCACCTTTGATCCCAAACAAAAACAAGTATTTATCTCTACAGGGTTCAAGGTGATGAAAGCTGAAGATCCTGTTAAGAATTCTAGTACCAAGAGTTCTACTTCAGCTTTAACTCACTCCAGTAACAACAAGAAGACTGATCTGCTGTGTGTCACTGCTGCACAGCCTGAACCATCCATTTCAAAGAGCAAGCTTCACCCTAAGGAGCCTGCTACATCATCTGAAAAAATGGAGAAAGAAAAGGAAAGTGTTCAAGCTTAGTTTTCTTTAGGAAAGAAGACTCTCAGAAGGAAAGATTTGGATTGTGTTATGTGTGGTAGTACTTCATATATGGCTAAGGATTGTCAATACAATCATAAGAGTACTATCCATATGATCAAGAAGAAAACTTCTGAGAATAAGAAGAAACAAACAGCTTCGGAAGGAAAATCTGTTTCCTTCGGAAGCTCCAAAATGAAGAAGAAGGCAAGTAGGAAATTGCCTTCAGAAGAAAAGTTGGTCTCGGAAGAAAGCAATGTTTCCGAAGCACTGAAGCTTGCTATAGTAAAAGCAAGATCTTCCAAAGGTTCTATCTCCAAAGCTTCCGAAGCTACAAAAGCTTCCGAAGTATTGAAGGTCAAGCCCAGTCTTCCAAAGGTGGTGTGGAAGATGAAGGAAGACCTTGAGACTGAAAGCTCCTCTTCAGCAACAACAAATGATCCTCAAAGCCTGAACATAGAATCATTTACTATTTCCTTGCCTTTATCTGAATTTAATAAGCCCAAGACCAATAAGGCTTGGGTTTCCAAATGTAACTAAATCATCTCTTTTGTGCAGGGACAGCCAAAGGCAAACAGAAATGTGTGGATCATTGATAGTGGCTACTCCAGGCACATGACAGGCAATGAGTCCCAACTTCAATACTTTGAAAGAATTGATGGAGGACCAGTTGCTTTTGGAGGAGATGCAGGAGGTTACATCACTGGTAGGGGCATGGTCTCAAATGGTAAGCTCAGCATTGAGAAGGTAAATTTTGTCAAGGAGCTTGGATACAATCTTTTGAGTGTGTCCTAATTTTGTGACCAAAAACATCACATGCTCTTTACTGAGCATGAATGCATTGTTCTCAAGCCTGGGGTTGACATTCCTCAGGAGCACATTCTACTCAGAGCCCCCAGGAAAGGTAACATGTACAAGATGGACTTGCAGGAAACATCTCCCTCTAGAGAGATTTCTTGCTTTCTATCTAAAGCAAATAGTGATGAGTCTTTCCTTTGGCATAAAAGAATGTGCCATGTAAACTTTAAGAACATGAATAAACTGATTAAGAATGATTTGGTAACTGGAATGCCAAAAAAAGAGTTTACAAGTGATGACCACTCTGTTGCATGCTTGAAGGGGAAGCAACACAAGGTGTCTCACAATCCAAAGGAAATGAACTCTATCACTACTCCCCTACACTTGTTACATATGGATCTGTTTTAGCCCCACCAGTGTAATGAGTTTAGGAAGGACCTTATACTGTTTGGTGATCATAGATGATTTCACAAGATTCACTTGGGTGTTTTTCCTTAGAACTAAGGATGAAACTCCTAAAATCTTAAAGAATTTCATTCTGAAAATTGAGAATCAATCTGATCACAAGGTCAAAATCATAAGATATGATCAAGGAACCGAAATCAAAAACCAAATCCTTGATACATTCTGTGATGAAAAGGGTATTTCAAGACAATACAGTGCTCCCAGGACTCCCCCAGCAAAATGGTGTTGTTGAGAGGAGAAATAGGACACTTATTGAAGCTGCAAGAACCATGTTGTCTGACTCTAAACTGCCCATCATCTTCTGGGCAGAGGCTGTCAACACAGCCTGCTATGTGCAAAATAGAGTTTTGGTAGTTAAGACACATAGTAAGACTCCTTATGAACTGTGGCACAAAAGGAGACCATTCATTGGTTTTCTCAGAACATTTGGATGTCCTTGCACCATTTGAATACCAAAGATCAAATAGCCAAGTTTGCTGAGAAATCAGATGATGGACACTTTGTTGGGTATTCTTCTCAAGCTAAGGCTTATAGAGTATACAATCTCAGAACTAGAATCATTAAGAGTCAGCCAATGTGACTTTCAATGAACACACACCATGTGTAAAAGGTTCTGGTCTGGATTGGCTATTTGATCTTGACTTAGTTACCAACTGTTTTAACAAATCTTGTGAGAATGTTTCAAGATCTACAGATATCAGGTCAACAGAAGATCTTGATCCAAGATTTGAACTGAGAAGACCAAACAAGAAGACTACTTCAGCTCCAGTGGTGACTAACCCTGCAATTGAAGCTCCCATCAGCACTAGCATGACAAATACTACTGATTCAAATGAATTGCCTTCAAATTCCAGCTCAGAGGCTCAGAATTCAGGAGAAGGAACTTCAAATGCAGGAGGAGGAACTGGAGGTGGTGACAGTGACCAAGAATTTCTTGATGCTGATAACCACTCCATTGAAGACAACATGAATGATGTCACACACTCATAGGATCAAGTCTCTCTTGATAAGTGTGTTGATGTAATGGGAGACACCATATTGCCAGATCAGAATTTCTCAAATTTAAATATATCTAACCAACTTGCTGTGATCCCTTAACTTCAGAACCACAAGTCACATCCCACCACAAACATCATTGGAAATGTTGACTCAGGGGTAAGAACAAGAGGACAAGCTCATGACAGCCATGTTTGTCTACATTCTTATTTCTTATCCCAGATAGAGCTGAAGAAGGTTGATGAGGCTTTGAAGGATGGAAGCTAGATTGAAGCTATGCAAGATGAGCTGCTTCAAATCAGAAGACAGAAGGTTTGGAACTTATGCCCTCTTCCTCAAGGGAAGAGTGTCATAGGAACCAAATAGGTATTCAGGAATAAGAAAGATGATAGTGGGATCATCATCAAGAACAAGGCTAGACTGGTTGTCCAAGGATACACTCAAGAATAAGGGATTGATTACACTGATGTCTTTGCTCCAGTTGCAAGACTTCAAGCTATAAGAATATTTCTGGCTTATACTGCATCCAAGGATTTCAAGGTCTACCAGCTTGATGTGAAGTGTGCCTTTCTCTATGGGGTGATTGATGAAGAAGTTTATATTAAACAACCACCTGGCTTTGCAGACCCAGATCATCCTGATTATGTCTACAAATAAAGCCCTTTATGGACTGCATCAAGCTCCAAGAAAGTGGTATGAGACTTTATCAACATACCTCTGTCAACATGGATACAAAAGAGGTACTATTGATGGACTCTCTTTATCAAAGAAATAGGAAATGACACATTGCTAGTTCAGATATATATTGATGACATCATCTTTGGTTCAACTAATCCAAAGCTTTGCAAGGACTTTGAGATGCTGATGAAGAATAGATTTGAAATGAGTGCCATGGGGGAACTCAATTTCTTTCTAGGAATTCAAGTGAAGCAGGTTGATGATGGCATCTTCATCAGTCAGTCAAAGTATGTACAGGACATACTTACAAGATTCAAGATTACTGACTATAAGGTTGCAAAGACACCCATAGCCAGAAACCACTCCTTTGGTCTTGATCTTGAAGGGGAGTGTGTTGATGAACATCTCTACAGGGCTATGATTGGGTCACTTATGTATCTTACTACTAGCAGGCCTGATATCATGTTTGCCACATGTATATGTGCAAGATATCAAGCCAAACCCAGGATGCCACACCTAATCACTGTCAAAAGGATCCTTAGATATCTCAAAGGTGCTCCAAATCTAGGCCTTTGGTATACAAAGAATTCAGACTTCAATCTATATGCTTATATAGATAGTGATTATGGTGGTTGCAACATGACTGCAAAGTCCACATCTGGGGGGTGTCAGTTCCTGGGTGGAAGGATAGTCTCATGGCACTGCAAAAAGCAATCCTGTGTGTCTGCATCAACTGCTGAAGCTGAATATATTGCTGCTGCCACCTGCTATGCTCAAGTGCTTTGGATTCAGAATCAGATGCTACACTATGGGTTCAATTTCAAAGAAACTCCCATCCACATAGACAACAACAGTGCCATCTCTATTACAGAGAATCCTGTGCAGCACTCAAGGACCAAACACATCAATATCAGGTATCATCTGATTAGAGATAATTTTGAAAAGGGGTTGATAAAACTAATCAAAGTTAACACAAATGAACAATATGTTGATTTGTTCACAAAATCTTTTGATGAACAGAGATTTAAATATCTTGTATCAGCTATTGGGATGATTAACTTCGAATAGTTTTTTTCTAATAACTTAATCAATATTATTTCTTAAAACTGTGTGTCCTAGGTTGCCTATTAGATCACTTCATAAGCCCAGTTCTTTTTGGAAGAAAAACGAACTTTTAAAATGATATCTCTTAGAATGATGAAAATTTACCTTCGGAAGAAGCAAAAGTTGCCTTCGGAAGAAATTTATGTCTAAATCGTTTAAACAGCTTATCTGAGATTTACCTTCGGAAGAAATTCTTGAAGTATCTTCCGAAGCTTAAATTTTGGTATAAGTACTTAAATGCATTTTAGGAACAAATTTCTTCCGAAAGCAATTTAGTCTCGGAAGACTATTTATTTCTCCGAAGCCAAAATTTTCAAAACTCTTTGAAATATCTTCCGAAGCAAAATTGCCTTTGGAAGCTTTGATTGCAAAGCTTCCGAAAACAAAATTGCCTTCGGAAGATTTTACTACTTCAAGAAAACTAACTTTTTGGGCGCCTTTTTCAGAAGTAGGACCCACTTGCGGATTTCAAAGTTTATCTTTTTGTCATAACTTTGTCTCAAATCCAGAGTATATCTTTCCAAACGGTTCTATTTCATCTCACTTCTATCATTTTTCCTTAACCTAAAATTACCCCCAAATTTTATCTTCTTCGTCTTTCCTTCACTACAAAGCTTCTTCAAATGGCCAATCTTGATCGTCGTAACGACCCTGATTTCACCATGCACCTACACAGGCAACACAATCAAGTTGCCCTGTTAAACTCTGAGAAGGATCCAAGCTTCTCAGATTTGTATAGGTACCTTTCTTTGTCTCACTAGTTCACCTCCTTTACAATTGATCCTCCTTTCTATGAGGATCAGTTGCTTGAGTTCTGGAGGAACTGTCAAGAGGTCACCATGGACGGGGAGAAGGCACTGTCTGCCACAGTACAGGGGAGGACGGTTTTCATCACTCCAGCCATCATCAACACCCATTTACAGCTGGATGATGAAGCAGGTGAACTGTCTTTCCCAAAAGCTGCTGTCAACCAATCCTTTAAGTAGATGGGATATGAAGGTGACTTTTCAGTCAAGACCTTCAGGAAGGGGAAGGTCTCATTCCAATGGAAATACCTCCTCCATGTTGTCATACATATCTTATCCAACAAACATGGAGGATGGGACCAGATTCTAGAAGAACTCTCCTTCATTGTCCATGGGATGGTTCAAGGGGCCAAATTCAGGTACTCTCAGTTTGTATTTACAAATTTACTAGCGAATTTGGATTCCTTAGAATATTACATGTTCCCCTGGTATGTTCAACACATTCTCAACTGTGAATTGGGACCACAGTTGAGGGGAACAGGTAATGTTCTTAAACTTGCATATATGAGTCCTGGCATTTTCAAGATATTGAAAAAGCCAACTGTTGGGTTCTCAGAGGTAGAAACAGCCCTTGTCCCAAAAATGTTTGAGCTCATTGCTCAGGGTGACATCCTAGCAGCCCCAGCTAGTAATGAACCAACACCCTCTACTTCTCACCCACTTCAAACACAGCCCACCATCACCATCACCTATAAAAGAAAACACAAACAAACCCCTGCACTTGCTACTGAGCATGTGCAGGCCCCCATATCACAACCCATACAGGAGGAAGTGGAATCTCGAGCTCCCACTTCCCCTGAGGAGCACACCACTCCCATCTTTCAAACAATCAGTGCTGAGGTTCCTCATGCTCAGCTTGATGAGCTCACAACTCCACAAACAGCCTTAACCCATCACTCTGAGTCTCAACACTATAGTGATCAACCTTCAGGGGAAAGCTACCATCCCCAGCCTCTTGAGCTCAACCGCCCCATACCCAGCCTTGACTTCTACTCTGATGAAGATTTGGGTTTCAGTGAGTATCATGACTCTCCCCTTTCTACCCACACTCAAGGGGAGATGAGTACTCCTGCTTCACCTATGTCTAGCCCATATCAGACACCCCAAACTGAGGTGGATCTTCCTGTGATTGTCCAGGAGACCCATGTGGAAGAGGCTCTCACTTTTTCTAGTGATTACATCTTTAAGACCTCAACCACGACAACCCAGCCTCTTGACATTGTCATAGGGCAGGGGAAATCCAGTAGCCAAGAACCCCATGCTGGTGGTGAGGGAGCGGACCTCGGTTCACCTCCTTCATCCCTCAATAATTCTTCAACTGAAGATGAGGGGAGTCTAAAACTTAGGGTGCACCAACTCGAAGACATCTGCACCCAACTAGTTTCACAAATAGCTCACCTTGAATCACAGGTGACTATCTTGCAAAGGAGGATCCATGACCAGCAACTTGAGATCACCGATCTCAAGGGCCAGTTAGCTGAGAGACCTATAGGACAAACTCATCTAGGTCCACAAGAACCTATGGATGTTATGGCTCACTTCCCCAGCTCACCTATGCATGAGGGTGATGCTACCAAAAAGGGGGAGGAAGTTCTGACAGCCAAAGAACCTGGGAGTTCTTCCTCAAGTATGGACATACAGGACTTACCATCCTATCTTGTAGTTGTCCATGCTCAGCAACCTTCTCTAGATAGCGATATGGAACTGCTCCTTCAACAACTGTTTGAGGAGGGAATGCCAAGAGCAATGTTTGCCCCATCTGAGAACCCAAACTGGGGTTGGGGGTATGACAGTGATTGGAAAGCTCTTGTGATCTCTAGAGCTCAGGGTCAACAAGAAATTCTCAACACCTCCACCCTGAGTTTCTATGAGAGTATAAACTTGGTAGATCTGGCACTTGTAAACCCAAGCAATAACAGACAAGCTGTCAGATTAGCCCATCAAATTCAAGACTGGGTGCTGGCAGAATTCAAAAGTAGAACCGCATCATATAGACAGAGGCTAGCAGTTGAAGCCTTTGGTTAACTGGATGTTGAGGTAGACCCCAAGATTAGTTTCGAAGGGAAAGCCTTGACTGAAGGCCCAGAGGCTGAGACTGTGAACCTTGAGACAAGATCTCCTCCAGCACCCCATACCCTTAGTGAGGCACCAGCTGGTGATGGTGCTTCACAACCTCTCTCTGGCCAGAGCTTGACTGCTGAATCAAGCAATGAAGGCCAAAGCTCTCCTCAGGTTGAGTCATCAGGATCTGCAATTGATAAAGGCAAAAGGAAGATGACTCCTGAAGAGATTGAGGAAGAAAAGAGAGAGAGGAAGAGGAAGCTGAGGGGAGAGAGTTCAAGTGGTTTCCCAGGATTCATGCAAGCTGCAATTCTGGCTGCCCCTATACCAAACACTTAAGAAGATGAATTAAGGGTAGCCAGGCTCAACTATCTGGGGACCAAGAACTACAACATAGATGAACTCATCTCTCTCCCCTAAGAGGAGTTAAATGAACTGGCTGACATTGAATGGTCAAAGAAGAGGAAGGAAGCAGAGGATGCAGCCTTGACCCTCAAACACAAGGAAGAAATAAAGAGAAAAAGGCTTTACAAGAACATTCCTGTCCTCTCCCCAGTTCAAAAAATTCCTGAGTCAGAGACTGTGGCTGCTAAACAACCTCAGGTAGTTGATGAAAAAGTAAGATTAAAAATGATCAACTACCTGAGTACCACAGGTCTCTATCAGGCACTTGCACTCCTTCCCTTGCCTTATGATTATATATTATTTGAATACAATAAGAAGCTGGAAGAGCAAGCCAAGAAAGAAAGGCAAGCTGCAAAGAAGAGGCAAAGGGAAGAAGCTGCAAAATCAAGAGCCATCATCCAGAAAAGTCATAAAAAGTCTACAGATAGACAGAGGATGATGAGCTTCTTGAAGCTGTATGGGTTCTCTGGAAGGAGGCTTGGTCCCATGTCTCTATCCACAATGGATGAGCACATAAGGGTGATCAAGCAGAAGATAAAAAGGGGAGAGCTTGTGGACCTTCATTCATCATCAAGTCAAGCTCAACCTGAAGTTGAGGTAAAGGTGGAACCTACAGAGACAACACCACCTACACCTGAAGCTGCTAAACAGCCAACTTCATCTTCTAACCCACAATAGGGTTCTTCTCCCTCTCCTTCTAAAACTGGGAGAGAGAAGATCCCAACTAAGAGGGAATCCACTAAAGAACCTGGTACTGAAGACCAACCCTCTCAGTTAAAATCATCAGGGAGGAAAAAGAGGATGGCCAAAAGAAGATCATCTTCAAAGAAGAAAAGAAGAAAGGCATCCTCCTCCCAACCTCAGGATGAGTCAGAACATCCTGAGGAAGTGCATGAAGAGGACTCTCAACGAACTCCTATCATAGTAGAGCCTCTCTCTATTGGAAGACAAATTCTGTCCTGGACTTTTGCTGAAGATCCAGACAGATGATATGTCACTAGAGATCAGGGAGAACAACATGTCTACTTCACAAGTGACATGCTTGAACTCCCTCTGCATGATCTCTATGACATGAGAAGGTACTTCATGAGTCTGAAGAATCCAGATCTGCTGATGAAGAAAGGAATTCTGAAGATCCTCATGTGGACTATCCCAGTCTGAAGAATCTCTCTGTTTTGGTAGCATCAGCCTAGGGGGAGTTTGTAGGAACCTCTGAAGTTAAGAGGCTGATGCAACCAAAATATACCAAAACAACCAAGTCTTCCAACATGCACTTCGGAACAAAGGTGAACTAGCTTCAGAAGTTTTACACACTCAAGAAAAATGCTAAGTGTAAAATCTTCCGAAGCCAAAGTTCATAAGAAACTACTGCGGAAGCTTTACACTGAACTTGAAAAATATTCCAAGTATAAAGTCTTTCGAAGCCAAAGACTCAACTCTTCCGAAGGTAAAAGATGAAGTCTTCCAAAGCTCTCAAAACAAAGTCTTCCGAAGCTGTTTAAAGACAAGACTGATTTTCCTCTGAAGAGAGAGAAAAGATACCTTTTCCATCAACTTTATCATAAAGCAACCTACATTCCGCTGCATGCTCTAGTAGTTCACCTGCTATCACTAGTTGGTGAAACTTTCATACTTTATGATAAAGTAGATAAGGTCTTCGCCTGCAAGTTTCTGTTTTTGTTCCTTCTTTACTTTTTGTAATAGAAAAGTCAGTGAGCTATGACTTGTCATAGTGACTAGTCAAAAGGCAATCTACGTTTTGACTTTAAGCTGATCTTGTTGTCTAGATTAATCACTTCCAACTGTCTTTTTGCATATTGACGGTTGTAGGATGTAGTATAAGTTGTCTCCGGTTCTTTTAGTCAAATATACTAGTACAACACTTGTAATAGAACTAGAGAAGCAATATACAACTTCCTTGAAAACTTTATCTTGTGCTCTTGTTCTTGTTTTACTTGTGTTTATCTTGTATCTTCAGTAAAGGTTCACAGTTCCCTATTTGAATTGTTAAGTGATCTTAAGATCCTCTTAAGTGTGTTAACTAAGTGCAAGCTTAAGTACCCTTTAACGGTCCTGCATTCCTAGACCCAAATAATTCAATCTGGTTGCCCTTAACTCATGCTCCTGAGTGTTTAGTAGGGGCAACCCTGATTGTAGCATGCATGAAGTCGGGGGTCTCATTTGTTCTCTCTCCTCTTGCCTTACTCTTCCTCTCCCTCTTCTCCTCCTCTATTTCCTCATCATTCATTGGCTTATTTCCCTTGTCAAGCATAGGCATGTATGACTCAGGGAGGAGAGAGCTTTGGGCATCTTGAATTGATTTAGATCTTGAGCTTTAGCCAGAGAGAGGGTGTGAGACACCTTCACCAGCTAGTGTATCACTGAGGGTACTGGGTGCTGAAGTAGTTATAGTCTCAAGGTTCACAGGGTCTCCAGTTGGGCCATTAACTGAGGTTTTCCTTTCGAAACTAATCTTTGGGTCTGCCTTAATATCCAGTTGACCAACAGTTTTCCCTACTATCCTCTATCTATATAGCTTTGATTTCCTTTTGAACTCTTTAAGCACCCTCAACTTGATCCTCTCAGCCAACCTTTCAGCTTGCTTGTTATGACTTAGGTTGGCAAGCGACAGGTCAACCAGAGAAAAACTCTCATAGTATCTCAGGGTTTGAAAATTGAACACTTCTTGTTACCCTTGAGATCTAGAGAATACCAGGGCTCTTCTATCATTATCATACCTCCATCCAACTATTAGAATGTCAGCGGGGTAGGATGGGGTAGACATATCCATTGGTATGCCCTTCTCAAATAGGCTTTGAATCAATGCATCCATATTGATATGGGCTTGAGGAGGTTGTTTAGTATGGACAACTACAAGTAAGGATGGTGAGGCCTCTAAGTCCATACTCTGGGTAGTGTTCTCAGGTTCTAGAATTGTAGTTAAGACTTTCTCCCTCTTTTTGGTAGCATCACCTACTTGCATAGGTGAGCTAAACGTTATGTCCACCACATCCACAGGTTCTTGTGGGGCTGATTGAACACGCCTGGCAGTCCTCTCAGCTAGCTTGCCCTTGAGATTGGTGATCTCAAGTTGCTTATTAAGGACCTACCTTTGTAAGGTAGCCACCTGAGATTCTAGGTGACTAACCTTTGAGACTAAGTAGGTGCATGTTTGTAAAAGTTTGTTGTAAGGCCCATTCCCGGAGACCTCACAGTTGGTTAATCACAGCATTTTTTATATAAGATAAATGCATTTCATAAAAGCATCGTAGTGGATTAAGTTATCAAAAACCATTCATGCATTAATATTTTATGTTGCTAAATATTACATCATTGTATTTTAACAGTTACAAAAGAATCATTCAATTATATTACAAAACAACAAAACATCATGCACGAATGGATGCCAGTCTTGCCCGCCAAGTAGCCTCACCCGTTTGCCATCCTCAGCAACAACCTTACCAGCCAACTGATATGCATATAAAAAGTTAGCTTTGCTGAGTGAGTTCTAGTTTAATAATATAGAAAAATACACTTTGTAACTTCGTTTGGTGATCATTCATCAATATACATAATCATCACAAAGTGATTCATTATCTTTCTTTCTTTCATTATCTTTCTCTTTCATTAACTAGGATTGCACAAAGCAAGAGCCTACATTGTTGGTTGGCAACAGATGCCGAACCCCTATCGGCAAACGTTCATCATGGTAGCTAACCCCGACAGTTGATCCACACTGCTAGGCATAAAGCCTGCTCATGAACTAGGATCCCATTCATTCACTGGTCAATCCCCAGGATCGACCCCAGATGTGCATCCTCATGGGCTATACAGCCGCACATCAGTTGAGCTAACGACAAAAAGGTCGTGCACCTCCATTCATTGTGCTTGCAAGGCTTTTCATTCATTGTAAGGGCCCGGGGTAACATTAATTAAGTTTCACTGTTCTTCTTTTATTCTTTCGTGTCCACTTGTTAAGGATAATACTTATTAAGATGCACATTACATAATCACATAACATGAAAATATTATAGACATAGAAAAGCAGCACATAGAAAGAACCAAGCATAATAATCTTTAAACAAGCATAATCTTTCCTTATATAGAAGTGCTCCATACTTAAATTCTACTCCCAAAATTTCCAGAAAATCCCAAGTCTAAAGACAAATGCGGATGAACTTAGACAAATGCGGATGAGCATAACCAAAGCGGATGAACAAATGCGGATGAACATTCTCAGGAAATTTGCTAAGTGTCAGGAAATGCGCATGAACCGAATGCGGATGACTAAGGCAATACACATGGACACTGTAGGAAATGCGCATGAAGACTTAGTAAATGCTCATGAACAAAACAAATGCGAATGATCACTTAGTAAATGCATGAAACAAATGTGGATGAACACTTAGTAAATGCGCAGGAAGACTTAGCAAATGCGCATGAACAAAACAAATGCGGATGATCACTTAGTAAATGCACATGAAGACTTAGCAAATGCGCATGAACAAAACAAATACGGATGAACATAAAAACTAACCTGAAATTCATCTTATGCCATTACAAGTCCCAATCATCATTTTAACATGAACACAGCTTAGATCTATCAGTCTAACACTTAGATCATAGACTTTAAACGATCAACAAGAGAAGCTCATATCATAACCATAACATCAACATCATTCGCACCATATATGAAAATCATAACTTGTTTCGAAAACATCAGTCAAATATGCAAACCAGCCCCCAAATAAGCAGAAAACATTTAAAAGAGGGGACCTAGAACTCACCTCTACTGCTTTCGAGTAAAACTCCTCCAAACCCGAGAGCAACCTGGAGTTCAAATGCCTAAACACACCAAAACACAAAACCAAACACAAAAGAACACATAAGAATCAGTCCCGAAGTTGAAAGCTCAGCTGAAACCGAACAAAACACACAAAAACTCACCTTCAAGCCGAATCTTCTTCTTCTTCTCTCTAGAACTGATGGAAACTCTGCTTTTCTTCTTTCTAGCAGTAGAAGCAGTTGGTGCAGCATTGTAGTGGGTGGCCATGCCCACTTTAAACATAAAATAATAATGTTTGTCCTTTTATACACTTTAGCCCCTCCACTTTTGCAACTTCTTCTTTTGTCATTATTTTTTTCTTTCAAGATACTTTTCTTTTCCTTTATTTTAAACAAACTTTCAGGTGTTACATTTATGCACCCTGAAGGTTGATCACCTGAGTTTTGAGACTTAGAGTGAAGGCCTGAGGCTTGGGTAATGAGCTTATCAGGCTGAGCATGAGGAATATAAGCACTGATAAATGAAATAATAGAAGTGGTTTGCTACTCTGGGGAAGTAGGAGCTCTTAGTTCCACTTCCTCTTGCATTGGTGAGTGTATGGGGGCCTCCTCAATCTGAATAGACTGAGTAGGGGTTCGCTTGGGTTTTCTTTGGTAGGTGATGGTTATTTGTGGCTATGTGGGTGGTGCAGATGTAGAAGGTGTGGGTTCAACATTGACTGGTACTGCCAAGTTGTCACCTTGAGCAATGAGATCTAACATTTTTGGGACCAGGGCTGTTTCTACCCTTGAGAAATCAACATTGGGTTTTCTCAAGATTTTGAAGATGCTGGGCTTCATCTGTCGCAATTTAAGAGTAGTACATGTTCCCCTCAACTGTGAGCCATGTTCACAGTTAAGAATGTGCTGGACATATCTAGGGAACATGTAGTACTCTAATGAGTCCAAGTTAGCAAACAAGTTTGTGTAAACAAACTGAGAGTACCTGAACTTGACCCCTTGAACCGTTCCATGGACTACATAGGATAAGTCATCAGGAATTTGATCCCATCCTCCATGTTTCTTTGATAAAGAGTGGATTTCAACATAGAGAAGGTACTTCTATTGGTAGGAGACCTTACCCGTCTTAAGGGATCTGACTGTGAAGTCCCCTTTCTAGCCCATCTACCTAAATGATTCATTTATAGCTTCTTTTAGGAAGGAAAGCTCGCCTTCTTCATGATCCAGCCTGAGATAAGTGTTGATTGTGGCTGGGGTGATGAAAACTATCTTCCCCTACATTGATGCAGATAGTGCCTTCTCTCCGTCCAAGATGACCTCTTGGTAGGTCCTCAAGAACTCCAGTTGTTGTTCATCATATAATGGAGGGTCTATTTTGAGTGTGGTGAGGTAGGATGATTGAGTGAGAAAGCAGAAAACGTCTAAGAAACCAGGATCTTTCTCATACGATAATAGAGCAACCTAGTTGTGTTTTTTGTGAAGGTACATGGAGAAATTTGGTTGGGTTTGTGGTTTAGGGTTGGCCATTTAATAAAGCTTCAACAAGAAGAAAGCTAAGAACAATAAGGAATTGTGGGTGAATTTAGGGTTAGATGTTTGTAGATGAAGAGGACGAAGAAAGAGGGGGAACCGTTGTAAGGCTGTATATATGATTGGATGTGAGACAAAGTTAATGCTAAAGAACAAACTTTGAAATCCGAATGTCGGTCCCACCTCTGAAAAAGTGCCCAAAAAGGTAGATATCTTGAAAGTTAAAAATCTTCCAACGGTAATATGTCTTTGGATGTTTTGAGAAAACTTCTGAAGCCTATTTGACTTTGGGATATATTCCTTAGTTTGAGAAGAATTGCATTGGAAGAAAAATACTTAGAGTGGTTTTTCTTACGAGACATATTTGGTTTTGGAAGATATTAAACATCAGAAGTTTTATTAAAAGGATGAATAAAGCTTCCGAGACTTAATTGCTTTTGGAAGAAAATTATCCTTCAAAACATATAAGTACTTAGAATATATCATAATTTTATTCTGAATGTAAATTTCTTATTAAGTAGTTATTTGTTTTAAAGACATAAGTTTATTCCAAAGTCAACTTAATGTCTTCCGAAAGAAATAGATCTTCAATTCTTAAAATTTTAAGGAATATTAGTGATAAAAAATGTTCTTACAAGGTAAACAGGGTTTATATAAGTGATTGATTAGAAAACTTTAAAGACACATATTTGAAAAATAATCTTGAAATTAATTTAAGAAAATCTTGTCAAAGTTAATCATCCTAATAGTTGATACAAGATATTTAAATCGCTGTTCATCAAAAGCTTTTGTGAACAGATCAGCATATTGTTCATTTGTGTTAACATTGACCAGTTTTATCAATCCCTTTTCAAAATAATTTCTTATCAAATGATACCTGATGTTGTTGTGCTTTGTCTTTGAGTGCTGCACTAGATTCTCTGTGATATAGATAGCATTGTTGTTGTCTATATGGATAGGAGTCTCCTTAAAATTGAATCCATAATCTATGTTGGACTCAACAAGTGTATAAAAAGGATAATGCTTGCCATAATCAAACCTAATGTGTTCTAGCATTCAAACAATCATTAACTAACACATTAGCATCATTAACATTCATAACATACACTAATTATTGTTTAAAATTTCTTAGATAAAAGAAATTTTTGCACAAGTGTCCTTAGCAGATGAAGATCTATCCACAGCGGATGAACAAGTAGCTGCAGCGGATGAACAAGTAGCTGCAGCGGATGAACAAGTAGCTGCAGCGGATGAACAAGTAGCAGCAGCGGATGAAGATCAAGTCTAAGTCTCTACAGCAGATGACCATCACACACATAGTGGATGACCAAGTTTACAGCTGATGAATAGTCCACAATGTATGTTCATCCACAACGGAAGAACACTCCATAATGGACACTATCATGCAAACACAAAGTTTTCACAACGGACAACATCCAAGACACAACAGACATGTTATCCAACATCCACAGCAAACAACTTATCATGGACAATGGATAGCTAATCATCCACAGTGGATGACTTATAGACTTAGGATTATATGTAATTTCTTTTTACATAAGGGTATTTTTGTAACTATACATAGCTCTTTGTAGAGGCTTTAAATAGTAGTATACCCTAATCCTTTGTAAGCTTTTGAATGATCAATCAAACAAGTAGTTTATTATTATTATTCAAGCATTCAAGCATACAAACATTCATTCATACACACACACATAGATATCATATCATTAATCATGGGTTTTCGCACTATGATTTATGAGTATTGATTCTATAACAATTTGTTGTTATATTTGAGAGATTGAAATCCATCCTTGGGGAATTCATTGTTTTGTTCTAGTGTTCTAAGTTCAAAACTTGAATTCCATCAATCTAGCATCTGATTATGAATCCAAAGTACTTGAGCATAACAACTTACAGTAGTAATATATTCAGCTTTAGCAATTGATACAGACACATAAGATTGCTTCTTGCATTGTCATAAGAGTATCCTTCCCCCAAGGAATTAACATCCCCCTGATGTAGACGTTGCAGTCATGTTGCATCCACCATAGTCACTATCTGCATATGCATACAGATTGAAGTTAGAATTCTTTGGATACCAAAGTCCCATCTTGGGAGCTCCTTTGAGGTATCTAAGAATCCTCTTGATACAGACATATAAGATTGCTTCTTGCATTGCCATAAGAGTATCCTTCCCCCAAGGAATTGACATCCCCCTGATGTAGACGTTGCAGTCATGTTGCATCCACCATAGTCACTATCTGCATATGCATACAGATTGAAGTTAGAATTCTTTGGATACCAAAGTCCCATCTTGGGAGCTCCTTTGAGGTATCTAAGAATCCTCTTGATAGCAACCAGGTGTGACATCTTGAGGTTGGCTTGATATCTTGCACATATGCATGTGGCAAACATGATATCAGGCGTACTGGCTGTAAGATACATAAGAGACCTAATCTAGCACTATAAAGATGTTCATCAACACACTCCCCCTCAAGATCAGGTCTTAAGGAGTGGTTTCTGGCTATGGGAGTCTTAGCAACCATGCACTTATTTAGATGAAATCTAGTAACTAAGTCTTGCACAACTTTGACTGGTTTATGAAGATGCCATTGTCAACCTGCTTCACTTGAATTCCTAGAAAGAAATTGAGTTCCCCCATGACAATCATTTCAAATCTATTATTCATCAACTTCTCAAACTCTTCCCCCATGGCACTCATTTCAAATTTATTCTGCACCAGCTTCTCAAGCTCTTTGTAGAGCTTTGGATAGTTCATGTTCCCTCTTCCCAAACAATGGACACACTACTATATGGCCATTAAGAGAACTATAAATCTCTCTACCCATACTCTCATAGAGTTGTATGGTATCCTTAGTGGTTACCAAGTGGAGATGAACATGCAAAATCATTCAATCAGCTCTTCAAGCAATCAATAGAGTTCATCCCACCATGTGGTTGAAAGGGATAGTAGAGCACCACAACATCATCTTATCTTCTACCCTGACAAGTCACAAAAGGGTCCTTTCATCACCTTTTCTGTGACACTAATGGAGAGCTACAACCAAGGAAACCCATTCCAAGAGACAAGCTCTTCACAAGCCATTGTGTCTGCTGATCAAAGTTGTGGCAACTTTCTTTTCACTCTTGAAGACTTTGATTGTATCCATCCAGATGACTTAGAGTATATAGAGAGAGTCCAGCAAATGGCTCTTCTCACTCACAGAGCCAAGAAGTTCTACAAGAGAACTAGAAGGAAGTTTCCCAACAATGTATCCAGTGGAAAGTTTGGACTGGATAAAAGCAAAGTGAAGTATTACAACTATAACTAGATGGGAAACCTTTCTAGGGAGTGCAAGGCACAAAGGAA
The DNA here is from genome assembly GCA_025506505.1 of Flaveria sonorensis. Classification (NCBI taxonomy): domain Eukaryota; kingdom Viridiplantae; phylum Streptophyta; class Magnoliopsida; order Asterales; family Asteraceae; genus Flaveria; species Flaveria sonorensis. The sequence continues at coordinate 42,698,585 of CM046436.1, read as the reverse complement.
AAATGGTGGCCAAGCACAATCCAGGCCCAACTACACTGATACAGCTTCAAGATCTGAGAAGCCAAGCCAACCAAAACAACAAGCTGTTGTTACTGTTGAGGAAGAAGGCTTTACTAGAGCTTTGAGGTTGAAGATGTATCATAAATTTGAATGGTTATCCATTTCCTATTGATTTAATGCTTATGGAACTAAGAGAATTTGATGTTGTTATAGGAATGGATTGGCTAGTCCTACATCACGCAGAAATAGTGTGTGATAAAAAGATCTTTCGACTACAGTTACCCAACGGCAAACGGTTAACCATATTAGGAGATCACACTGAAAAAACTAAAAATCTCATCACGATAGCACAAGCACAAAAATATATGAGAAAAGGATGCATTGCCTTTTTGGCCTATTGTGTAAACACCACAGAGAATAAGAAGATTAAAGACGTGCCAGTAGTACGAAAATACCTTGAGGTATTTCTGGACGAGCTCCCAGGACTTCCACCTGATAGACAAGTGGAGTTTCGTATTGACTTAGTATCTAGTACAATACCAATTTCCAAGTCTCCGTATAGACTAGGCCCGATAGAAATGCAAGAAATCAAGAAGCAACTAGAAGAACTACTTCAAAAAGGGTTTATCCAGCCAAGCTCTTTGCCTTAGGGAGCACCTATCCTGTTTGATAAGAAGAAAGATGGGAATGCATATGTGCATTGATTATAGAGACTTAAATAAAGTCACTATAAAGAATAAGTACCCCTTACCAAGGATCGATGATTTATTTGATCAATTGCAAGGAGCAAGTTGCTTTTCAAAATCAGACTTGCGATCTGGATATCATCAGGTAAAGGTCACGCTAGAACATGTACCTAAGACTGCTTTCAGGACTAGGTATGATCATTATGAATTTTTGGTAATACCGTTTGGGCTTACCATCGCAACTGCAATATTCATGGACCTTATGAAGAGTTTGTAAACCTTATCTCGATAAGTTTGTGATGGTATTTATCGATGACATTCTGATATACTCTAAGAATGAGACAGATCATGAACAACACTCAGATCAATTCTTGAATTGCTTAAGAAAGAAAAACTTTATGCAAAGTTTTCCAAGTGTGAGTTTTGGATACGTGAAGTTCAATTCCTAGGCCACTTAATCAATGAACAAGAAATACTAGTTGATCTCGTGAAGGTTGAGGCTATCAAGAAATGGGAAGTGCCGAAGAATCCACTGAAATCAGAAGATTTCTTGGGTTAGCAGGATATTATAGGAGATTTATTCAAGATTTCTCCAAGATTGCTATGTCATTAACAACGTTAACCCAGAAAGCCACTAAGTTTAATTGGAGACCTAAACAAGAAGAAGCCTTTAACACATTGAAACAGAAGTTGTGCAGAGCCCCAATATTATCACTTCCTGAAGGAACTAAAGATTTTATTATCTATTGTGACGTGTCTCATTATGGTATGGGATGTGTACTCATGCAAAGGGGTAAAGTAATTGCCTACGCTTCTCGACAATTGAAGAATCACAAACGAAACTACATAACTCATGATTTAGAACTTGGTGTTGTAGTGTTTGCACTAAAAATTTGGAGACATTATCTTTACAGAACAAGATATACTATTTATACTGACCACAAAAGTTTGAAACACATATTCGAGCAGAAAGAGCTTAATATGCATCAAAGACGTTGGATGGAGTTATTAAGTGATTATGACTGTGAGATTCAATACCATCCAGGTAAGGCTAATGTAGTAGCTGATGCATTAAGTAGAAAGGAGAAGCCCCAACCAATAATAATTCATGCATCTAGAGTAGAGGTTAAAACTAGTCTCATGTAACAGATTAAGAATGTACAACAAGAAGCTTTAAGCAAGAATCAAGTGAAGGAAAGAATGCTTGGGAGACTGAACTTGTTGATAGCCGGAAAGGATGATATCCTAAGATTTAACAATAGAGTATGGGTTCCTAGTTTTGTAGGACTACAAGATATAATCTTAGATGAAGTCCACAAGTTTAAGTATTCTATCCATCCCGGTAGTGACAAGATGTACGAAGATCTAAGGAATGACTACTGGTGGCCAAGAATGAAACAATCTATAGCTTGATACATAGAAAAGTATCTCATCTCCCTTAGAGTGAAAGCAGAACATAAAAAACCGTCAGGTTATTTACTCTAGCCGGAGATTCCGGAATGGAAATGGGAGAAAATCACTATGGATTTTATTACAAAACTTCCAAGATCAAGTCATGGTTATGATACTATCTGGGTAATTGTAGACAGACTGACTAAATCTGCATATTTTATGCCAATTCATGAGGACTAGAAGATGAACAAGCTTGCCTAGATTTAAATCAAAGAAGTAGTCTCGTGGCATGGAGTGCCTGTATTAATCATATCAGACAGGGATAGCCATTTCACTACTAGGTTTTGGCAAAGTTTCCAACATGAATTGGGAATCAAGCTTAACTTAAGCACTGCCTATCACCCACAGACAGATGGCCAGAGTGAACGGACTATTCAAACGTTTGAAGACATGCTTTGGGCATGTGTGATTGATTTTAGTGGTAGTTGGGATAATCATCTGCCACTTATCGATTTCCCTTACAATAATAGTTATCACACCAATATCAAAACAACCCCTTTTGAAGCTTTATATGGGTGAAAGTGCCGAACACCTATCTGCTGGATAGAAGTAGGCAAAAGTCAACTTTCAGGACCAGAAATCATTATTGAAACCACAGAGAAGATTCAACGAATCAAAGAATGGATGAAAAATGCTCAAGATAGACAGAAGAGTTATGCAGGTCAGAGACGTAAACCCTTAGAATTTCAACTAGGGGATAAAGTGATGTTAAAGGTATCACCTTTGAAGGGAGTGATCCGATTTGGAAAGAAAGGAAAACTCAAACCTCGATACATTGGACCGTTTGATACAACAGCCAAACCGGTGGCGTATCGACTAAAACTTCCCGAGCAGCTGGTAGGCATACATAATACTTTTCATGTGTCAAATTTAAGAAAATGTTTAGTAGATGAAGCACAACAATAACCATTGGAAGATGTGCATGTTAATGAAAAACTGAACTTCATCGAAGAACTACTACTTTTCGAAGACCGAAAGATTAAAAAGTTGCACAAAAAAGAAATCCCATTAGTCAAGGTCAAGTAGAATGCACGTCATGGACCCGAGTATACGTGGGAATTGGAAAATGAGATGAAAGAAAAGTATCCTCACCTAATTAAGTAAAGCTAAATTTTGAGGACGAGATTTTTGTAAGGGGGTGAGGATGTAATACCCCAAACCTTATTATAATAGTTGTACATGCGAAATATGAAAATTTTCTTTCATATATGTTGTATGAGTAAAATGACTAATTGGATGATGACAAGTGACGTCAATATTTACTATTTCAAGAAAGTGTTAAATAATAATAAAATATTTAATTTTTGATCTTACTCTATTTTTAACGAAACTTAGGTAGATTCGTAGAGAAAAATGAGGTCTGATAAGGATAGTCTATATTATCAACACAGTCAAAGTCAACAAAGGTCAACGTCACTGTCAAAGTTATCAGAAAAGGCAAACAGACGCGTTCGAGACGAAGAACCGAGATGAGACGTTGAAGATGTAAATAACTAGGAGTTTATAGTTAATAAATATATTTTGTGTCAACAAAATATATTTATTTATGTTTAAGTCATTTTTATGTTTTATATGTAATTTCTCTAATTGTCTAAGTCTAGGGGCTTAATATTTCATTAGTGAATATTATCACTATATATAGTTAGTGACAATTAGGTTTTGAAAGTGAGCTTGGAGGAGCTAGATTTGAGGATTTCCATGTAAACAATATCTTAGGCAAATCAATATAGATCAAACAAGGGTTTTATTGAATGTTCTTGAGGTGTTCATCTTGTTCATCCTTATTTTATAGTGTTTGATCTATTTTGTACACAAATATCATTGATATTTATGTTATCAGTGGGATTTGTTTGTGTTTATCAATCAAGTGCACTGTTATTATCGACCAGAAGGACCAACAATTTGGTATCAGAGCCATTGTGCTCTTGATGATTTGAGTTTTTTGTTTGGTTCAAGTTCTAAGTCACTGTTCCATTCATGTTCGATTTGATCTGAGTGTTTTTTATATGGAAATTGATTGAGGATTGCTTGATTTTGGTGTGGGAAGCTATAAGAATCATCAGATCTCAAATCCATTGAGATTTGGATGAGTTTGAGCTGATTTCGTGCTGAAAAAAGGCTGTCCAGATACGTCGGACGAATTTACAGCTCGTCCAGCGAACTTACAGCATCTTTCAGCGAAACTACGTAGTTTCACCCCCCGAAACTAGGGTTCCTGCAGCGAAACTAAGCTGTTCTTGGTTTCTGAATCTGGTTTACTCGTTCCAGCGAAAGTACATCTGATGAACGAAAGTTCATAGTGTTTGTGTGCCAATCCCAGCGAAATTGCTGCCAAATTGTTCTCTGAACGAAAGTTCAACTAGTTTTGGGTGAACTTACCCAGCGAAACTAGCATTTGTGTGCCATTGCTGGGCGAAACTACTGCCAAAATTATGAGGGAAATTACCAGCGAACTTGCCAGTGAAATTAGTTTAAATTCAGCGAATTTGTCAGCGAATTTAGTGAAATTTAGCAAAATTATCCTCTGATCATTTCTAAAATGTCTTCTTTAGAAGTAGCTAATTTCCATAAATCTGATAATCTAATATCAGCACAAAGTCGGTTTGATTCTTTTACAGCCATGAAAGATGAAAAGATATCTGATTTTGTTGATCGATTTCTGATGGTGGCATGCAATCTTAAGAAGTATGATGACCAGCTGGGGAACCATGAACAAGTCACAAAAGTTTTGGACTCTTTTCCTCCACAGTGGAGTCCACAAGTTAGATTGTTAAAGCATGAAAGAAATTTTGTTGACTACAAACTCATGGATGTTATCAACAAGCTAAAGTCATTTGATGTGAATATGAAAAGAAGAGAGTACAATCAATCCATGTATGGTGGTGTATCTTCAAGTGTTGAGATCAAAGAAACTAAAGAAGAAGTCAACCATGCATTGATGGCTGAGGTAGTAAATAGTGATGAGGATTCTGTTGAGGGTTTTGATCCTTTTAAAGAATTCAGGTGTGATACTCAAGGTGAGAGTGTTGGTGATGTTGGTGATTGTGAAAGCCGGTGTAAAGTTCAGGATGAAGGAAAGCAAGAGGAAGGTGAAGCTGAAGAAGCTAAGAAAAGAGCTACTGAGGAGGATGAATACAAAAAGAACACTCCTATCTGTCAATGTGAAAAAGCCCTAGCTGCTGAAAAGATAGTTATAGGGCTTCCTTATGAGGTTATTCAAGACATGTGTTCTCCTCCTTCAAAATTCATTTATTTAGAGTTTATAAAGCTAACCGATTATTGTTAGAAAATGAAAAAGAATTAAAACAAATAAACAAAGAACTTAAATCAATGAGTCCAAATATTTATCAAACTAAAAGAAGCTTTAAAAGAAAATGATCTTTTAAAAAGAAATCTTTTAGAAAAGAATGTCGAGATTAATGTTTTTAGCAAACGTGTCACATTAGCAGAATTTGAGACTAGTAAGCTTAAAACTAAACTTGATAAATGGACGATATCATAGATGAATCAGGAAGAACTATTCTGTAAGCAAAGGGGAGCTAGAATCAAAATAGGTGTGGGATGTGGTGAAACTTCATATGTTTATCCTCCTTCTAGCACTCATTGTTACTCTCCTAGGCCTCAACCTCATTCATTTAATGATTTAATTGAAGTTGCAGATACTAAATGTTTACATGCAGGTTTAAGCAGAGTTAATCACAAAGAGGTTCGAGATGAATATGATTTTCCTGCAGGTTTGGGGCTCATCAAGCAAGGATCTGATTTGCAAAATGATAATTTCAACTTTGATGCTTCAAAACTAGTATCACTTGTTTCCAGTAACTTCTTTAATAAATTCAAGACAGGTAACATCCCTTCGTTTGTTCCTGTCAAGTTTGTCAAAGAAGGAACAGCTGTGGAATCATCAAGCAATCAGAACTCAACAACACAAACCAACACAACAAGAGTTATCAACCAAGATCCATTGGAATCTGACTTGTTTATACAAGACTGGACAAGCTCTGATGATGAATCAGAGATCATCAAGTCACCTGAAGTTATTAAGTGTCAAATGCTTCCAAAGTCGAATAAAGACCTATAAGAATCTTATCTCCAACTGCTAAGCAAATCAGCAGTTCCTCCAAAGCTCAGCAGAAGCACTCACCATCTTCATCTGCTATCCATCATGATCTTCACAAATCTGCTTCCAAGTCTAACAAGTCACCAGTCATACAAAAAGGTTCTAAGAAGAATGTTTAGATCTCAGCTCCCGAAACATCACAAATCAAATCACAGCCCAGTTTGAAATCCACATTGACAAAGCCTCAAAAGGTTCAATTTCTTGATATCCAAAAGAAGAAGCTTCAAGGTTGTCAACAAGCTGTATCAACCTCAAAGCAGGCTCCACCCTCTCCTTTAATCCACGAGACTACAAAGAACCGAAAGCCATTCAAGGCTTGCTTTAGATGTGGAAAAGAAGGTCATGTGCTAAAGAAGTGCCCTCTGGTTCAAAGGCAAGCTTCTGGAGGTAAAGATAGCATAGGTTGCTTCTCGGGTTCAAAAGGTAAAAAGCACATATCTTTGAATGGTTGGATGAAGAACAATCTATCCAAACCTTCTCATATGAAGGCGGATTCATATGATTGAAAGATGAAAAAGACCAATGTTTCAAAATTAAAATCTCTTCCTTCGGGTCTTAAACAGAAAATGATATCCAAATTTAATTCATTCAAATGAAAAATAATTGAATAGAAACAAGTTTGGAAAGTAAAACAAAAGGTTAAAGAGATAAATGATTTTTCAAAAAAATGTGTGCTTAAGCAGGTTATGTAAACTGATGAAAAAGGAACTCCCAGGATCACGATGGCCTGGGTTCCCCTATCTAATTAATCTGTTTACGAGTGTAGGAACAATTCAGGAGGCCTATCAGTAATCCGGTTTACTGACTGAGATTGTTCCTAATTCTAATATGAGGTGGAACAAACAGGTTATGGTTATGGTATCTTATCCATATTTTGGATACTTATCTGCATTATTACAGTTCACACTTCACAATCACTACATTTTCCTTGGTACTTCATTTCTCATCTTTTTGCTAGTATAATTGGAAGACTTTCTTTGCTAGTATAATTGAAATGGGAACTAAGAACTTGATTTGGTATGACTGAGAAATGATTGTATGTCTTCTTGGTATGCTTATTTACATGACTTGTACTTTGTGAGAAATGATAGTAACTGATGTAGATGTCAGTATCACTTAAAATACTAAAATCTGAAAAAGATAGTTTGATTATATGATATGCTTGGCAGGCTCAGCCTGAAAACAAAGTAAACAATGATTCTGTAGCCTAACTAAAGCTTTAGAACTTGGTGAAAAGGATTATTCTCCTGATATTTAGGCCTACACAAAGTTACAAGTCTCGTCAAAAACGGGTTGAGAGTATCTGACTTCTGCCTTGATTACTTCTATTCCCGAATTCCTTCATCCTTGTTTCTAAATTGACACTTCTGGTAAGCTCTTTAGAATCCTTTTCGTGCTTATCTCCTCTGCTATGCGGAAGCATTGACCTGGAGTGATGATCTTCTCTGTTATACGTGAGTATAGACCTAAAGCTCTCATCAGCACGCTTAGATGATCATCTCCTCTGTTATACGTAAGTATAGACCTGGAGCTCTCATCATCTGTTCCCTAAAATAAAGGCACAGTGATTCTTAAGTTAAGATCATTGTTGAAAACTTAAAAGAAAATCAAGCAGAGTTAATCATATTACTCAATAAGCGATGATGGGATAAGTTCTTTGCCGGATGTTTATGGGAACCAAATCACATGAGCTTTTCTAATTGAATCTAAAACATGATAAAATCAGTTGCAGGTCACTCGTTGAAAAGAATAAGGCATGGGTTTAAATTGGACAAATATACCAACAATCATTTTTGAACTGTTTTGGCTTTCAAAAACTTAAAATTATGACATGACTCTGCTTCAGTGTGATCTCACTAACTTGTCGATGTTTAAATACATCCTTGTGCTTAAGTATATCTTGAGGATGTGATCTCATGATCAAATTAGTTCTTGGTGTAATATGATAAAACAAAATAAAATAAAATATTCATTTCAAATTATTTTTCTAGTCTTCCATATTATGCTATTAAAATGTTATTATTTTCACATGCATTTCATGGGAAATTGCACACACAGATAAACACGGGTTTATTTGTTAACTGATATGATCTGACAGGAAGTTGTGAGATTGTGGTTGTGATTGTGTTATAGATTTTTGCTTCAAATGATGGCCGATCATCAGCTGAGCAAAGTACCTAACCAGAGAACCTGTTCCTCAAGTTTGCAGAAGATACCGAGCTAGGATTCCTCCTCCTACATCTTCTGAAACACTCAAGAATATAGAGTTGGAAAAGTTGTTCCTGATTATTCACAAAGAATGCACACGAAGAGGGGGAGCATACAAAAAGGGGGAGCTTGTAAGATGAAAGATCTTCAATACCAGATTATCAATCTAGGGGGAGATTGAAGATCATTATATGGTTGACTTATCGGTGCTGATCACGATACAAGGCGCTGATAATGATAGACTAAGGGGGAGTATTGTTAGGTCTGATAAGGATAGTCTATATTATCAATACAGTCAAAGTTAACAAAGGTCAACGTCACTGTCAAAGTCATCGGAAAAGGCAAACAGACGCGTTCGAGACGAAGAACCGAGACGAGACGTTGAAGATGTAAATGACTAGGAGTTTATTGTTAATAAATATATTTTGTGTCAACAAAATATATTTATTTATGTTTAAGTCATTTTTATGTTTTATATGTAATTTATCTAATTGTCTAAGTCTAGGGGCTTAATATGTCATTAGTGAATATTATCACTATATATAGTTAGTGACAATTAGGTTTTGAAAGTGTGCTTGGAGGAGCTAGATTTGAGAATTTCCATGTAAACAATATATTAGGCAAATCAATATAGATCAAACAAGGGTTTTATTGAATGTTCTTGAGGTGTTCATCTTGTTCATCCTTATTTTATAGTGTTTGATCTATTTTGTACATTTGTGATATCAGTAGGATTTGTTTGTGTTTGTCCATCAAGTGCACTGTCATTATCGATCAAAAGGACCAACAAAATGAGGTTGTCCCAATGACGTATTCGAAATTTTATTAAACTTTATAGTTTAAAAGTTATGAGGGAAAAACAAAGTAAGCAGCTGAATTAATTATAAGTAAGCAAGCAAGCAAGCAGGCTGGTCAATAAGTAAGCAAGCAGCCAGGCTGCTCAATTTCATCCCACATCGATAGAAGAATGGAATTCAGCTGCCTGCCTGCTTGCTATGAATAGAAGCTCATAGGTTTTCTTCACAATATAAGTTTTTTTGAGAACGCTCTATTATAAAGAGAATCTCGAGTACTCAATACCCCACTGGGTATTGTTAATAGTTGTTTTTTTCTGAGTAGTAGCACGGGTAGGGAGACTCTACATCAAATTACCGTAGATAGTTTTAAGGTATGTTTTCATTTAAGTTATGTAAAGTTAATTATTATTTATTTTAGTGTTATTATTAGGATTAGCATTAGCATAGTATTATTAGTTTAGGTGTTAGGGTTATTGTTAGGATTGGGTTTTAGGTAGCCTAGCCTTAGTTAGGCATGGACTAATCACCCATGCTTAAACAAGGTAGCGCTAGCTAATATCCAACCATGTCAATGACTAGTTAGTTGTACCTCGCCTAACCTAGGATTACTTAAACTGTATCAAGACCTTGAGATATCACCAGATCTTACTAGGAATTGATTATCAACTGTTGAGCAACTATTAAACGGGTGAGTTATCATGCTTGTTTTCAAAAACTATGATAATATACTCTTTCTGTCTGTACTGGTAATAATTATAATGTTTACAATTATGCACGGGATCGGTAGGGGTATACGTGATCCTGATATATTTAATGGGGTGAGTCAAACTGGCTGAAAAGAGGATAGGGTTCCTCGTATGCATCAGGCACATGCTCTTACCTATTTGACGGCCGGAAGGGTCTGACAAACCCGCTGCCAGTGGTTGTGGTAAAACAAAGGAAGGCACTGTGCCTATGGACCCAAATATTACAACCTATATTGTATGCATGTCAAAGTTAATTTTGTAAACTGTATAGAATGAGCTCACCAGCATTAGCTGATGTCTTTTTGAGTATATGTATTATAGGTAATCAATGAGACTACTATAGGAACAATGAGGAGACAGTGAACTCTAGAGCTGTAGAAGTTTATAATTGTTTGATATTGTTATTAAATAATATATTGTACTCAGAATGTTGTAAGTTATAATGAAAACTCAGTTTGCTTTCGCTGTAAGTTCTATCAAGTGTGTACGTCCGCCCGGGTTTCGGGTGGGGTGTCACGGTTGGTATCAAAGCCTGAGGTTTTAGCGAATTAGGTATTATAGAAATGCCTAAGCTTTAACCAGTAGAACTCTATAAGATTAATGTTAGATTCAGGTTGTGCTAAATAGCAAGTTGTAAGAAAAAAAAGTAATGTTGCTCAGAATGACGTAAGAACAAATAACCTGCGCCATGTGTTTCTTTTTCCTAAATATGTATTATATAAATGAATCTGTGTAACATAATTGTTATGTTATAAGTATGCTTAGCACATACCAGTAACTTAAGTATAATTACATAAACCTATAGGTAGGTGCAATGTCTGAACATAGAGATGATCAAGGATCTAGACATGAACAAGGATCTAGACACGAACAAGTTAGCAGCACGACGGGAGAAAGTTCTCATAGGACTCGATCCTCATCCCATAGTGTTAAATCTCGATCTAATGTGCACCCAATTCCAAATGTTGAAGCCATCCATAAAATAGCAGTGGAAGTCGCAAAGATATTAACGAATGCACAAACTAGTAATGTTGATAAATCAAAAGAGCAACTTGAAAAAAGCTCAGTTGCTTCCACGCCTATACAAGAAAGGGAAAGAATGGAAGGAACCAAATCAAAGGAATGCACATATAAGCATTTCATGTCCTGTAAACCTTCGCCCTTCGACTGAAGAAAAGGAGCCGTGGAAGCTCAAGACTGGCTAAATCGGATGGAGTGAGTATTGGATGTTTGTGACTATAACGATAATAACAAAGTGCGGTTCGTTATACATATGTTTGAATCTGAAGCCCTTCACTGGTGGAACATTGTGGTCCGAACCGAGGGCAAAGAAAAAGTCAAGGAGATGAACCAGGAGGAATTTGTTCATAAGTTCCTTACTAAATATTGTCCTCCTAGTGAAACTAAACAACTAGAAGTGGAGTTCTTCCAGTTAAAACTAGGAAACAAGACATACCGAGAGTATGTTACTCGTTTTAATGAAATATCTCGACTTGTTCCTCATCTAGCAACAACTAAGGAATAACTGATCAATAGGTTTATCTAGGGTTTACCATCCGAAATGAGGGTTTTCATTAAATCCAAATCCCCCAAAACCTTTTCTGAAACGGTTGAAACCTGCGCTATAATGGCTGCCGAGATGTTACGATGACAAGCTGAATCTCCTGCACCAAAAAGAAAATAGGAAGAAGGAAAAGGGGTCACAAGGAATAACAGCTTCAAGAAAAACTAGAGAAACACCTAAATGCAGATTTTGTAAGAAGAATCATCCGAGGCCGTGTCGTACACAACCATGCCCCAATTGCAAAAGGACCGGTGTCACACCCTCAAAATCCATGTGCGGGGTTTTGCCGCGAGGCGAGTGAGCAAAATAGGATCTCAGTCATTAGTTACTCAGAACGACTCTATATGCAACATTTAAACAAATCAGAGTTTAAAACTTTAAAATATTTACGGAAGCGTTTTGTAAATAACCCAAACACAAGGTACTAAAAGTAAACTGTGCAAAACACGCGCCCAAACCAAAATACGTAAGTAAATGCTAAATTAAAAGTAAACAATGTTTGAACAAAGCATGCTTGACACATGCGTGCTCCTAAGGGCAGCTGCTAGAAACTACCTGAGAAAATCATACTAAAAGTGTCAACACGATGGTTGGTGAGTTCAAGAGTTTGTAATCAATCATAAGCAGTAGCATTAGTAAAAGTATAAAAAAGTGCATTGAAATAGATAGCTAGTCTAATTTCATTAGTAAAGAACAATAGTGATTTCACGATCGAAGCTGACTATATTTGTCTGTTTGCCTCCTGCCACGACATACCAGGTCGTGACGCTGTTAGTAGTTTAGGAAAATATTGCACCCGTTGACTTCCGGTCACCCGGGTGGGGCTTGTCAAACCCAGTAGTATTACCCAAGATATCCCGCTAGATTCCTTAATTAACGATCCGAAAGTGTAAGGACTTTCTATGGTATAACCCACTATGTCTTACCAAACACATGTTATATCAGTAAAGTGTTTTAAAACAAGTATGCTTTCTCCCCCAAAAAGAGAAGTAGTAAAAGTGGGGCATTGAACTCACCTGGTGCACAAACGAACGATAATAAAAGCTAATAGTGAGCGGAAAGACAACCTTCAGAGGTTACCTAGAACACGCAAGTACATAAGTACGTGTACACATAATCTTTAGCAACCCTAAGTGCTCAATAAACACATTGACTGAAGGTTTTGAAAAACAAGACACATTAGACCCAGTTGACCCATTTGACCCGTTGGTGACATGTCAAGTTAAATTCTTGTTTAATCAAGTATAGCAATCCTTCATACATGGTTATCACACAAGTTATTCACGTATGCCACATTACAAACCCTTAAGTGCTATAAAGCTTATCATACATCATCCATTATCATGTATATTCCATAAGAGCCTAAATTTCCAAAGTCATGCATCAAGCATTCATACAACCCAATTAACACAATCTACCACTTTAGACATCATCAACAAACATTCTAATATGATCCTAACATCATAAACATGCTCAATTAACAATATTTAATGATCTACATAAATAAACATTCCCTTTTAGGAAAGTAACCTCCCAAAATCTGCCCTTTCATCAATTTCAACCCAAATTCATCAATAACATACCCTATCTAGTTCATATCAATCATAATCATCCATCTAACATCAACAATTCATCAAAACACAATTTCCCTTGAAGAAAAGTTTCCACTTTTGGCAATGTATGAACTAGACTACATCAATCATGGATTTCTTCCATCATCTACATAGATTAACATTCATACAACATCATTAACATTGTAACACCATCAATCCATCATCAATTCATCAATTCCATGCACAAATGTTACTATTATTAGTAAGGTATGAACAACGCATCAAAACCACAAATTTCTTGTATAATCCACATAAACTAACATCAATACAATCTAACTAACATCATACAATCATCAAACAACACAAAATTCGACATATACTATGAAAATCGAACTAGGGTTCGACCATGATCAAAATCCATGAAAAACTAATCAAAATCTAACCTTTAATTGCGTAATGATCAAGAATTGATGCTTGCTACACGTTAGAAACACTTGGAACTAGCCAAAATCGATGCTTGCTTGTTGTTTTGATCAAAATCGAAGTGTGGGTGTGTGTGGGAGGGGTCGCGGCCGAAGGTGAGGGGGAGGGGGGTTAGCGTTTAGTTTTTGGTAATATTAAGTTAAATGGTAATTACAAAATAAACCCTCCTTAATCACCTTTTGTAAAAGTTAAATATAACACGTTGTCACGTTACAAGGTAGAATTCACAAATAATATTTAAATTCATAAATCACATAACTACAAATTAATAATCGACATTATTAATCAAGTTATTATCAGATAATCATTTTAATTATTATTAAGTCACCAATGTTCAACGACAACTAGTGTGTGCTCACGACACGTGTATGCAAGACCTAACGGAACTAACGGAGTTTGGTAACGGAAAATTACCGGATGTCACATTATCCCCATGTTGAAGAAATTTTCGTCCCGAAAATTGTGTTACATGGTTTGTTACATCACTGGTCTACTGCATTGGTACAAAGAAATCGAGTGAGTTTTAGGTGGGTTGTCACATTATCCTCATGTTGAAAGAAATTTCGTCCCGAAATTAAATCATTACCTCCGCCAGTTGACATCGTCGTTTCGAACAGATGAGGATACTTAAGCTTTATCTGATCCTCACATTCCCACATGAATTCCAGTCCACGTTTCGAGTTCCAACGAACTTTGACTATGGGTATCTTGCTTTGCTTAAGAGTTTTGACTTCACAGTCCATCACCTCAACTGGTTCTTCGATAAATCACAGTTGTTCATCTACTTGTACTTCCTTAAGAGGTACAACCATTGTCTCGTCCGATAAAAACTTTTTCAGATTTGAAACATGGAATACATTATGAATTCCACTCAATGAGTTAGGTATGTTCAATCGATACGCCACTGGACCTATTCTTTCCAGAATCTCAAATGGTTCAACGTATCTCGGATTTAGCTTTCCTCTTTTACCAAATCAAGCCACGCCTTTCCAAGGTGAGACTTTCAGTAAAACTTTATCGCCGACCTGAAACTCTAGAGGTTTTCGTCGCTTGTCTGCATAACTTTTCTATCGGTCACATGCAGCAGCCATACGGTTCCTTATTTATACGATCTTCTCAGTAGTCTCATGCATCAACTCGGGACCTGTTAACTGGCTATCACCAAATTCTTCCCAGCAAACTGGTGATCTACACTTCCATCCATACAAGGCCTCAAATGGTGCTGCCTTAATGCTGGTGTGATAACTATTATTGTAAGAAATTTCCACCAATGTTAGGTGAACTTCCCAGTTATTCCTGAAATCAATCACACAAGCACGTAGCATGTCCTACAATGTTTGAATAGTACGTTCGCTTTGCCCATCTGTTTGTAGATGATAAGCGGTACTCATCTCTAGACGTGTACCCAGAGATTTCTGTAACGACTGCCAGAAATATGATGTGAAACGAGCATCACGATCAGATATAATGGGGATCGGTACACCATGTCTCGAAACTATCTCCTCCGGATAAATTCGAGTTAACTTGTCCATTTTATCTATTTCCTTCATTGCAAAGAAGTGAGCAGACTTAGTTAACCGATCTACAATAACCCATATCGTGTCACAACCGGTAGGAGTCCGGGGTAATTTAGTAATGAAATCCATAAAAATCTGTTCCCACTTCCACATAGGAATCTCAGGTTTTTGTAGTAATCCAGATGGCTTTTGGTATTCAACTTTAACCTTCGAACAGGTTAAGCACTTGCTCACTTACGTAGCTACATCCGCCTTCATATTAGGCCACCAATAGTGCGCCTTCAATTCATGATACATCTTGTCTGAACCAGGATGTATAGAGTACTTAGACTTGTGAGCCTCACTCATAACCAAGTCCCTTAGATTTCCATACAAAGGCACCTAGAGTCTGTCCATGAAGTAATGAATTCCATCCGCTTTCACTTCAAACTGTTTGTCCATTCCACGTAAAGAGTACTTAGACTTATGAGCCTCACTCATAACCAAGTCCCTTCAGATCCAATGTTTTCTGCTTTCAAGGCTTCTGTCTGAGCTTCACGGATTCATTCAGGCATCTGTGTACTAATCGTAAGCTACAAAGTTTGCACTCGTCGGGGCTTAGCAGTTTCCTTTCTACTCAATGCAACCGTGACTACATTTGCCTTTCCTGGGTGATATTTAATAGCACAGTCATAATCATTCAACAATTCCACCAGCGTCTTTGCCTCATGTTCAACTCCTTCTGCGCAAAGATATATTGAAGACTCTTGTGATCGATGTAGTTAGTGCACTTGGTACCGTACAAGTAATGTCTCCAGATCTTCAAGGCAAAAACTACCGCACCCAGTTCCAAGTCATGAGTGGTGTAGTTTTTCTCATGTACTTTTAGTTGTCTCGAGGCGTAGGCTATCACCTTATCACATTGTATCAAGACACAACCAAGTCCCTGGATAGAAGCATCACAATAAACCACAAAATCATCACTTCCTTCCGGTAATGCCAATATCGTTGCGCTACACAGTTTCTGTTTCAACAACTAAAAAGCAGACTCTTGACTATCACCCCATTTATACGTTGTTCCTTTATGAGTCAAGACTGTAAGACGTTGTCCCGCTACAAGCTAGAATTCACAAATAATATTTAAATTCATAAATCACATAACTACAAATTAATAATCGACATTATCAATCAAGTTATTATCAGATAATCATTGTTAATTATTATTAAATCACCAACGTTCAACACAACTAGTGTGTGCTCACAACACGTGTATGCAAGACCTAACGAAACTAACCGAGTTTGGTAATGGAAAATTACCGGATGTCATAACCGGGCATCTTCTTCAAGAATGCAAGGAGAAGAGAAAATGTTTTGAATGTGGAGATGCATGACATTTGAAACCTAATTGCCCAAAACTTCAAAATGACAACAATCTGCAACCAAACAAACCTAAAGGGCGTGCATTTGTGTTGACCACGGAGAAAGCCCGTAATACTCCAGATGTGATTACTGGTACGTATCTTGTCAATGATATATATGCACAAGTATTATTCGATTTTGGTGCCAATAAAAGTTTAGTATCAGATACCTTTAGGCACTATCTAAACCATGAATCACAAAATTTAGATCATACCTTTATAGTAGAAATGGCTGATGGGAGTCAAAAGAAAATTACTAATATCATTAAAAACTGTATCATAAATTTGAATGGTTATCCATTTCTGTTTGATTTAATGCCTATGGAACTAGGAGAATTTGATGTAGTTATAGGAATGGATTGGCTAGTCCTACATCACGCAGAAATAGTGTATGATAAAAAGATCGTTCGACTACAGTTACCCTTAGGAGGTCGTGCTGAAAGCAACTAGAAGAAAGATGGGACAATGCATATGTGCATTGATTATAGAGACTTAAATAAAGTCACTATAAAGAATAAATACCCCTTACTAAGGATCGATGATTTATTTGATCAATTGCAAGGAGCAAGTTATTTTTCATAATTAGACTTGCTATCTGGATATCATCAGGTAAAGGTCACACCAGAAGATGTACCTAAGACTTCTTTCAGGACTAGGTACGGTCATTATGAATTTTTGGTAATGCCGTTTGGGCTTGCCATCGCAACTGCAATATTCATGGACCTTATGAAGAGTTCGTAAACCTTATCTCGATAAGTTTGTGATGGTATTTATCGATGACATTCTGATATACTCTAAGAACGAGGCAGATCATGAACAACACTCAGATCAATTCTTGAATTGCTTAAGAAAGAAAAACTTTATGCAAAGTTTTCCAAGTGTGAGTTTTGGATACGTGAAGTTCAATTCCTAGGCCACGTAATCAATGAACAAGGAATACTAGTTGATCCCGTGAAGGTTGAGGCTATCAAGAAATGGGAAGTGCTAAAGAATCCACTAAAATCAGAAGATTTCTTGGGTTAGCAGGATACTATAGGAGATTTATTCAAGACTTCTCCAAGATTGCTATACCATTAACAACGTTAACCCAGAAAGCCTCTAAGTTTAATTGGGGACCTAAACAAGAAGAAGCCTTTAACACATTGAAACACAAGTTGTGCAGCCCCCAATATTATTACTTCCTGAAGGAACTGAAGATTTTGTTGTCTATTGTGACGCGTCTCATTATGGTATGGGATGTGTACTCATGCAAAGGGGTAAAGTAATTGCCTACGCTTCTTGACAATTGAAGAATCACAAACGAAACTAAACAACCCATGATTTAGAACTTGGTGTTGCAGTGTTTGCGCTAAAAATTTGGAGACATTATCTTTACGGAACAAAATGTACTATTTATACTGACCATAAAAGTATGAAACACATATTCCAGCAGAAAGAGCTTAATATGCAACAAAGATGTTGGATGGAGTTATTAAGTGATTATGACTATGAGATTCAATACCATCCAAGTAAGGCTAATGTAGTAGCTGATGCATTAAGTAGAAAGGAGAAGCCCCAACCAATAACAATTCATGCATCTAGAGTAGAGGTTAAAACTAGTCTCATGAAATAGATTAAGAATGTACAACAAGAAGCTTTAAGCAAGAATCAAGTGAAGGAAAGAATGCTTGGGAGACTAAACTTGTTGATAGCCGGAAAGGATGATATCCTAAGATTTAACAATAGAATATGGGTTCCTAGTTTTGGAGGACTACAAGATATAATCTTAGATGAAGCCCACAAGTCTAATTATTCTATCCATCCCGGTAGTGACAAGATGTACAAAGATCTCAGGAATGACTATTTGTCACACCCCAACCGATGGCGGAATCATCGGGGCGGATGAATGGAAATCGATTGTTCATAGCACATGGAACTAAATAAATTGAAATAAAATTAAACGTCATTTTTTTAATGAGTACCAATACAATTAAATAATAATCCAAATAACATAATAAAATTTGTCTTTTATTTTGACTAAGTCTGGGTCCTAGATGAGCATGAACAAATCCACTAACTTGCTTAACCTGAAATCATGTGAAAAAGTAACGAGTCAGCTAAAACTAACCGGTGAGTAAACACAGGTTTGGATATATATATATAGATTGATATAATGTCTAAATAATTCAATTCACATGGCAATGTCAAGACTTATAGTGCAATAAAGTACATCAACACAATCAACCTTAATGACTGAATTGACTCGGTCCGCAAACGAAGTCGTGATAGAATATGTGAATCCGGTTTCAATCACCACTCGAATATTCATATGGGGTGGGTTTGCCAATCCAATAGATCTATCATTGTTACCGTGGTTGCATGAATTAATGATTATGTTTTTATCTAGTTTATCTAACTATGAGCACATTATTTCAAGTAAGAACATAGCATGTATTGAATTGAATTTATAAATGAAATAAATATGAAATAGCAATGATTAATTATAGAATCACATGATTTTCCCAAAATGTAAACACATAAAATGGGCAATGAATACTCACTTGATTAATGAGAATTGAATTTGAATATGATAGATTAGACACCAGCGATTTCCTTACGATTAACCTACGGAACAGTGTCTCAAATTAGAATAATAATGATATGAGAATTTGGGAATGGATTAGGGTTTCTATGGGGATTGGATTTTGATCAATAGCCTAAATAAAATAATTTATTTAGTTTGAATATCTTGATTAAATAAAATAAAATGAATTTATTAAAGTAATTATATTTGGGAATAATAGTAGTAAAACTATTAAATATAATTAGTACATCTATACCATTTAATTGAATATTAATGTGTGAAAAAAAAAATAATTAATTTATTAATTAATTATATGATAATTGATTAAATTCTTAATTATTTAAATGACTTACAAAAAAAAAATTTGGAAGGATTTAGGTTGATTTTTAAGTGACTTTTACCAAACTTATAATGTTAAAGCTTGAATATTAAAGAATAAAAATAATAAATATTAATTAAAAATTATTGGTCAAAGAAATAATTAATTGAATAATTAATTGTTAGTTTAGGATAATTTGAAATGCTTTGTGTTTGATTGAAAATTTTTATAAAACTTAAAATTTATAAATAAGTTTGGGATCCTTTAACCTTTATATATAATGTAAATGTATATTGTTTATAATTCTTAGAAATTAAGTAATAATTTCTGAAATAGTTTTTATATTAATTTAATAATACAATAAACATTTTCTGAATTTTAAAATATAATAAAAAAAACTAATTAATAGGCAAAAATGGAGGAGGCCCGGTTCGAACCTGGGACCTCCAGGTTAGAGTGGCTATGTGTTACCAGTTGGGCCAAAGCCCAATACCTGTCAAAAAACTCGATTAAAATTTTAAAATCATAACTTAGATGTTTCCCCAAATTCCATATGAACCCTAATTAGATTTCGATCAAATTGAACATGAAAACGAATTCAATAATCAAATCAAACATCGGGCTTTAATTACCCATGTAAAATCGAGTGTGTGAGTGTGTTTAATTACCCGAAATGATATGAAGATCGATGGGATTGAGTTCGAGCAGGTCGCAGGTTGAACACGGTCTTGAATCGATATGTGTGTGTTTAGATCAAATTGAGGTTACAGAGAGTTTGTGGGAGTGAAATCAAAGGTTCACCCTCTATTATATAGGTGTGATTTCGATGGGTTCGATTCTAACGAGTCCAAGGTTATTCTCGAAAGTTTTTTACCCAAATTCGCAGTTGACTGAGCTGTTACTGGCTCAATTAGTATGGTTGCTATGATTAGAACAATAATTAACGCGTAAACGATCAGTTTGTCGAGTCATTTAGACGGGTTTCCAATTGAATTGGTTTAATTTTGGTAGGAGGGAACTTCGGGTTCGAGAATACGCGTAAACAAGCTCTATTTTTGAATTGGATTGGGTCCTGGGTTCGAATCAATCACGCGAGATTGATGCGAGTGTTTAATTTGATCAAAACCGCGTTTTTCGGGGGAATATCGGCTAGCCGGAGGTGGCTGTAGGGGCAAAGTCGATGGAGGGGGGGGGGGTTGGGTTGGGTTTAAAGAATTTACACTTTTGGCCCCTGTGGTTTATATTGTTGTCATTTTATGTTAAAGTTTTATAAATCAAGTTTCAAAAAATTGCATTTTCAACCCGAAACTTTATAGAATTAATTTGAATTAATAATAGATTTTATTTTTATAAAATCTTTGAAAACCTTTTATATTTGGTAAAATATTTAAATTTATTTTATTTATTTTCAAATTTGATAATTAAACTTCATAAGTACCAATATAACTTTATAAATTTATAATAATAAACTATATGATTATAATTCGAATTAAATGACAACATTAATGCGTTCACATCGAAATAAAATCAACATAAACGGGTTCGGGTTACAAATCGAAATGGGTCAGATGCTACACTATTGGTGGGCGGGAATGAAACGATCTATAGCTCGATAGAAAAGTTTCTCACCTCCCTTAGAGTGAAAGCAGAACATCAAAAACCATCAGGTTATTTACAGCAGCCGGAGATTCCGGAATGGAAATGGGAGAAAATCACTATGGATTTTTTTACAAAACTTCCAAGATCAAGTCATGGTTATGATACTATCTGGGTAATTGTAGACAGATTGACTAAATCTGCACATTTTCTGCCGATTCTTGAGGACTAGAAGATGAACAAGCTTGCCTAGATTTACATCAAAGAAGTATTCTCGTGGCATGGAGTGCCTGTATCAATCATATCAGACAGGGATAACCATTTCACTTCTAGGTTTTGGCAAAGTTTCCAACATGAATTAGGAACCAAGCTTAACTTAAGCACTGCCTATGACCCACAAACAGATGGGCAGAGTGAATGGACTATTCAGACGTTTGAAGACATGCTTCGTGCATGTGTGATTGATTTTGGTGGTAGTTGGGACAATCATCTACCACTTATCGAATTCGCTTACAATAATAGTTATCACACCAGCATCAAAGCAGCCCCTTTTGAAGCTTTATATGGGAGAATGTACCGAACACCTATCTGCTGGACAGAAGTAGGCGAAAGTCAACTGTCGGGACCAGAAATCATTAGTGAAAACACAGAGAAGATTCAACGAATCAAAGAAAGGATGAAAAGTGCTCAAGATAGACAGAAGAGTTATGTAGATCAGAGACGTAAACCCTTAGAACTTCAACTAGGGGATAAAGTGATGTTAAAGATATCACCTTTGAAGGGAGTGATTCGATTTGGAAAGAAAGGAAACTAAAACCTCGATACATTGGACCGTTTGATACAACAGCCAAAGTAGGACCGGTGGCGTATCGACTAAAACTTCACAAGCTGTTAACAGGCATACACAATACTTTTCATGTGTCAAATTTAAGAAAATGTTTAGTAGATGAAGCACAACAATTACCATTGGAAGATGTGCATGTTAATGAAAAACTGAACTTCATTGAAGAACGACTACTTATCAAAGACCGAAAGATTAAAAAGTTGCGCAAAAAAGAAATCCCATTAGTTAAGGTCAAGTGGAATGCACGTCATGGACCCGAGTATACGTGGGAATTGAAAAATGAGATAAAAGAAAAGTACCCTCACCTAATTAAGTAAAGCTAAATTTCGAGGTTGAAATTTTCGTAAGGGGGGGGGGGGGGGGGAGGATGTAATACCCCAAACCTTAATATAATAGCTGTACATGTGAAATATGAAACTTTTCTTTCATAAATTGTTATGAGTAAAATGACTATTTAGATGATGACAAGTGACGTCAATATTTTACTATTTCAAGACAGCGTTAAATAATAATAAAATATTTAATTTTCGATCGTACTCTGTTTTTAACGAAAGTTAGGTAGATTCGTAGAGAAAAATGAGGTCGTCCCAATGAGGTATTTGAAATTTTATAGAACTTTATAGTTTAAAAGTTTCGAGAGAAAAACAAAGTAAGCAGCTGAATTAATTATAAGTAAGCAAGCAAGCAGGCTGGTCAATAAGTAAGCAAGCAGCCAGGCTGCTCCCTTTCATCCCACATCGACAGAAGAATGGATTTCAGCTGCCTGCCTGCTTGCTATAAATAGAAGCTCATAGGTTTCCTTCAGAATATAAGTTTTCTTGAGAACGCTCTATTATAAAGAGAATCTCGAGTACTCAATACCCCACTGGGTATTGTTAATAGTCGTTTTTGCCCGAGTTGGAGCACGGATAGGGAGACTCTACATCAAATTGCCGTAGATAGTTTTAAGGTATGTTCTCATTTAAGTTATTATTTATTTTAATGTTATAATTAGGATTAGCATTAGTATAGTATTATTAGTTTAGGTATTAGGGTTATTGTTAGGATTGAGTTTTAGGTAGCCTAGCCTTAGTTAGGCATGGACTGATCACCCATGCCTAAACAAGATAGCTCTAGCTAATATCCAACCATGACAATGACTAGTTAGTTGTACCATCGCCTAACCTAGGATTACCTAAACTGTATCAGGACCTTGAGATATCACCAGATCTTACTAGGAATTGATTATCAACTGTTGAGCAACTGTTAAACGGGTGAGTTTTCTTGCTTGTTTTCAAAACTGTGATAATATACTCTTTCTGTCTGTATTGGTAATAATTATAATGTTTACAATTATGCACGGGTCGGTAGGGGTATATGGGATCCTGATATATTTAATGGGGTGTGTCAAACTAGCTGAAAAGAGGATAGGGTTCCTTTTATGCATCAGGCACATGCTCATACCTATTTGATGGCAGGGAGGGTTTGACAAACCCGTTGCCGGTGGTTGTGGTAAAACCCGGGAAGGCACTATGCCTATGGACCCAAATATCATAACCCATGTTGTATGCATGTCAAAGTTAATTTTGTAAACTGTATAGCATGATCTCAACAGCATTAGCTGACGTCTTTTTTAGTATATGTATCATAGGTAATCAGTAAGTCTACTCTAGGAACAATGAGGAGATAGTGAAATCTGGAGTTTTAGAAGCTTATAGTTGTTTGATATTGTAATTAAATAAGGTATTGTACTCAGAATGTTGTCAGTTGTAATGAAAAATCAGTTTGCTTTAGCTGTAAGTTGTATCAAGTGTGCACGTCCGCCTAGGTTTAGGGTGGGGTGTCACAAAGAAGGAAGTGGAAAGTGATTAAGCTCAGCCTCTTACTTAAAAGAAGACTCTCAGAAGTATGCCAACTGAATGTATCATGTGTGGTAGTACTTCTCACTTTTCTAAGGATTGCATCTACAATCCCAAAATTACTATCCACATGACCAAGAAGAAAACTTCTAAGAAGATGAAGAAGAAGATAGCTTCGAAAGGAAAATCTCTTTATTTTGAAGCTCCAAAGTGAAGAAGAAGACAAGTGAAAACTTACCTTTAGAAGAAAATTTGGTCTTGGAAGAAAGGAATGCTTCCAAAGTACTAAGTCTACTATAGTGGATGCAAAAGCTTCTGAAGGTCCAGTCTTTGAAACTACTGAAGTTATCAAAACTTCCAAAGTATTGAAGGCCAAGTCTAGTGTTCCAAAGATGGTATGGAAGATGAAGGAAGGCCATGTGACTGAAAGTTCTTCATTAACAACAGCAAATGATCCTTAGAGCTTGCATACAAGATCAATTACTATTAAATTATCTTCATTTCACTTTAACAACCCCAACAACAACAAGGATTGGGTTTCCAAATATAACTAACCATCTCTTTTTGTGTAGGAACAACTGAAGACCAAGGGAAATATATGGATCATTGATAGTGGTTATTCTAGGCACATGACAAGAAATGGCTTTTTGCTTCAGAACTTTGAGAAAATTGATGGAGAGCTAGTTGCTTTAGGACGAGAATCAGGTTGTTACATTACTAGAAGTAGTAGAGTCACAAATGGTAAGCTCAACATTAAGAAGGTAAACTATGTTAAGGAGCTTGGGTACAATCTCTTAAATGTATCCTAATTTTGTGATCAGAGACATAACTTGCTCTTCAGTGAGCATGAGTGCATTGTTCTCAAGCCCTGGGTGGTCATTCCTGAAGAGCCTATCCTGCTTAGAGCCCCTAGGAAAGAGAACATGTACAAGATGGATTTGTAGGAAACATCCCTATTAGGAGAAGTTTCTTGCTTTCTATCTAAAGCCAATAGTTATGAGTCTTTCCTCTAGCATAAAAGAATGTGCCATGTAAACTTTAAAAACATGAATAACTAAATAAGAATGATTTGGTAACTAGAATACTAAAGAAAGAGTTTACAAGTGATAACCATTGTGTTGCATTATCTGAAAGTGAAGCAACACAAATTATCTCACAAGCCAAAGGAAAAGAACTCCATCACTACTTCCTTACACTTATTACATATGGATCTCTTTGGCCCCACTAGTATAATGAGTTTAGGAAGGACCTTATATTTTTTGGTGATCACAGATGACTTCACAAGATACACTTGGGTCTTCTTCCTTAGAACTAAGGATGAGACCCCTAAGATCTTGGAGAACTTCATTCTAAAAATTAAGGATCAATGTGATCACAAGTTCAAAATCATAAGATATGATCAAGGAACTAAAATCAAGAACCAAATCCTTGATTTATTTTGTGATGAGAAAGGTATTACAAGACAATATAGTGCTCCAAGGACTTCTCAGCAAACTTGTGTTGCTGAGAGGAGAAACATGACACTTATTAAAGCTGCAAGAACCATGCTATCTGACTCTAAGTGGCCTATCACCTTCTGGGCAGAGGCAGTCAACACTGCCTGCTATGTGCATAATAGAGTTTTAGTAGTCAACACTCATGGTAAGACTTTATATGAGTTGTGGCACAAAAGGAGGCCTTTCATTGGTTTCCTCAAATCACTTGGATGTCCTTGCACCATCTTGAATACCAAAGATCAGATAGACAAATTTGCTGAGAAATCAAATGATGGACACTTTATTGGATAATCTTCCCAAGCTAAGGCTTATAGAGTATACAATCTTAGAACTAGAGTAGTTGAGGAGTCTGCCAATGTGACTTTCAATGAGCACACACCTAGTGTGAAAGGTTCTGGTCCTGATTGGTTGTTTGATCTTGATTTAGTTAACAACTATTTTAACAAATCTTATGAAGATGTTTCAGGATCTATAGGTAGCTTGTCAGTAGGAGATTCTGATCCAAGATTTATGCTGAGAAGACCAAGCTAGAAAACTACTTCAGCTCCAGTGGTAACAAACCCTACAGTTGGAAATCCTGTCAGCACAATAATGACAAACACTTCAGCTGAAACATCTGAGTGCCTACAAATTCCAGCATAGAGGCACATAACTCAAATGAAGGGGTTTCCAATGTACAAGGAGGTGGAGGTGGTGAAAGTGATAAAAAATTTCTTGATGTTGATAACCACTCCATAGAAGACAACATCAATGACGTCAAACACTCATTGGATCAAGTTTCTCTTGATATATCTTTCGAAACTTAAATATGCTTCTAAGTACTTGTATGTTTTGAAGGATTATTTTCTTCTGAAAGCAATTAAGTCTCGGAAGCTTTATTCATATTTTGAATAAAACTTCTGAAATTTATTATCTTCTGAAACCAAATATACCTTAGAAGAAAAAATGCACTCAGTATTTTTCTTCCGAAGCAATTTTTTATCAAGCTAAGGAATATCTTCCGAAGCCAAATTGGCTTCGAAAGTTTTCTCAAAACTTTCAAAGACAAATAACCTTCGAAAGATTTCGACTTCCAAGAAAACTACTTTTTGGGCACTTTTTCAGAGGTGGGATCGACATCCGGATTTCAAAGCTTATCCTTTTGCATTAACTTTGTCTTAAATCCAACCATATAAATATAGCTCTAACGGTTCCCCCTATTTCTCCTTCCTCTTCATCTACAAAAGTCCAAACCCTAAATTCCCCCATAAACCAACTTTGTTCTTAGCTTTCTTCACTTCTAACCTACTCAAAATGGCCAACCCTGATCTCCGAAACCAACCAGATTTTTCCATGCATCTACACAGGCAACACATTGAGGTTGATCTGTTGTCATCTAAGAAAGATCCATGTTTCTCAGATGTTTGTCGCTTCTTAACTCACTCAAACTACCTAACTTCTCTCACAAGAGACCCTCCACTATATGAAGATCATCTCCTAGAGTTCTGGGGGACCTTCCAAGAGGTCATCTTGAACGGTGAGAAGGAACTGTCTGCCATAGTGTATGGGAAGACAATTTTGATAAATCCAGCCACAATCAACTCTCATCTGAGGCTAAATGATGAAGAAGGCGAGTTATCCTTCCCTAAATCTATTGTAAATGACTCATTTTAGTAGATGGGCTATAAAGGCTACTACACAGTTAGAACCTTCAAGAAGAGTTAGGTACCCTCTTAATGGAAGCACCTCCTCCATGTTATAATCCACTCCTTATCTAACAAACATAGAGGTTGGGACTAGATTTCTAAGGACTTATTCTATATAATCCATGGGATGGTTCAAGAGGTTAAGTTCAAGTACTCCCAGTTTGTCTATACAGACCTGGTTGCTAATTTGGACTCCTTAGAGTACTATATGTTCCCTAGATATGTTCAACACATTCTTAACTATAAACTGGGCTCACAATTAAGGGGAACAGGTAATACTCTTAAAGTGGGACAGATGAAGCCTGACATCTTCAAAACAATAAGAAAGTCCACTGTTGGCTTCTCAGGGGTAGAAACAGCACTGGTTTAAAAAATGTTAGAGCTCATTGCTCAGGGTGTCAACTTGGCAGCACCAGCCAATGTTGAACCCACACCTTCTACATCTGCACCACCCATACAGCCACAAATAATCATCACCTACACTAGAAAATCCAAATGAACCCTTGCTCAGTCTATTCAGGTTGAGCAGGCCCCCATACAACTACCCATGCAGGAAGAAGAGGAAACAAGAGCTCCCACTTCTCCTGTGGAGCAGACCACTCCCATTACTTCTTTAATCAGTACTGAGGTTCCTCATGCTCAGCCTAATAAACTCATCGCCCCAGCCTTAAGCCTTCACTCTGAGTCTCAAAACTCAAGTGATCAACCTTTAGGGAAAGCTACCATCCCCGACTGTTAGACTTAAACCAACCAATTTCTAACCTTCAATTCTATGATGATGAGGATATGGACTTTAGTGAGTACCATGAGTCTTTTTTCTCCACCCCTACTCAAGGAGAGATGAGTGCTCCTGAATCACCCATATCTAGCCCACATCATCCACCCCTAACTGAGCTGGACCTCCCTAAACATGTACAGGAAGTCCATATGGAAGAGGCTCTCACTATTGAAAGTGATTACATCATTAAGACCTCAACCATGGCAACCCAGCCCATTGACACTTCTATTGAAGTTGTTAGTGTGCAGGGAAAATCCAGCAGCCAAGAAACCCAAGGTGCTGGTGAGGAAGAAGACTTTGGTCCTATTCTCTCATCCCCTATGATTATTCTAATGAAGATGAGGGGGTCTACAACCAAAGGTGCAATAACTATCAAAAACATGCACCTATTTAGTTTTAAAGGTAAGTCACTTGGAATTTTAGGTGGCTACCTTACAAAGACAGGTCAGTGACCAGCAACTTGAGATCACCGATCTCAAGGGCAAGTTAGCTAAGAAACCTATTAGGCATACTCAACCAGGTCCACAAGAACATGTGGATGTGATAGACCTGTGCAACAGGGTGATGCTACCAAAAAGGGGGAGAAAGTCCTACTTATAATCACAGAACCTAGGAGTTCTACACAGAGTATGGACATAGAGGATTCACCACCCTCACTTGTAGTTTTCCATACTCAATAACCTCCTCAGGCCCATATCGATATGGATTCCCTAATTCAAAGCCTGTTTGAGGAGGGCACACAAGGGGCAATGTCTACCCCATGCTACCCTACTAAAAATCCAATAGTAGGATGGAGGTATGATGCTGATAGAAGAGCCCTAGTAATCTCTAGGTCTCATGGACAACAAGAAGTCTTCAACTTTCACAACATGAGATACTATAAGAGCACCTATTTGGTTGACCTGCCACTTGCCAACCCAAGTCAAAATAGGCAAGCTAAATGGTTAGCGGAAAGGATTCTAGATAGGGTGATTAAAGAGTTCAAAAGGAGAACCAAGCTATATAGATAGAGGCTAGCAGACAAGACTATTGGTTAACTGGATGCTGAGATGGACCATAAGATTAGCTTTGAAGGGGAAACCTTGGCTGAAGGCCAGTAGTTGAACCTATGAACCTTGAGACAGAAACTGTTTTAACACCTAGTACCCTCAGTGAGGCACCAGCTGGTGAAGGTGTCTCACAGCCTCTCTCTGGCTAGAGCTGAAGTACAACACCAAGCGATGAAGGCCAAAAATTTCTCCACCTTGATTCACACAGGCCAACGACTGACAAAGGGAAGAGGAAGATGATCTTTCAGGAGATTGAGGAGGAGAAGAGAGGGAGGAAGAGGAAAGCAAGGGGAGAGAGTTCAAGTAGGACCCCTTGCTTTATGGAAGCTGTAATCAGGGCTGCCCCCAAATAAAATACTCAAGAGGATAAGTTGAGGGCAGTTAGATTGAACTATTTGGGGTCTAGGAACTAGAATGCTGATGAACTTATCTCTCTTCTCTTGGAAGAACTGAATGAACTGGCTGACATGGAAGTGTCAAAGGATATGAGGGAAGTTAAGGATGCAGATCTGCTCCTCAAAATCAAAGAAGAAAGTAGAAGAAAAGACTCTACAAAGCTCTTACCCTCTCCCCAGTTCAAGAAAGCCCTGAGGAAGAGGCTGTGGCTACTTAGCAAGAAACTCAGGTACGTAGGGAACATGACAGACAAAACATGATAACCTACCTGAGTGCCACAGGTGTTTATTAGGTAGTAGAACTACTTCCCATGTCTTATAAATACATTGAATTTGAATACCTCAAGCAGCTTGAACAAAAAGTGCTAAAAGAGGAAAAAATTGCTAACAGGAAGATGAGGGAGGAGGCTGCAGAGTTAAGAGCCATCATCAAAGCAAATCTGAAGAAGTCTTCTGACAGACAGAAGATGGTGAGCTTCTTGAAGTTGTATGGGTTCTCTGGAAGGAGACTTGGTCCAATGTCTCTATCCATCATAGATGAACACATTAGAGTGTTCAAGCAGAAGATCAAGAGGGGTGAGCTGGTTGACTTGCGTTCTTCACCAAGTCAGGTTGCACCTAAAGCTGAGGTCAAGGTTGAACCCCAAGAGACAACACAACCTGTACCTAGTGCTACATCATAGCCAGCTTCATCTTTTGACCCACAGTGGGGTCCTAATCCCTCTCCTTATGATACTGTGAAGGAAAAGGGCCCAACTTAGAAGGATAAACAAGAACCATCTGGTACTCAAGGCCAACCTTCTTAGTTATAGTATAGAAAGAGGAAGAGGATGGCCATCAGAAGGGACAAGAAAAAGAAGAAAAAGTCTAAGGCATCCACCTCTGCAGCTCAAGATGGGTCTGAACATCCTAAGGGTGATCAAGAAGAGGCTGCTTAACAAATTCCACTCATTGTAGAGCCTCTTATTGCTGAGAGACCCATCCTGTCTTAGGTATTTTCTACTAACCCAGATAGATGGTATGTCAAGATATGTACTTCTGGTAAAACATACTTGACCTCCCTCAGCATGCACATGTGAAGTACAAGGAAGTTACTTTGGAAGATTTGATATATCTTAGTGAATTATGCTAACTATCAAATCATCCAAAGCCAAAAGACCAAATCTTTCGAAGCTAATGATGAAGTCTTCCGAAGCTTCAAAGACAGTCTTTCGAAGCCAAAGAGAAAACATGCTTTTTCTGAATCACCTTTTGACAAAAGCTAAACTACTTTCTTCTGCCACCTCTGAAGACTCACAAACTTATATGAGTTGGTGAAAAGTCCATGCTTTTGTCAAACTGTAGATTACGGTCTTTAGTCTATAACTTCCTACTTATGTACTTTTATCCCTTTTGTAATATATTAGGATGTGAGCTATGGCATATCATAGTCAGTAGTCAAAAGGCAATCTGCCTTTTGACTCTACATTAATCTTCTTGTCTAGATTACTGTTTCCAGCTGGCCTTCAAAGTCTGGCCGGCCATAGGATGTAGTATAAAGTGTCTCAAGCACTTGTCATTTCTTTTATGCTTTGTAACACTTTGTAAATACTTAAGAGCAATATACATCATTCTTGAAAACCATATCAGTGTGTTCTTGTTCTTGTTCTATTCCTTTCTTGTATTCTTTATTTCATCATAAGCTGATTGCCTATTTGATCTGTTACGTGTTCTAACACTCTCCTAACACTATGACACTCTCCTAACACTACGAAACTGTTGCATTGACCCCCTTAACCGGTCCTGTAATTCCTTGATCACATCTTATGGTCTTGACCTTGTGATCACATTGATTCTCAATTTTTAGAATAAAGTTCTTTAAGATTTAATGGGTCCCATCCTTAGTTCTAAGAAAGAAGACCCAAGTATATCTTGTTAAATCATCTGTGATCACTAGGCAATATGAAGTTCTTCCTAAACTCATTACACTGGTGGGGCCAAAGAGATCCATATGTAATAAGTGTAGGAGAGTAGTGATAGAGTTCTTTTCCTTTGGCTTGTGAGCCACTTTCTGTTGCTTTCCTTTTAGACATGCAACACAATGGTCATCACTTGTAAACTCTTTCTATGGCATTCCAATTACCAAATCATCTTTAAATAATTTATTCATGTTCATGGCACATTCTTTTACACTAAAGGAAATACTCATCACTATTGGCTTTAGATAGAAATCAAGGAACTTCTCCTGATGGGCATGTTTCCTGTAAATCCATTTTGTATATGTTCCCTTTCCTAGGGGCTCTTAGCAAGATATGTTCTTGAGGAATGACCACCCCAGGCTTGAGAACAATGCACTTATTCTCATTGAAGATCATGTTATGTCTCTGGTCATAATTTTAAGATACACTCAAGAGATTGTATCCAATATCTTTGAAAAAGTTTATCTTTTCAATGCTGAGCTTACCATTTACGACCCTGCCCCTTCCTGTGATATAACCACGTAGTTCTCCTCTAAAAGCAACTGACCCTCAATTAATTTTCTCTAAGTTCTGAAGCAAAAAGCCACTACCTGTCATGTGTCTTGAACAACCACTATGAATGATCCATACATTTCTTTTGGTCTTTAGTTGTTCCTGCACATGAAAAAGAGATGGTTAGTTACATTTGGAAATACAAGCCTTGCTGGTCTTGGGCTCATCAAGATGAACTGAAGATAGTTCAACAGTTATTGATCCTATATGCAAGCTTTGAGGATCCTTGGCTATTTTTGATGAAGAAACCTTAGTCACATAGGCTTCATTCATCTTGCATACCATCTTTGGAAGATTAAACTTGGCCTTCAAAACTTTGGAAGTTTTGATGACTTCAGAAGTTTTGGAGACTGAACCTTCGGAAGCCTTTCATCCACTGCAGCAGACTTCAGTGCTTTGGAAGCATTCTTTTCTTCTGAGGCCAAATTTTCTTTCGAAGGCAGCTTTCCACCTATCTTCTTCTTATTCATCTTGGAGTTTCCGCAGGAAAGAGAGTTTCCTTCCGAAGCTATTTTCTTCTTCCTCTCAAAAGTCTTCTTCTTGTTCATGTGGATGGTACTCTTAGGATTGTAGATGGAATCCTTAGTAAAGTGAGTAGTATCACAACACATGATGCATGGAGAGGGTTGAGCTTGATCTCTTTCCACTTCCTTCTTCATCTTCATAGATGATGCAAAAGGCTTTCGAGGGTGAAGCTTGCTCTTGGAAGTGGATGGTTTAGGCTGTGCAGCAGTGGTGCATATTTGTTCAACCTTCTTCTCTTATCCAGGATGGTTTGAACTTGAACTAGGACCTCTGTACTAGAGTTAATAGTTGAGTCTTTAGTCTTCACCACTTCAAATCTAGAAGAAATAAAGACTTGTTTTAACTTGGAACTAAAAGTAGGATTGATCTCTTGGGCTTTCTTGGATTTTCTTTTAGCGGGCCTGATCAAATTCTTCCTAGATGACTTGGCCATCCTTGGTTCTTTTTTCTCTCTAGGAGCATAGTGACCCTTCTTAGGATGATCCTTCTCACTCACTTCAGGTTCATCCTTCACTATCTCCTCTTTATCTTCATCCTATTTTTGGACAGGGTCAATGAGGGGCAGCTCATCTTGACTAGTTCCACACCTTGGAGATATTACAGATAATAATGTGTGCGGAGGAGCTATCTTATTTGAATCCAATCCCTGCCTATTTTGATAACAAATCTTTGCATGCAAGGATGAGGATATGATGTTCTTTAAGGTTTCCTCGTCAAGAACACACTTTTCTTCCCTGGCCTTGCTGATCACAAACTCAGCCTGACATTCAGTTAACTTGGAAATGAGATCTTTGATTTGAGTCTTATAATTTGTGTGCTCATGCTTAAGAGTTGAAATTGTTTTCTTTAAATCTTCTATTTTAATTTTACAGTCATGTTCAGCTCTTTTGAAATAAGCTTTTAAAATATTTAAAGACTCAAGGTTAGATCTTACTTCCTGGTTATAGGACATATACATGTTTACTTTAGCAATGCATTCAGGTTTACAGAGATGTTCTAATACCTTGACTTCTTCATGGTCATCCTTAAGTACTTGATTTGGAGAAACAACATTTACCTAAAAGCTCCAGTCAAACCCCCCTCTTCAACAACAACAGCAACTTGTTGTTTCAGTTGGCTTGGCTTCTCAGATCTAGGAGCTGCATGAGTGTAGCTTGGTCTAGATTGTGCTTGGCCACCATTACTCCTTGGTGCCTTGCACTCCTTATGAAGGTGTCCCATCTATTTAAAGTTGTAACAGTTCACTTTGCTTTTACCCAGTCCAAACTTTCCACTGGTTACATTTCTGGGAAACTTTCTTCGAGTTCTCTTGTAGAATCTTTTGGCTTTATGAATTAGAAGAGACATTTGCTGTACTATCTCCATATACTCTAGGTCATCTAGATGGATACAATCCAAGTCTTCAAGAGTGAAGAGAAAGTTGCCACAACTTTCATCAGAAGACATAAAAGGCTTGAGATGAGCTTGTCTCTTGGAATGGGCTTCCTTGAAGGTAGTTCTCCCTTGGTGTCTCTGGAAAGGTGATGAAAGGGCCCTTTTATGAGTTGTTAGGGTAGCAGATAAGATGATGCTATACTTCTCTACTATACCTTTCAATCACATGCAGGGCTGAACTCTGTTGATTGTTGGAAGAGCTGCTGGATGGATTCTGCATGTTCATCTCCATCTAGTAACCACTAAGGATACTATACAGATCTGTGAGAATAAGGGTGGAGAGGTTTTTAGTTCTCTTAATGGCCACACAGTAGTGAGTCCATTGTCTAGGAAGAGAGAACATGAAGTTCCTCACAATATCCCTATTCTCAAGCTTAACTCTAACATCCATAAGAGTATTTATAATCTCAACATACCTAAAGTATTGTTGAGTCATAGTTTCACATGATTTGAAGGTGAAATTCTCAAACTACTACTTCATGAGGTCTTTCTTGTTTTCTTTAGCTTCATCAGACCCCTCATGCATAAGCTTCAGTGCATCCTAGAGCTGCTTTGCAGTTTTGCACTTCTTAAACCCTTTGTATATAAAGTTGGGAAGAGCAGTTTGTAGAGCAGTCATGGCCTTCTGATCTATATCAATCTTCTTCCTATCTTCTTCAGAATAGTTAGCCGCTTCCTTTGGAATAATCCCACCACCAGCACTAGCTGAAGTGGTGCTTGGTATGTGAGGTCCTGAGTCAAAAGATCTCCACATCCTGCTATCTTGAGACTTGATGAAGCCTTTCATTCTTTGGCACCAAGTATCAAAGTCGTCAGGAGTGATAAGTGGAGATTTGTCATGCCACCAGTTCCTATTTCAGCCTTAGTAAGAGCAGCCATTTGAGCTGGTAAGTGTTTTGTGAAATAGAAGGGATTTAAGATGGTAAGATCTTACAATCAAGAGCCTAAGAAGCTCTGATACCAATTGAAGGACCGGTAAAGGAAGGTAATGCAATAGTTTCACAAGTTTGGATAGAACTTAAACAATAACACTTAACAGATCAAATAAGGAACCGGATTATGAAACAATGAACAACTGTAAAGAACATAAGTAATTGGTATTC
This sequence comes from Flaveria sonorensis, assembly GCA_025506505.1. NCBI lineage: Eukaryota > Viridiplantae > Streptophyta > Magnoliopsida > Asterales > Asteraceae > Flaveria > Flaveria sonorensis. Next base: position 42,663,927 of record CM046436.1, on the reverse strand, counting down.
AAGAATGATATATATTGCTCTTAAGTGTGTTACAATTGTTACAAGGCTTTGTCCTAATGACTGGGACCTGAGATACTTTATACTGCATCCTACAGCCAGCCATACTTTGAAGGTCAGCTGGAACACTAATCTAGACAACAAGATTAATGTAAAATCAAAAGGCAGATTGTGTTTTGACTAGTGACTATGACATGCCATAGCTCCCATCCTTATCTATTACAAAAAGGATAAAAGTACAAAGTAGAAAGCTACAAAAAGGAAAGATCACCAACTTGTATAAGTTAGTGAGTCTTCAGAGATGGTAGCGAAAAGTGGTTCAGCCTTTTTCAAAAGCATGTCAGAGAAAGCATGTCTTCTCTATCTTCGGAAGAAATCAGTATCTTGGCTTCAGAAGACTTTGTCTTGAAGATTCGAAAGACTTCATCTTTGGCTTTGGAAGAAATGGTCTTTGGCTTCAGAAGATTTGACACTTAGTGAATTTCTATCAAATCTTCCAAAGTAACTTTCTTTGTACTTCAGTAAGCATGCTGAGAGAACTTTGGTTGCATAAGCCTCTAAGATTAACTCTTACACCAAGGCTGTAATACCAGTTGACTGGGTTAGAATCAATAAGGATGGACCATATTGAGAGATTTCTATGCTTTATTGTAGTAGAAATACAATAATCAATTATCAAATGGAACATATATACTCATAATGTTCATTGTATATTGATAATATGGTTCAATATTACTATCAGGGTTTTCATTGTGTAAACTTTTTTGAGAGTTCTAAAAAGTGTGAAAATATTATCTATTTATAGTTCTTATACAATGACCTATACAATGACTTAAGTACCTTGACACAAAATCTAGAATATACTAAGTACACAATACAAAATAACTATATAAACATTTGTTTGTCTTTAGCCGCATTTGTGTGTACGACATCCAAATTTGTCTTTGCGGATGTGTAAACTCTTGGCTGTATTTCTTCTAGTAAGACATATGTATTTTTTTACTTCACCCGGATTAGTCTATAGAGGTAGAAAAATGCACATCCACATTTGTCTAAGTCACCCGCAAAGACTAATGCAAATAAACAAATACTTACTCTTTCTTGTGCATTTGTATTTCTTGTACTTTAGCTGCATTCTTCAACACTTGTATATTTTTCCATCTAGAATGACTATCCAATCATTACTTGAATTGGCATGCATGATCCTTTCAGTGTCCAATATTTCATGCATGCCTAACACATTGAATTCCCATAGTTTACTAACAAAGTTTCTCTCTAGTAGAATATGATCTATACCACCCAATTTTATCAAAATAACTAATAATTCATTATTCATATGATTCATCTAACTTACAATGATCATCATAGCATAAGAAACATCATTAGAAATAAAAATCCAAAATTTCTTGGACACTAAGTTTTCTCTTTAAGTAAAGTGAGAACTAGACATTTAAATCACAAGTTCCTTGCAAAATTCATGTAAACTATCAACAATAGCATCAATCTAGACCAACTAAAGTGTTTACTTTCATCTTTCAAGCAATAAGATTGAATGGATAAACTACGATTTGTGTATGATCCAAATTTATGAAGAGTATTATAGGTCCATGAAAGTGTTACCCGTACCACGTAGTTGACCATAAATGGTGCTCCTAAACCCATTGTATGAATCGATTGAAGGAAGAAACGATGGTGTAAGGTGTGTGTTGGTCGATCATAAGAGGGATGGTGATGGGGGATGACGACTTCGAATGGGGTGGGGGTGAGGGTGGAGTGGGGGGTCGCCCGTCTTTGAATGGTCGGGGTGGGGGCTATGGTTTTTTTGTTTTATTTTTATTTAAAATCTTTTATAATATCCTTTTAGTTGAACAAATTATAAATACTACCCTTGACATGTTTATAGATCCTTTTTTCATAAACTTTGAGTTCTATAAACTACTAAATAAAAATACCTATCATTTCACATAATCCTTAATAATATATCTCACAACTATATGCTAACACACAAATAATTTAAATAACATGTAGCACATTGGTTTCACATAATTACACAATAGTACATAAAACTAATTTAATTTAGATATCAATTTGTTAGGTCATCAACGTTCATAGACAACTTGTGTGTGATTACGTGACGTGCGTGCATGAGTCGACAAATATACAACAGTTTTTGTTGATGGAGTTAACCTAAAAATGCTAGATATCACAGTTTGTTATTAAATATAAAGTAATAATAATTACAGAATTACTCATAGTTTGATGCTAGGCGTTTCAAGAGTCAGATGACTATTTTTTTTCCCGAAACCATAAGAAATAAAAAGAAAAAGTTATATGAATAAAAAGAGAACTATAGAAGCCCAATATGTTAAAAACCAAGGCCCTATTTTTTAGGGAGGCCAAAACCCTAGATTCACTCTATATAGAGCATAGGTCGACCCTGAACATTGCATGCATATGATAGGTCTGTGCTTCATACAACTTATAATATACATGGTACAACCATGTGATGTATGGTTTTTTAATATTTATTTTTATTTAACATGTTTCAAGCTCTCTATACCAATGAATTTTGTCCAAGATTTCTAAAAAATAGCACCACTATTAAGTGCATGTATTCAAAAAGACACAAAGCATATTTGGTGAGCAAAAATAGCAACACCATTAGCTGCAGTTACTTAGAAGAATCCAAAGTTTATTTGGTAGAAGGATTTTGTTTTTATATGAAGGTAAGGAGGATTTTATACTTTATTGTGAAGCTTCACATAATGGTTTAGATTGCATATTGATGTAATGAAATAAGGTCATAGCCTACGGTCTCGACAACCCTAGATACATAACAAAGAATTATACTAACCATGATTTAGAACTAGAAGAAGTCATATTTGCATTCAAACGATAAAAACATTATTTTTAGAAATAATCATGTAGCGTACCCAAATCATAAGAGTTTGCAACATATCATAGAAGAAAAGAAACAGAACATGATGCAACGAAGATGGATGCAAGTCTTGGGCGATTACAATTGCGAGATACATATCAACCAGGAAAAATGAATATAGTAGCAGATGCTTTGAGTAGGAAACAGAGAAGAAAGCCTATTATATTCCATGTGTTAGAAATTGGTTAGAAGATAGATTTGTTGAGTCATTTAATACTGAACAACAATAGGAGATAAGTGGAGTACGCCTAAAGGATGAAAGAATGTAAGGATATGAGATAGAACTAGGTGATTATAGGATCTTTGGATTTAAAAATAGGATTTGGGTACCAAATCAAGGAAAGGTAAGGAAAATGTCTTAGAGGAAGCACATAAGTCTAAATATTTAATACACCCACGTAATGCACAATATGCCAAATATGACCTTTAGCCACACGTATTCAAAACCCAAGTGTGGCTAAAGGTCAATAATCATTAATTTACCCACACATTTTTTTCTTCATGTGACAAAGAACACAACTTTTAGAATAGCCAAATGTAAGCAACTACCATCATATTTGTTTGATTTTTTTATTTAAGTGACTAAAAACATGTATATTCCAGACCTTTAGCCACACTTTAAGAAGGTGAAGTGATAATTATTAGTCAAGCTCAAAAAGTATGGCTAAATATGACCAGCTATCATTGTATTTGTTTAAGTGTTTGATATATATGATCAAAAACACATCTATTTGAAACCTTTAACCACACTTTAAGAAGAAACTATGACATTTAGTAATCACGCTAAAAAGTGTGGCTAAATATGAGTAACTTTCATGGAATTTGTTTGATTTTTTATTCATATTGGCAAAAAAATATATCTATTCGAAATCTTTAGACACACTTTAAGAAAATAATGTGACATGTACAACCCATCCTTGAATAGTGTAGCCAAATATGACCAACTACCATGGTATTTAGTGATTAAAACAGTATTGTTTATTAGCTTTCATATATATTAGCTTTCATGACCAGATAGTATTATTTAGTAGCCACTTAGTAATTAAACAAAACTAGTAACTATTATAGTCACGGTGAAAGTTTATTTTATGGGGCTAAATATGAGGAATCATCATGATTGGTTTTGTTTGATGATATCATGATTCGTTTTGTTTAATGATATCATGATTGGTTTTGTTTGATGATATGACTAAAAGGAAATACATATGACCACATATATAATTTTGTGTTACCAACACTAGTTATAAGTAATTTATGGTCATGATTACACTTTTTTATGTGGCTAACGGTAAGCAGTGGGCACAATTTATCGTTTTATTTGTGGCTAGAAGATATCAGTGGTCACTGTTAATCGCTTTATGTGTGGCTAAAAGAAATCAATGGTTATAGTTAAGTATGTGTAAGGCCCCGTTCCCGAAAACCTCACAGTTGGACATTCACAGCACATATTATAAAACATTTCATAATTTATCAAGCATTGCAGCAGAAATTAAATATCAAAAGCCATACATTAGTTTATAACTACTGTTGCTAAGCAATACATATTTGTTAAAAGTTATAAAAGATCATTAGTTTGCATTATAAAACAACAATGTTATATTCATGAATGGATGTCAGCCTTGTCCCGACTAGTAGCCTCCCCGAGTGCCATCCTCAGCAAAATTACCTGCCAACTGAAAATACATAAAAGTCAGCTTTGCTGAGTGAGTTCTAGTTTTAAAATAGTGAAAATACTTTATGAGTTTTGAATAGGAAAATACTCCTTAAAATACTGTTTACTCTTTTGTATGTGATCATACGTCATACATACATTCAAATATTATTCATTATCAACATTAATATATTTCTTCACCATTTCCATGTTCGTTCACTTGAACTTTTACTTTTAATCTTTCACTTTGATATAGACCAAAGTGCTATACCCCCATATAATACGCATAAACCTGGTACTGGGTCTGAGGTCTATAAATAGACCCCATCCGTGGTGCGCTAATGCTGACTCCAGTACCAGGACAGCAACAGTGGTCCCCTCAATCTTAAAGATTGACCCTACGTGTATCCTCTGAGGTTAGCTAAACCACACACAGTTGAGCTAACAACCTAGCGGTTGTGAACCTCATTGTGAATTTGCTTGCAAGACTTTCTTACGTTCTTTATGTTCCACTTTTCATTAGCATTAATCTTTCACTTGATTAATAATACTTCATAATTAAGAACAAACCACATAAGGCCACATAATAATATCATAATACGCACATAAGGGCAGCCCACAACATGCATAAGATAATCAAATAAAAGCATCAAGTCAACCATGGTCAAACCCTAATTTCTGATCTTCCAAAATCCCAGAAAATTCCTTAAGTCCTAAAGAAATACGGATGAATGAGAACAAATGGGGGTGAACAAAACTAATGCGGGTAAACAAAACTAATGGGGGTGAACAACTTGCAAATGCGGGTGAACAAAACTGATGCAGGTGAACAACTTGCAATTGCTGGTGAACAACTTGCAAATGCGGGTGAACAACATGCAAATGCGGGTGAACACTTGGTAATTATTCTATCTTAAAGGAAATGTGATGAACACTGTAGCAAATGTGCATATACAAAAGAAATGCTGATGGACACTGTAGCAAATGCGCATGTACAAAAAGAAATGCTGATGAACACTTAGGCTGAATTAAGGCAAATGCGGATGAACCATCAGACCTGTAAATGAGACTTATCCTATAACTAGTTCTAAAACCTTATTCTCATACATTCTTAACATAGATCTATCATGCTAAACTCTTAGAACAAGCTTACATCCTCATAAAACACAGAAATCATACACATATACACACGGTTAACATTTATGATGGTTGTAAAACATTTTATATGCATTTTCAGCCACCAAAGAAGTTTAAAAACATAAAACCGGGGTCATGGAACTCACCTAGTGTAGAAGACAAGTAAAACTCCTCCAAACTTGCTTTTACACACATGTCCAAACACCTAAACAAGCAAAACAACCAACCAAAGCACAAACAACACTTAAAAATCGGTTTCTAAGGTGGAAAACCTCAAAGAACCGAGCCAAACATCAACAAAAACCCACTAACCTTGAAGATTTTAGTTCTATTTCCTTCTTGGAACCGAGAGAGCTGGTCTGCAGCTTTCTTTCTTCTTCTTTTCGGTCGAACAACAACAACAACAAGATGATATGGGCGGCCATGCCCATATAAAGTGTATTTTTGACTTTTTGGTACTATTTACATAAAGCACCCCTTAACTTTGCCTTCTTTTTGTTTTCTTAAAAATACTTTTCTTTCCTTTTTATTTTGACCGAGGTTTCGGGTGTTACAAGTCTACCCCCCTTAAAGAGGTTTCATCCCCGAAACCTGTCACTCTTCAAATAACTATGGGTAATGCTGTCTCATCTCTTCTTCAGTCTCCCACGTAGACTCAGAACCCTTCCGGTGTTTCCACTGCACCCGCACAAGTGGAACCACTTTATTCGTCAACATCTTCTCCTTTCGATCGACGATTGCCACTGGTTGCTCTACATAGTTAAGTCGTTCATCCATTTTGATATCTTCCAGTGGTACAATCATGTCTTCCTCGGCTAGGAATCTTCTCAGATGAGATACATGGAATGTCAGATGAATTCCACTTAACTCCTCAGGCAATTCTAATCGATAGGCTACCTCCCCTACTCGTGCAATGATTCGGAAAGGCCCTATGTATCTCGGGCTCAGCTTGTCCCTCTTCCGCAACCGGATGATCCCTTTCCAAGGTGAGACCTTCAACATGACTCTATCACCCACGTTGAATTCAATCGGTCTACGCCTTATGTCGACATACGACTTCTGCCTATCTTTCGCCGCCTTCATAAAGGCTTTGATCTTTTCCAACTTTTCAGTCATAGCCTCGATCACCTCGATACTTCCTAACTCTTTCTGCCTGATGTCTCCCCAACACACGAGCATTCTACACCTTCTACCGTATAGCATCTCATATGATGGCATACCAATGCTGGCATGATAACTGTTGTTGTATGAGAACTCTCCTAACAGTAGGTGATCATCCCAACTTCCTCCAAAGTCGATCACGCATGCTCGGAGCATATCCTCGAGCGTCTGAATTGTCCTCTCAGACTGACCATCTGTCTGAGGATGATAAGCCTTACTAATGTGTAGCCTCATCCCTATTACATCATGGAATCTTTTCCAAAACTTCGATGTGAACCGGGTGTCACTATTTGAAACGATTGACACCGGCACGCCATGACGAGGTATGATCTCTTTGATGAACAGATCCGCCAATCTCTCGGATGAATACGTCTCGCGGATCGGTAGGAAGTGAGCACTCTTTGTTAGACGATCAACTATCACCAATATGGTATCATACCCCCTCGCCGTACGGGGTAGCTACGTGATGAAGTCCATGGTGATGTGCTCCCACTTCCACTCGGGTATATCCAAGGGTTGGATCTTCCCGTATGGCTTCTGATGTTCTGTCTTCACTTGCAAGCAAGTAAGGCACTTACTCATATACTCCGCCACGTCACGTTTCATACCTGGCCACTAGTAATCTTTCTTCATGTCTTGATACATCTTGGTAGCACCGGGATGAATGGAGTATCGAGTCTTATGAGCTTCGTCCATAATTCGCCCACGTAGATCCTCATATCAAGGAATCCACATCCGTCCAAAGCGGGTTTTAACCCCGTGGGTATTCTCTCCCAATTCTGCGACTAAACCTCTCATCCTTTCGGAGTTGAGGTGATCTTCTTTTAACGCTTCATCTTGGAATCCCTTGACCTGTGTCATCACATCAGAGGTCATCACCAATTGATAAGCCTTCACCCGGATTGGCTCGGGTTTCTTTTTTCGGCTGAGGGCATCAGCCACTACATTGGCTTTACCCGGATGGTAATGGATTTCACAATCATAATCCTTAATCAGCTCTAAGCACCTCCTCTGCCTCATATTGAGATCTTTCTGCTCAAAGAAATACTTTAGGCTCTTGTGGTCTGTGAAGATTGTGCATTTCACCCCGTACAGGTAATGCCGCTAAATCTTTAATGCAAAGACCACAGCCACGAGCTCCAAATCATGAGTGGGATAATTGACCTCGTGGGTTTTCAACTCGGGATGCGTAGGCTATTACTCTCCCACGTTGCATTAACACACAACCCAGTCCTGAATAGGAGGCATCCGAATACACCACTAAGTCTTCATTCCATTTAGGTAATGTCAAAACAGGAGCTTGAGTTAATCTTGCCTTTAACTCCTCAAAAGCATCCTCCTGTTCTCGTTCCCACACAAACTTTACATCCTTGCGTGTCAACTTAGTCAAAGGTGAGGCCATCTTGGAAAAGTCTTGGATAAACCTTCGGTAGTAACCCGCCAAACCCAAGAAACTGCGAAATCTCGGATGGCGTCTTTGGAGACTTCCATTGCATTACCGCCTCAAACTTTGTCGGGTCCACCATATTCCTTCGGTATTCACCACATGACCCAGAAACTAAACTTCCCGCAACCAAAAAGCACACTTAGAGAATTTAGCATACAACTTCTCCTTTCTAAGTGTCTCTAACACTTCACGTATGTGGCCGGTATATTCTTCTTTGTTCTTCGAATAAATCAGAATATCATCAATAAACACAATCACTGATTTATCTAACATTGGCCGACACACCCGATTCATCAGATCCATAAAGGCAGCTGGCGCGTTAGTTAAACCGAATGACATAACGAGAAACTCGTAATGTCCATAACGCATGCGGAACGCTGTCTTAAGGATATCTTCTTCCTTTACCTTCAGCTGATGGTAGCCAGATCGAAGATCTATCCTGGAAAACCAACTGGCACCCTGAAGCTGATCAAATAGGTCATCAATTCTCGGTAGGGGGTATCGGTTCTTTACTGTCAACTTGTTCAACTCTCGGTAGTCTATACACATTCTCATACTACCGTCTTACTTCTTTACGAATAATACCGGAGCACCCCAAGGAGAGATACTCGATCTAATAAACCCCTTATCCATCAGTTTCTGTATCTGATCCATCCGTTCTTTCATCTCGGTCGGAGCTAACCGATACGGTGCCTTGGCAACGGGTATCAGGTCAATCTGAAATTCAATCTCGCGGTCAGGTGCCACACCTGGCAGATCTTCTGGGAACACGTCCAGAAAGTCACACACTACCGGCACATCGGACCATTGCGGTATCGACGTATCCACATCCTTTACATATGCAAAGTAGGCATTACATCCATGCCTCATACACTTCTCTACCGCCGCCATCAAAATCACCTTCGGAACCGTAGTGACGCGATCACCATAAACTGTCACTGAACTCCCATTGGGTGCAACTAACCGAATCATCTTCTTCCAACACACGATGTTTGCCTCATAGGCTGCCAACCAATAAATCCCCAGAACTACATCAAATCCACCTAGGGGTATCACAAATAGTTTAGCAGAGAACCTATGGCCTTCTAACTCTATGCCACAATCCTCAATCATATCAGAAATTCTAGTAGACTTACCAATAGCAGTTTCTACATCAAATGGCTCATCAATTCTTCTACTACTAACAAGCAGCTTAGCACAGAAAGCAGTATATATGAAACTCCTACTAGCACTAGAATCAAATAATACAGAGGCACAAGTTTGATTTACTAGAAACATACCCGACATGACATCAGGGTCTACCCGTGCTTCCTCTCGGGTCATCGTGAAGGCTCTAGCACTTGCCCTCTGCCCCCCTTCTTCAGCCACCTTCTTGTCCCCCGAGCTCTCAGCTCTCGGCTTCCTGAACTCGTGGCTTCTGTGGCCAGTCCCGCCACAATGGAAACACCTCGACACTCCACAATCTTTTGCCATATGACCGGGCTTCCCACATCTGAAGCAAATATTTGATCCTAAACGACATTCCCCTCTATGTTCCTTCCCACACTTGTCACACTGCTTCAACCCCGAGCTTGCAGCAACAACCCGGTGGTCATCCATTCTCGGCCTCTTGCTATTTGGGGTGAAACCACCATGCCCAAACCTCTTCCCACTACAGTTCTTGTCACCACCACCTGTCTTCTTCACCTCAACCACCGACACCTCTCTCTCATCGTAAAGCCTCCCAACCAGATCCATTGCCGACCTAAAAGTGCTTGGTCGAGCAACAATCAAGTGCCTGTGGATATCAGCTGGCAGTCCTTGCACATACCTCTTAATCTTCCTCGACACTGGCGTCACCTGATCCGGCACCAGCCTCGCCATTTCGTTAAACTTGGTGGTGTATTGCTGGTGGGTCATGGTTCCCGCCTCAAGCTGTAGGAACTCTCTCTCTATCTTGTCTAGTTCCCTGTGAGGATAGAATTCCTCGAAAACCAACTTCTTCAAATCTCCCCATCTCATCCTCCCGATGGCCCTGCTGCCCTCGGCTTGGACAATATTGTCCCACCGACACAGAGCCGAGTCAACAAATGAGTGAGTGGTATTTCACCTTCTGATCCTCCCTGCACTCACTAATATCCAACACTGCCTCCATCTCTCTAACCCAGCAGTGGGCAGTAGCAGCGTTACCGTTGCCGTCAAAAGTAGGGGGTTCACCATTGGAATGCCCCGTAGCTGCATCCCCTCATGGTTTCCTGCACCTCTACATCTTCTTCATCACTGGAGGCTCCCCTTTCAACATTCATCTCCTCCCCCATCATCATGATCTCCCTCATTCTCCCTTCTCCCAGTAGCAGCCCTTCTCTCTTCCTCCTTTTCTTTCCTCTCATACTTCCTTACGGCTCGGATCACCTCAGTCACGACAGACGGTAGGATCGTCTGCATGACTTGGTGAACCTCCTCCACCACTGCCTCTTTCACTGAGGCCCTCAAAGTGGCACTCCCATCCACTCCCTCCGGGTGATGAAGCTCAGGCTCAGCGGGAGCCGTCTCTGCAGTTCTCGTCTTGTTCTTTGCGGCTCGAGGTCTACCAGCACGACCACCCCGTACTCCACCTCTAGAAGCCTTAGATGATCTACCACCATCCATCCTCTAACACTATAAGATTCAAACACTCACACGGTCATTCAAGGTAATAGCTCAGTTAATGTTAAGTATAGTAAGTCCTAAATTACAGTGGCCAGTTGTGATTAGCCACTTACTTTACTCTTCGTTCCCCGAGTATTTCCTATCCTGACTACATCAGTATTCAAATCTACTAAAGCACATAAATCAAATAGCATGCGCACATAATACCGGTTATCATAATGAAAAGAAATACCTGATGGCACGTAGCTACTCGGGCTGGCATCCCTCCATTCGGTCCCATTTTCAGTTTAAGTTTAGGTTTTTGAAAATATTTACCCATTTCTCTTAAACTTTGGCTCTGATACCAACTTGTAAGGCCCCGTTCCCGGAAACCTCACAGTTGGACATTCACAGCACAATTTATAAAACATTTCATAATTTATCAAGCAATGCAGCAAAACTTAAATATCAAAAGTCATTCATTAGTTTATAACCACTATTGCTAAGCAATACATATTTGTTAAAAGTTACAAAAGATCATTAGTTTGCATTACAAAACAACAATGTTATATTCATGAATGGATGTCAGCCTTGTCCCGACGAGTAGCCTCCCTGAGTGCCATCCTCAGCAAAATTACCTACCAACTGAAAATGCATAAAAGTTAACTTTGCTGAGTGAGTTCTAGTTTTAAAATAGTGAAAATACTTTATGAGTTTTGTATATGAAAATACTCCTTAAAATACTGTTTACTCTTTTGTATGTGATCATACGTCATACATACATTCAAATATTATTCATTATCAACATTAATATCTTTCTTCACCATTTCCATGGTCCTTCACTTGAACTTTTACTTTTAATCTTTCACTTCGATATGAACCAAAGTGATATACCCCCATATAATGCGCATAAACCTGGTACTGGGCCTGAGGTCTATAAATAGACCCCATCCGTGGTGCCCTAATGCTGGCTCCAGTACCGGGGCAGCAACAGTGGTCCCATCAATCTTAAAAATTAACCCTGCGTGTATCCTCTAGGGTTAGCTAAACCACACACAGTTGAGCTAACAACCTAGCGGTTGTGAACCTCATTGTGAATTTGCTTGCAAGACTTTCTTACGTTCTTTATGTTCCACTTTTCATTAGCATTAATCTTTCACTTGATTAATAATACTTCATAATTAAGAACAAACCACATAAGGCCACATAATAATATCATAATAGGCACATAAGGGCAGCCCACAACATGCATAAGATAATCAAATAAAAGCATCAAGTCAACCATGGTCAAACCCTAATTTCTGATCTTCCAAAATCCCAGAAAATTCCTTAAGTCCTAAAGAAATGCGGATGAATGAGAACAAATGCGGGTGAACAAAACTAATGCGGGTGAACAAAACTAATGCACGTGAACAACTTGCAAATGCGGGTGAACAAAACTGATGCGGGTGAACAACTTGCAATTGCGGGTGAACAACTTGCAATTGCGGGTGAACAACTTGCAAATACAGGTGAACAACATGCAAATGCAAGAGAACAACATGCAAATGCGGGTGAACACTTGGTAATTATTCTGTCTTAAAGGAAATGCTGATAAACACTGTAGCAAATGCGCATATACAAAAGAAATATTGATGGACACTGTAGCAAATGCGCATGTACAAAAAGAAATGCTGATGAACACTTAGGCTGAATTAAGGCAAATGCGGATGAACCATCAGACCTGTAAATGAGACTTATGCTATAACCAGTTCTAAAACCTTATTCTCATACATTCTTAACATAGATCTATCATGCTAAACTCTTAGAACAAGCTTACATCCTCATAAAACACAGAAATCATACACATATACACACGGTTAACATTCATGATGGTTGTAAAACATTTTATATGCATTTTCTGCCCCAAAGAAGTTTAAAAACATAAAACCGGGGTCCTAGAACTCACCTAGTGTAGAAGACAAGTAAAACTCCTCCAAACTTGCTTTTACACATAGGTCCAAACACCTAAACAAGCAAAACAACCAACCAAAGCACAAAAAACACTTAGAAATCGGTTTCTAAGGTGGAAAACCTCAAAGAACCGAGCCAAACATCAACAAAAACCCACTAACCTTGAAGATTTCAGTTCTATATCCTTCTTGGAACCGAGAGAGCTGGTCTGCAGCTTTCTTTCTTCTTCTTTTTGGTCAAACAACAGCAACAGCAAGATGATATGGGCGGCCATGCCCATATAAAGTGCATTTTTGACTTTTTGGTACTATTTACACAAATCACCCCTCAACTTTGCCTTCTTTTTATTTTCTTCAAAATACTTTTCTTTTCTTTTTATTTTGACCGAGGTTTCGGGTGTTACATTATGTCTAATTCTGGTAATTTAGACCCAATGATGGTCTATTAGGCCTAAAGAATGTCACCAAGGTCCAATGACAATCAATTAGGCCCAATGTTGGTCAATTAGACCTAATGATGGTCACTTAGGCCCAATGATGGTCCCTTAAGCCCATGATGTTCAATTAGTCCCAATAAAGGTCACTAAGGTTGAGCGATGATTAATAAGGCCCAATTTTGGTCAATTAGACCCAATGATAGTCAATTAGGCCAAATGATGCTTACTTAGGCCCAATGATGGTCATCTAGGCTTAATGATGGTCAGTAAGGTTCTATGACAATAAATTAGGCCCATGATGATCACACTGAGCAAATAATGACCATTTAGGCCCAATAATGGTCATTCAGGACTAGTGAAGGTCACTAAGGTCCAAAGACAATCAATTGGGTCTAATGATAGATGGTTAGTTAGTCCATATTCCTATCTTTTTAAAAAATACACCAATATTTCACACCAAATTTCCCACCCTCTATTAAAAGAGTAAAATGTTATTTTCATCCCTGATGTTTCGTTGAAATTGTTATTTCAATCCAAAAACTTCTTTTTTTCATTTCAACACTATAGTTTACCAAATGTTACAATTTTGACACACTCTATTAACGCCATTAAAATAGAGGGTATTTTAGTCTCCCCTATTTCCTTTTAATCAATAAATAATTTAGTTAATATTCATTGATCAAATTGTTGAGTGTAACAAACCTCAAACAAACCAAAGTATTTACCATAACATTCGTATAGATCAAACTGTTGAGTAGAACCTCAAGCAAACCAAAATCTAAAACCTATATCTTCCATAATCAAATAATAACGGTTCCTGGCTTATCAAAATATATAAGAAATCAAACAACAAACATAACAATGTAGAAGGAAATTAGAATAGAATGATAATGCTTAATCAAACAACAAAGCAATCAAACCTTAATCAAAGAGTGGACTCGATGACGATAGCAGATATTAATCGAACAGTGTGGAGTTAAAGTTGAAATTAAACAATGTACTACCATATCAAACTTTATTGGAATCAATTTTTGCTTAATCTAAATCAATTGAACTTCATATCATCTAAGAGTGTAGAAATTGAAGCTTTATGGGATGGTTTAGGGTTAATTGGCCGATCTCCTTAGTCAATTCATGTGTTAATTTGATTTAATTTCCTTTTAATTGGTTAATTGGTTTTAATTGGTTAATTACGTTGTTAAAATTGAATAAAACTCCCTCGACATTATTGCAAGTAAGTCACACTAAAATTTTTTCATCCTCTCAATTGGCTATTGATATCATACAAAGAATTCTTTAAATTTGTTTTAGGCATCCTGGACGGTGAATATCAATTGATTGATGATCCTCATATCAGCAAACAACTTTTCAGACGAATATGAAAGTGATTTCTCATAAATGAAGCCATATAACATGACCTAAAACAAAAAAAAAACTAAGTGGAGGTATGACCATGGTACCAAAGATGCTTAAAACATTTACAAACTCTGGTGGAAAAAAACAAAAAGTTACATTTCATGAAACGGTCAATTTTTTATGTATAAAATAGAATTTCTAAGTGTTTTTGAAAGACCTACTAAAGGAACACGTTGAATTCAGTTTTCTAGCATGGTGTGTCAAAGGAAGGAAAAAGAGAAGATGTGGGAAGAAACAGTGGTGACTATGTACATATTTTAATTATATATTCCAGAAATTTTACTTGCATGTTTCATTTAATATGACTAACAAACCAGCATGTTACAAATATTGCAAAGTTTTTATGACATTGATGCATGCTAGGGGTCAGGAAATCAAAATTGATTTTTGAGGATCTAAGTCGTGCGAGTTGTCACGCGAGAGGTATGTTTCTCGCACGAGATCATCATTCTAGTATAAATAGATGTTTTGTCATGTATCTTGTAACACTTGATCATTTTTTGTATTTTGTAAGAATTATTCTTATGGAATAGAAAATTAAAAAGTTATTTACATGACATCTTTGTTCTATTGATCTGGTGTGATGATTAACCAAGCCGTGCAACATTCATTGCACGTTTTGTTGTTCGAGATCGATCATATTGTGAACATCCTGCCAAGGCGTTCGACCATTCCCGTCTTAATTTCTTAGTACAATCTTTGGTAATGATTAACTTTGAATGATTACACACAATTTTTCACCAAAAATAGTTTTTTTTGCTAAAACTGTTATTTTATTTTAATAATCACAATTTTAGGGGGGGAAATTGAAAATGCAATGAAAAAGGTTTTGGTCGTAAGGAGAGTTAGAATATTTGAAAAATATCAAAAGGATTTTTGGTTTGATAAAAATTTCAAAAAATGAATTTTCTGTGTAAATAGAAAATGATAGTACATTTCTTGTTTTTGATACATTAGAGACAAAGGCTTAAAAAGGAACTAACTTAGATTTTCTTTGATGTGTTGATAGGCTCTGCTTACAAGAATAAAAATCCAAATGGAGTGCGATTCAATGGAATTAAGTCTTCTCCGACTAAAATGGATAACATATTAAGGTTTTATGGTAATGTTGATTCCATGCTAAAATAGATTAAGAGTTACAGTCTTGTAATACTTGTTAGATCGAGGTCGGTTAAAACAAACAAGAACTTCTTCAATGATCAATAACTAATGAATGCGGAATCTAGTTAGCTATTTATTATCACAACACAAATACTTTGAGTACTTTAGCATTTTTAGATGTAGGAATGACAAGTCCAAAATGCTGATGCATAAAGTACTCACCTTAGTCAAGTCTGATGCTCGTGAAGAATTCCGTGAAACTCCACTATTAGCTCATGATCCCATAGTGGAGTGGGAACATGATCAGAAAAATAACACTTACTTCATCACCAACACAGCAGCTGGAAGAGTAGCTTACTCAAGGAACCAACTGGTTTGCTTCAATCGATATGAGCTAGCTAACTTAACCAGGCTAAGACTAAGGAACCCAAGTAATAACTCTAAGGCAAAGGAAGTGGAAAAGGTTTTGATGAAGATCTACAATTCCTATCTTGAAAGATCAAAGCAGGCTTCAGAGCACAAAAAGAAGAAGATAGAAGCCAAAGCTACTAAAACCACTTCATCTGCCAAACCCAACAACCAACCAACCTCACCACCTCATACTTCATCACCTGCTCAAACCACTAAGCAGGATTCCCCACAAGTCCAACAAGCCATTAATATAGCCAAATCCCCTACCCTAAGCCAATCTGAAGACTCAACAGATGCAGTAATCATCACTGATATTGTTGACAAAATTAGAGATGGGTTAGAGCATCCTGAAGAAGAAGAAGACATCTCAGAATCTAAGAAAGATGAAGACTTAGAAAATGATGATAGCATAATCAAGTGGGATTCTGATTTCAAAACTAGGAGGTTTTACATTAAAAGAAAGAACCAGACAAAAGCCTTATTCTTATCTGAGTTAGATGTTCTAAAGCTAAGCAAAGGAAAGAAGAAAAAGAAGATCTTAATGTAACTCCTCTAGGCATTCATGACCCAATCACTCATTAGAGTTTTAATTCCTTAACCAAATCCTTCACTCTGACATATGCTGGTGCCGACAAAGTTGAAGTAAAAGAGTATGACTTGTTCAGACTCTTTCGGCACAACATGAAGGATCTGATAAATCTACCTCTTGACAACCCCTCAAGAGATAGAAAAGGATATATCTAAGTGAGCTTCTACTGATCAGGATGCTTGAAGGATGAAGACAGAGTTTTGGTAGTATCATCCTAGGGGGAATTTGTTAGATAATAAAGGTTGAATCTATCAAAAACTTTTGATTCAACATTGGCCTTCAACTGTGGAATCACGCCAAGTGCTGAACCAAGTGCCGAATGGCATATGCTAAATGACTGTTGATCAGCATATGCTAGGCAACTACCAAACTATATGTGCTAAGAGACTGCATATGTAAGGCCCCGTTTCCGGGACGCTTACAGCTAGACCGTTATTGCATAAAATATTTAAAACAAATATTTCTTTTGCAGCGGAATTTAAAAACTTTCATTAATAATTAAAACATATTATCATATTACATAAATCGTTTACATATCACAATACAACGTCATATAAATAAAATACCTCCCAACTATCATGTATACAAAAAGTCAGCGACGCTGAGTGAGTTCTAGTTTTATAAATAAAATACTTTACTTTCTTTAAGTCATAACCCTCGTAATCGTATGCGATCACACATCATACGTACACATTGATAATATTTATTATTATCTTCATCATCGTTCATTTCGTATGTTTCGTACCTTCATCATTATCTTTCACTTTAATCTGGATCTTGTCTCATGCAATACCCGACTCATGTCCGAAGACTGACAGTACCGGGGTACTCAACAAGGATCCCCTTCGAGTCGATCCCAAGGATCGATCTCCCTTCGAGTCAATAATAGACTCCCTTCGAGCCAATCTAAATGATTGTACTCCCTTCGAGCCAACCCCGCGGATTGAACTCCCTTCGAGGCAATCTCACTGATTGCAATCCATCCGAGTCTTTTGCGACAACATGGTCGCTCACCTCATTGCTTGCAAGTCTTTCATTCATTTGTTACGTTCCACTTTTCATTATCGTTATCTTTCACTTCGTTACATAATACTTTACGTTCATTCATAGCCATACATCAAACCACGTAAAGTCATACATCATACATAACGTATAATATAACATAATACATACGTTTTGAAAACGGTTTAATGAAGAAAGATAACACACCACACACACAACATAAACCACATCACAACATCATACATACATCAAGCATAAGCCAACACAAGACATCATTTCTTAGCACTTAAATTCTACTTCGCAAACTTTCATAAAAAAAACTAAGTCCCCAAAGAAATGTGGAAGACACTGTAGCAAATGCGGATGAACTGCAGCAAATATGGATGACACTGTAGTAAATGCGGATGAAAGCCTTAAAAAATATTCTATGTGTCCAAAGAAATGTTGGTAAAACAAATGCGGATGACACTGTAGCAAATGTGGATGACACTGTAGCAAATGTGGATGAAAGCCTTCAAAAATATTCTAAGTGTCCAAAGAAATATTGGTAAAACAAATGTTGATGACACTGTAGCAAATGTGGATGAACAAAAACTAACCTGTAATGCAACTTATGCCATTTCTAGTCCCCAATCATCGTTCTAACACATCCTTAGCACAGATTTATCATACTACGCACTTAGAACAAACTAACCATCATACACATCTTAGGAAAACATCTAAAAACATACACCAACAGCACCCAGTCGCACATCAAGTTAAAATTCATGGTTTGGTTTAGAAAACCTTCTGTCCAGTATGCATAACAGCCCCAAACACTTAGAAAATCAGTAAAAGAGGGGATCTAGAACTCACCTTGAAGCAGATCTTCGAACAAAACACCTCCAACCCAAAACCCACTTGTAACAGCAGCTTCAAAACTCCCGAACACAACCTCTAAACACCGAGAACTTCAGTTACAAGCTGCAAACTAAGTTAAAACCGAACATAACTTAAGAACTAACCTTTTTGCAGCTTTTTCTTCCTTCTTCTTCTCAAAACCGAGTTTCCTTCTTCTTCTTTCTGCTTTGGCCGAGAGACAAAAGCAGATTTGCTTTTAAAGAGGTGGCCATACCTCTTTTATTATTAAAATAATGGACTTTTTTCCTTTTACCACTTTAGCCCCTCCACTTGTGTCCATTATCTTTTCTTTCTTCGTACTTTCCTTTTCTCTTCTTTCAAATAAAATTCGGGGTGTTACAGCATATTAGCAAATACAGTTCAACTGCCAATCAGAAGATAACTCCATGATCTGTCAATTGATTGATGTGAAGAAACAAGCATGTCTGTGTCGACGGCTGTTCTGTTTCCCCTTTAGGAGACAACATGGTACTGAAGCTGCCAGCTTCGATACATAGATTACCTATTCAACTGTAGCAAATGAACATAGAATAGTTTATTCATATTGTTTAGTATAAAAATCATCACACTTGTATAGTTAAGGCAAGCTTTCCAAGTCATTTGATTATATCTACCTAATTGTAGTCATTGTACAAATCAGTTTAATCAAGTGAATTCTATGATAGAAGTTATCTTTTCTATCTTTACTCAAAAGTATTTATTGCGATAGTAAATAACTAACTTAGATTTCGCATTCGTTAGTTATTGTTCATTGAAGAAGTTCTTGTTTGTCTTAACCGACCCTGATCCAACACATACATACATATACAAGTTTGTTTGTTAAAACTCATCAGAAAGAGTGAAAAAAAAAAAGAAAAGAAAACCAAAAGGTAATCAAAGAGACTTTGCAGTAAATTATGTTTGTCATTTGGTGGCGTTATTAGGTGGGTGATCAACGAATGACGAAGTGTGATGGTAGGTATACTGCCCTATAAATAAATCATTTTACATGTATAATTATATGTTATATGTCTTTACCTACTATAAGATTGTACAATTTTAGTTGAGATGAAACATGTTGATTACATGTGATATGTTTTTATTTATTATAAATATGCATGATTGTGGTGGAAATGATTATGAGATGCGGGTCAAATAGACCAAATAGATGAATTAGTGGATTTAAAAAGAACTACATTTATAAAATATATAAGGATTTCAGGCGTTGAAATCCTAAAGGGATCCACTGTTGAACTCCACACTTATAAAAGAAGAGTTAAAATATACGAAAGGATTTTGGGCTTTGAATTACAAAGGGGTTCAGGTGCTGAATTCCATATACATAATAAGAAGAGATAATATATTTGTATGGATTTCATGTGTTGAAATCTCAAAGGGTTCAGGTGTCAAACTCCATATATATTAAATGAGGTGTACTTGCTTAACGAAAGCTAATAAAAAATACTTTAAATGTTTTTAGGAAAAGCAACCGTAGATTACTAAAGTTTTATGGACATGATTAGACTGATGAAAAAACCTATTCTGGTTTAATATTTAATATGATAAATATTGTAGAAGAAGTTTTAAAACATTTATGTTTCATTGTAATAGTTTTATATTTGTTATGAAATGACACACCACCACGATTGTCAAATTTTAATGTAAACTGATACATAACTATGATATGAATTATGAAAGTATTAAAAAATTGTGTGTTTCATCTGCATTCTTGAATGAAGAACTTAAGACTGTGTATGTCAATCAAGTGGATGGCTTCACAATTAAGGGGAAAGGAAACAATGGTTTATCATTTAAAGAAGGCATTGTATGGGCTGAGATAGGCAATGACAGCCTAGAATATGAAGCTAGATCACATGGTTTTGAAATGAGTCATTTGGGGTTGCTTTCGTATTATCAGGCAATAGAAGTGTTACAAAAGTAGGAAGTAATAGAAATCACGCAAAAAAGTTATGCTAATAAGATTCCTGAAGCTTCAAGTAATAGTGCAAAGAGTCTAGTGGAGCATATAGTTTAATTAGTTTAAGGATGAAAAGTGTAAGTCTGTAGAGACAACTAATGACAGGAAATTGATTGATATCCTTTACCACTTACTTCACACAACGGCGGATTTAAGCTATTTTGTCGTGAATTAAGTAGATACATGCAGAATCCTAAAGAAAGCCATTTTGCGACATTAAAACATCTTCTCAGAGTCTTGAAAGGAACAATTGGCTTTGGTTTAAGTTACAACAATGGTGATGATTGCATGTTACTCTGTTATAATAACAGTAGTCATGGTATCGATCTAGATGATTGTAGGGGAACAACTGGTATGGTGTTTGTACTTGGGAAATTTGATAACTTGGGTCCCTCATAAGCAACAAACAGTCATATTAAGTTCTTGTGGGTATGAGTTTATGGCAGCAGCCTCAGCTGCGTGCCAATGCTTATGGTGAAGAAGTTTAGTGAGTAATTTGACCAGAAAGGAAATGCAAAAGGTTAGATTATTAGCTGATAACGAGTTTGAAATCGTGTTCATGAAAAATCTAGTTTTTCATAGGAGGAGCAAGCATATTGATACAAAGTTACATTTCATTTGTGAGTATATTGAACGAGATTAAATACACGTCGAGCATGTGAACGCTGATATTCTTACAAAGGCGTTATCGAATATTAAGTTTGCTGAAATAAGGGAGCTTAGTGGAGTTAAAGATATAAAGATCAAAGTGAACAGTAAAGGAGTGAATGTTGATTAGTGTTGATCAAGTAATACAGAAGATCAAATCAATATTGGAATGTTGGAAGTTGTTATTGAACATGTAGCATCTGTTTGAATTTTTTTTCTAATTAGTTATGTTTTTGTTTCAGCGTATAAGAAGTTTAAATCTTTTGTTTTCTTTATCTAATATCAATTAGTCGAGAAGGCTTTGTAATCTGTGATGACAAAATCAAGTAGCAATCAATAATACGAAGCAATTGACTACTACTCTCTTCATCATTTTGTTCTTCTTTGATCGAAACTGATACCGGATTCTAAAATCAGCCTCATTAAAATTTAATAAAAACATCATCTAACCTTCATTCAAACCCACAAATACAGTTATGAAATGAATCGGTATAATTAAACTTACATTTGTGAATTAATTTTGAGTTATTTGAGTATTAAACTTATAAATAATTATGTTTTCTTTGATATTTTTTCGTCCTTTTTTATTGCGAATAATGGTCTACACGTATTATCTTCATTCATTATGCCCCCCTAGTGAACATGATCTCTACTCTCTGAGAGTTTCACAATTCCATTCTCTCACAAGAAAGCCTTCTATGCACACGCGCCTCCTCCACTGACTGGTATTGGCGGATTAGACATCTAAACCATCGTCTTATCAACATCATTTTATCAAATTGTTTTGTTCATATTAAAACGAACTCAAATACCAATTCACGTATTGCTTTATCATTTGAGAAAATCTATCAAATTGACTTAATCAAATACCAATATTCATAGTTCAAACTTGTTAGAATTAGTTTATTGTTTGGGGCCTATGTGTTTATCATTTATCTTATTACAAGTAGATTTTCTCTAATTTTAATTTTTTGATGTTTACAATACATTCAAGAAGTTTTTTTTACAATGGCTAAATGATAATTTAACACAACTTTAAACTCTTCAACATAATGGCTATGTTGAAAACTATCACCAACATGTTATTGAGAGTAGTCTTACACTTTTTTACCTAATTATTTATTCTTTAATGTTTATATTCCTCTGCCTTTAACACTACCGTGCATCTCCGTAATCGAACACATTCTAGAACTTTTTCCATAATAATCACCTGTCAACGTTTATTAAGATCTCCTAACTAGTCATTTCTTCAAGTCTTTGGAAGTTAGTGTTTCCCATCTTTGACCATACAACCATCACCAGATGCATGTCTGTTCCACATCATGTATCTTCCTTGGTTACCGTTCTACGTATCATGGTTGGTGATACCTTGATCCGTAAACTTATCGCATTTACATTACTTCCCATGTTCGTTTTAACTAGGATCATTCCTCTAACCACTCCTACCATATCCTCACTTACATGTATATCTCCTTCTCTAACTCCTAAATCTTAACACCCAACACTTAGACCTCCCGACCAAAAATACCCTTATCATCTTCATACACATCCTCATCTCATCAGCCAGCTCCAATTCTTCAACACTTTATTCTAATCCCTCATATTCATCCATTATTCTTCAAATAAAATCCCAAACCTTGTGTTCTTTAAAATCGTTTTTTTATCATACCACATCTTCCTACTCCCTATCGCAAATGAACAACCAGAATGACGTCGAGTCATGGTTGATGAGTTTCAAGCACTTGATACAAGTGGCACTTCATATTTATTCTCTTCTTCTTTTTAGGTTAAAGATAGATATACATTACTTATCGCATTTACATTACATGCCATGTTCCTTTTAACTAGTATTATTCCTTTTACCACTCCTACCATATCCTTACTAACACGTATATCTCCTTCCCTAACTCCTAACTCCCAACACTTAGACCTCCCAACCAAAAAAACCCTTGATCATCTTCATACACATCCTCACCTCATCAATCCACTCCAATCCCTTAACACGCTACTCGAATCCGTCATATTCATCCATTATTCTTCAAATAAAATCCCAAACCTTGTCTTCTTTTATTATCATACCACATCTTCCTCCTCCCTATTGCTAATGAACAACCAAAATGACGTCGAGCCACGACTAATGAATTTTAAGCACTTGATAAAAGTAGAACTTCAAATTTAGTTTCTCTTCTTCTTTTTAGTTTCATAAGGATCATAAAGGTTTAATTACTCATTATAAGGCTCGTTTTCTAGAAAAGGGTTTTTATTTACAATTCCATAGAGTTGGCTTCCATGAAACGTTTAGTCCTGTTGTTAAGTCTACTATGATCGAAGTTGTTCACTTTCTTATGGTAACAAATCAATGTCCATTTTACCAATTGAATGCTCAAAATACCTTCCTACATGGTGACTTTAGACCAGTGTTATAAAAATCGCTAGGCGCTAGTCGGGCGGTGAGGTGGTGACTAGGGATTAATTGGGATTAATCAAGATTAATCGGATCAGACTGTTGTGTATAATTTTGCAAATTTAAATATAATTTTATACTTTTTTATGAAATAATTTGCAAGTTTGGGGGATAATTTGTAAATTGATGAATATTGAGGGGGTTAAATGCAAAAATTCAAAAACTTAATTAAATAATGTAACCCTAAAGATAGAACAGCCCGTTCCCCTTCCGTTATCACCGCCGGTCGCAGCAATCCGTCATTCCGGTCACCGGAGTCGCACATTCTCGCTAGGATCGGCAAATCCGGCGCCAGAATGAGAAAATCCGGCGGTTATCATTGCCGAAACACCGCCGATTAGGACGATTTGGTCCGGCTTTGACCAATTTTGACCGACTACCGCCTAGCACCTCCGATTTGGTGAAATCGAAGAAGCTAACCTCCGATTAGTGACTTATCGGCGACTAATCGGAGGCTATTCGTGATTTTTACAACACTGCTTTAGACACATGGTTTAACTCAAGTAGTCACACGAATTTGTTGATCCAATCATCTGGATCATGTGTGTGTACTGCACGAATCCTTATATGGCCTCAAACAATATCCGAGGGTATGGATTCCCCGTCTTTCACAAGCTACACAATTCCTTATCCGGCCTAAAAGAGTTTGCCCTACACGATCTAGGTAATCTTGACTACTTTCTAGGTCTTGGAATTATTGTACAAGGATGATATATCCTTTTATGTAGTAGGAAATGTATATGAAGTTCTCAAACAGGAGAGTCTTTCATATTGCAAACCATTAAAATTTTCAATCACCACCTCATATGTATATGAAGTTCAGTCACCACCTCACACTAATATTTTCCTATTTGGAGGCCTTAACTGCCCCCCTTCGGTTCTAGGGAAGTCCTACGTCCAAAGAAAGCTAAAGAAGGAGAGATTTGGGATGAGCATAGATAGATAGAGTGAGAGAGAGAGAGAGAGTTATTGTTCTAGCAAAAAAGGTATGTATTTCAACATATTTCATGTTCTTGGATTAGATCCATGTATGAAACCATGCAAATATGTTGTTTAGAGTTTATTAGACAATTAAAGTATTTTATACGTGTATTTATATAAATCTTGTTTTATACGATAAAGTTGATAACTTTATTTTTTTAAGTTTCATGTTTATAGCTTTTATACAATAAATGTTAAAGTTTATGTTCATAATAGTAAAAGGTGTTGAATGATTCAAAGTTCTCCAATGATTATGATGTATTGTGTTTCTATCTTTTCTTGAAATTTGATCGTAAAACCTCAAAGTTAAATAAAATATATAAGATGGACTTACATGAGTTTCTATCTTTTCTTGGAATGAGCAAGAAACAAGTGACTCAAAGATCTTGTAAGGGTTGACCATTAAAAACTAATTGGATTATATGGTAACTGATTTTTAAATAAAACAAAACACACACAGTGGACTTACCGGTTGATCTTTGAAACATGCAAAGCATGAGTAATGATTGAGTTTTCGGCTGTCGACCGTGACTTCACTTCAGGGTGTTGGCAGAGGGTTCGGGCTGTTATCTACAGAAGTGCAGTTTCATTATCGCAGAACAGACCATCAAAGGTATTTACATTGGTTGTTTTATATGCAGAAAACAGAAATAAAAAAGTTTTTTACATTAATGTGTTCTAAAGAGCATTAGATAAAACCGTTTTTACTTTAAAGTTGCCATCGATGATCTGTCAGGTTTCTGAAGTGTGCAGGCTGCTTTAGTCGAGGTACCTTGCTCTTTTGGTGTCATTGATGCCGTCCGTACCTTTCGATTTTGTTGGGTAGAGGCATGATGTTATTGTGAATCTTTTTATCATATGCGAGTCTACCTGCCTAGTGGAAGTCATTTGGTGTTATGAATCTTTTTATCATATGCGAGTCTACCTGCCTAGTGGAAGTCATTTGGTGTTTTATGTCGTTGCCGTTAACTTTCACTACAGAAAAACAAACTTGCATATTTTTTGCAACACCAAAATAAAGGGAGAGAATTCACTATAGAAAAACAAACTCGCATATTTTTTGCAACACCAAAATAAAGGGAGAGAAAACAGTTGCCATGAACCACAATCTTGTAAATCCGTCTGAGAAAAAAACATAAACGATGTCACCAGCCTATTAAGTTAAAACAATAAATAGTTATCACCTAAGCAAAACCTCTAATAGTGTTCAACACAAAGATGCGCATAACCATACGTAACAGATAAACAAACCCTTAGCAAATCAATCAATACTTAAAACAACAATTGAACTCCACGATTCAGTGAAGAACTTTGGGGCAAGACTTGGTAGACTGGTAGCAGCTAAGAAAGATGAAGTGGGCGGACATGGAACCACAACAATAGTGATCTCCTTTTGCTTACCTTGAAACTGCAAACAATCAATCAAATTCACATACTTGTAAGATGAATTATAATACTGTCAGCATACATGTGTCACAATTCAAAATTACAACAGACAGATCATATCACATGAATTATTATACACCATATGTTTTAAATGAAATGAGCCTTTCTCACTTTGTTATCAATGTAAATTGATTTTAGTACAATGCAAGTCTAGTACGATACTGAAACATATATTTCTCTAATTCTGCAATAATTAAATGATTAGTTTGATCATTCTTCTTTTAGCAGTATATGTCCTAAGTTTGATCAGGTTATTAATTCTACATCTAATACTCACAATTTCTCCATAATGTATCTTCTTCTTAAACAACATATTCTAGGCCTGCAAGCTAATAAGGGATCAATCTTCATCCTACATCATCTAAATCCTGATTCACCTGTTGCAGTATTAAATCAAAGAATTCGCATCTTTATTGTCTACGATAATCATTTAAGAAACAAAGTCATTACATAAATTCATGAATGCCAACAAACATAAATTACATGAAGTGGACATCAAAATCTACCGAAAATGGTAGCCTTATAACAAAAAAGTTAAAGTAAACAAAATCAGATATTGACGATTTGTCAAGATTATTCAATTTACTGTGCCATAATCACATCGTAAAACTATCATTAGCAAGATTACATCACAAAAAGACCATACTTTATGGATTTAATCAAGCTAAATAAGCTAGATAGTTTAAAAGAACAAAATTCACAACACTTACCTTCCCCTGCGTTCATTTTCTAGCATGCTCTTCTCAAATGAAGCTTCATCATTGATTCCTTGAACTTCAGGAACCCCCATCACACTCTTTGGATCAATCTCCTCACACACAAAAAATGCAATATGCTTATAACCCCGCAAACAGCTTATATATACCTGAAAGTACAAAATTAAACATGGATTTTTAATTGTTTAGAGTTGGGGAATCTGAAGTAGAAGAAGTGATCCTACCGAAACCTACTTTGATGAAACTTCCGACCGAAAGAGTTATGATTCGAAGAGAACATTCGCAATACTTTGTACAATACTTTGTAGGGAAACCCTAAAAGCACAAACCATTGAAGCGCCTACAAGAAATTGTTAGCAACTTCGTAATCAATGTTGTAATCTGAGAGGGATAAAAGAAGAAGAATGAATACAGAGATACCAAAAACTTTTCTCTCAAGCGACAAAGAGCCATCCACCGTACATAAGAAAACGAACGGTCCAAATTTGCCAAGTTACTATTCATTTTGTTTCTCTTTTAATATAGAGTATAATATAATTTTTTCTGCTACTAGATAATGAAAATTTTAATTTAAAGTTACAATTATATTGTATTACATTATTTTTGAGGACTCCCATGAACATTGCCAGTCTGTCTAATATTGATTGCTTGTTGGCGCCCTTAAATTTGTTTCATTATCTAGACCACATGTTACATTTGTTCTCTACATTATACTTAAATTCATGCATGCTCTATTTGAAAATCACTATTGTTCATTTAAAAGAATTCTTAGTTATTTGAAGAGCACTATTGGACGTGGGTTACTCATTCGACACGACTCCGGGCCTAAACTTCAAGCTTTTACTGATGTTTTTTTTGCTTATATTGATGTGGATTAGGCGGGTTTCCAAGATAAGGATCGGTCCATAGGGGGATTTGCCATCTACTTGGGCTCTAACCACATGAAAACAAAAAACATTTTTTTTTTGTCATCTACTAAATCAAAATACAAATCCCTGTTTGACACTATTGCTAAACTTACCTAATTCAAAATTCTTCTTCAAGAACTTGGGATATAAAAACATTTGCTCGAACTCTTTGTTGTGATAATTTTGATGCAACCTATCTTGCGGCTAATCGTGTGTATGCTAGAACAAAGCACGTCGAAGTGGATTAATTTTCACTTAATTTGTCAAAAAGAAAGTTGAACAAGAAAAACTTCATTAACAGATTGTTTCTATAAGAGACTAGATTGCAGATTTCTTAATAAAATCTTTGCCGATTCAAAAATTTTTGTTTTTACATTTGAGTTACCGGTCGCCCTACGTCCTTAACTT
The DNA here is from genome assembly GCA_025506505.1 of Flaveria sonorensis. Lineage (NCBI taxonomy): Eukaryota > Viridiplantae > Streptophyta > Magnoliopsida > Asterales > Asteraceae > Flaveria > Flaveria sonorensis. The sequence continues at coordinate 42,635,653 of CM046436.1, read as the reverse complement.
TGAATCATGCAAAATAGTATTTAGTATTTTACATTGGCGGTTTTGTTTTATTATTATTTTGGCTCATTTTCAATTAAGATTTATTGGTTCGCCGGTGTAACATCAATAGTGGGACTAGTGGTTTTCATTGTACAAGGCTCTTTGTAGTCAGTTAGTGTTATAATTGTTAATATATAGAGCAATGTTTTGGATTTCATAGTTTTTTTAAGAATCAATTGCATATATATCCAAACAACAAAGTTTAATCAAATATATACCTAATTTATTTTTATGACAATATTACACTTCCAAAAAAATTAATAAACATTTGTAGATGGGTATATATATCATTAAATAGTTTTAATTGGGAAATATGCTTTTAATCTATTTACCAATTCTAAAGTTTGTAAGGGGAAATTTGCCAGTTATAAGGTTTTAGTAAAAATAAGGGTAAATTAGTCAGTAAATAAACAATTTTTAATGAAAATAAGTAAGTTTGTCAATTATGAGATTTTGTAACTGGATATATGCATTTAAAATTTGTGTTTGGGTATATATGTCATTAAAGAGTTTTAGACGGGGAAATATGCTTTTAATATTTTTGTTTAATTTATTAGCTCATAATATATATATATTTTTTGGATGTCTTATTTTTGGATTATAACTTTGTGTATGTTTGACTAAATCAAAACTTTGAAATCAAAATACAAAAATTGGAACATATATAAAATCATAAAAATAATCATACCATAAGAAGTCGAATGTATGAAATAATATTGTAGCCGCTGGTACTCTTGTCTTTATATCTTGTACTTTAGCAACCACCTCACATGTATCAAATAAATTAAGATGACCCAACTCTATAGACCTTACCACTTACTCTATGTATGGATGTCATATTTTAATCACGAAGATGAAGCCGGTTGTATAAAATTAGTAATTAAATATTTACTTAAAATTTAAAAGAGAAACACAAAAAAATAAATGAGGTACTAGATCATGACAATTTAAACAGGAACCTAAACTCGTAACTTTTTGCATGTCACAGATACATGATACAACTCATAAACTATGTCTAGCATTTGAATTTTGTATTAAACAATCATTTTAAAGTTTCTACCTAAAATCTTAGATTAATCATTTTCATCAAGACATATGAACATAAGTGTTTATTATATATACCACGTAAATTAAAAATATACATAACAACTAGGGCTGCTAAAACAGTTTTTTTCATGTTTAACATATTAAAGATGACACACGTAACTCACATATCAAACATGCGAAAGACTTGTTTAACTAGTTATATGTTATGTCTATAATATTTTTTGTATGTTTTTATGAACCAATAATGTGAAATAATAGAGTTTAGCATTCTAATTTTAATTATTGTTAAAAATCTAAAAAATTAAAAAAATATTTATTTATTAAACAAATTTAATCGTGTTATAAACAGGTCGATAATTGTGAGCCTTAATAACAACTAAAGTTAAAACATAATGCAATTTTCAATTTAGCAATGTACCTTGAATTTTTCATTCTTAATCACTTCAAATAATTCACATAATTTGCTAAATATAGATTAAAAAGATAATGCGGATAAACGTGATGCACAGGGCTAGCATATGTCTAGAATCCTGCCGGATTCGTGCCATTTGAACATGTGTATGCATCCATACCTTATATTTCTGTAAAATGTTATTTTTCGACATTAGCAGTAATAACCACCGTCGGAGCAATCATTGCATTGATTATCACCGTCAAGTCGACGGATATCCTCTGAAATCTCAGCGACTTTTCCTTATTTCCCATCGGAACGGACTTGGGTTTTCTCGGTGCCGGAGGACACGAGATCGTTACCGGAATTTTCATGTCTGAACACGTCGGTGTTGTGGGCTCATCGTCTTCCTCGACATTAGTTTTGAAGTCTTGATCGTACAATGGCAATTCGAACCTCAAAACTGAATCGTTGTCATCTTCTTGTTGAAATTGAAATGCATCGAGTTCTTCCGACGAATTGCATACATGTTGTTTCTTGGTATCTGATTTCATCAAGATCTTTGACAGAGTTGGAGTTGACCGGAAATTTAGATATAATTCGAAAATGGCTATGAAAACAAGGCAAATTAAGAAAGTAGATGTTGATGTAAAGGATGGAAAGAGAGAGGTGTGTCGTGAGTTACAGAGTCAATCATAACTCTTCTTTTGCGATTTATACTAATAAAACTTAGTATTTAAACAAAGAGATTTTATTTTTTAATTGGATAGGGAAAGATGAGAATATATCCTTTTTACCTTTTGATGGACTTTACCTCGTGTTCACTTATGAAAAATACAATACACATTATACAATTACATATTTAACTTCGGAATCATAATCATAATTAATTCTTATCTTGACCGTCTTGAGTTGGACACTCTCCCCTTACGTTTTACTTGACTTTTTGTTTCATAAAAAATTAATTTATAATGTGTTAAAGGCATGATATCTAAATTAATAAATAATAGTGTGCTTCAGATGAAGGAGGGACATAAGATATTTCCAAAGTACTAGCTTCGCTCTTGTAAACAAGATTCGCATAGTTCCTGAAGCTGAAGACGCGCCCCTTCTTCGGGCCTCCAAAACTATCACCCACACTTCTAGGTAACAATAGATACAAAGAAGGGTTTCGTGTTAGCATATTTTTTATTCATCCCTGTTCTCATACAATTTTTGTTGAACCTAGATGTTCAAGTTGACACATATTACACTGCTACCATTGATTATGAACCTAAAGGGTCAGGTAAAAAAATTTAATAAACTTATTTAAAAGAGATTAAACAGATTGACATTAACCAATGAGGTGAAAATATTTAATTAGAGAAGTAATTGTTATAAATAATATCATATAGTTACCAATAATTTGGGAAATAATAAGAACTAAAAGTTACTATTAAACCAGACATCAATTTGGTAATATTAGACAACTTCAAGCTAAGACATTTAATGGTTGTTTACGTTGAAGTCCAGCTAAGGTAACCTAATTCCCATAAACCACTGCTTTCATACAAACTTATTACACACTGAAATTCAAACCTAAACCTTATTGGGTTTACACAAACTTATAGTGTGGAATATCTAAAAGCTTCAAAATAAGATACACAGCGAAAGACTTCAACTACTAATTACATCAATCACAACAATGTAACACTATAACTGCTCTTGTGTACTGGCTACACTAGATGAACTTCTCTAGTATCCTCACATCACAACTATGAGTAGGGGTGTGAATTTCTGACACGACCCGAAAACATGACACGAATCTAACACGAAATTTGTGGGTTTGGGTTTACTATAAACGGGTTCGGGTCAGGTTCGGGTCGAACCTGTGAACCCGCTTAGCTAAACAGGTCGGGTTCAGGTTCAATCCAACAAGTTGTCGGGTTGACCAGTTTGACCCATTTTTTATTTATTTTATTTTTTTATATATTTTGTGTCACAAATTAAGTTTCTTATTTGTTTTATTTCGAAATGTAGAATTTAAAATAAAAATTGGTATAAGATTTCATCACTAAAATATAATTGTTTTATATCAATTAATATTTTTTGTTGTAAAATAAAATTTTAAAGTATTAATATGTGAAAAAAATATAAAAATTAAAACATTCGGGTCAATCGGGTCGTGTTCGTGTCAACCTATTTTCGTGTCGTATTTGGGTTGACACTTATGACACAATTTTCGGGTTCGGGTCGTGTTCTGGTTCGTGTAAAATTTTCGGGTTTAGGTCGGGTTGGACCCGACAACCCGAAAACGCGACCCGTTTAGCACCCCTAATTACGAGAAGTCTAGAATTTTCATTTCAGTATAATCTAGAACGCCCTCTCATTCTACCTAAACTCACCATGAAACATTTACTAAGATGGTAATTTTACGCTTATTAGTGTACGCTTCAAAAGCTTAACAAACATTTAAAATAAGATAAATATATCACACACAAATGTAAGTATCACACCATGATAAAGGTCATCACCTGTGTCACGCAACATGCACATCACACAAACAAACTATGAAATGTCATTATAGGCTCAAGATCTTTTTAGAAGCAGATATTCTAAGAGTCAGGAAAATATCCAACGAACAATGTTGTAAATATCAGCCTAGTCGGCCGATTAATCAGTGATTAATCGCTAGTCGGTCAGTTACCTTAGGGATTTCATGTAATCGGTGGATAAAATCGGTAATCGGACCTAGTCGGACAAAATCGGACCTAATCGGTTCTAATTGGCCACTAATTGGCGGCTAGGTTCTAGCCAAATTCCAGTCACATTTTGGTCAGATTCCGGCCAAATGTTTGAAATTACAGTCAAACCTTGAAAATTTTGGCTAAATACGTGTAAATTTTGGTCAAAAGTGTTTGCATATATATAAATCTGAACATTTTTATAAAAATTGCATATTAAAATGAGTGTGTATATATAAAACTGAAAATTATCTATAAAAGTTTCAATCCGATTAATCTCGATAAGTCACAAGTAATCCCGATTAATCGCTAGTCGGTACCCCACCGCCCGACTAGCGCCTAGCGATTTTTACAACCATGCCAACGAATAAAGAAAGCAACCGAGGAATAGAACTATTAACCGCTGGTTAGTGAACTTACATATCGACATGGAAGTCAGCATTTTTTGGATCAGTCAAACATAGTAACACTCATTATAGTATTCATGATAAGGATGCTCGTTGTATAAATGGCTATTGCAACAGGAGCCAACCCATGATCTTGTTGGCCTAGAGTCATTATATCAAAACAAAAGCACATTGAGAATTTGGTGATAACTTGGTCTAACTCCACAAATATTATCGATGTGCTCTAAATTATACATTTATACATAAAAAATACATTTGAAGCACATCAATTGTTCTTAAAACTCTTGATTAAAATGATGAATTTGAACTTAAAAGTATGAATATAAACTTAATAGTGTTAAATTTTGCCCTCTGAAACACACACCCATACTTAAATTAGTGCGCCCCCGTTTTTGTCAGTTTGACGTGACAAAAGTAATGTCCCCCAAAAAAGTAGGCACGCGGGCACGCCTCACAAGGCATGGGGCATGCCCGACTAACTCTACATATACGAGCCGACAAACTTTCGCTTACATCATACTAGCACGGGGCTGTGTGTTTTACACACGGGGCCATGCCCACACACTTTAGAAAGCCCGTAAATACAAACTCATTTGCAACTTTAAAGAGATCTTTTTGAGCGGTGAAACTGTAGAGATTGAACCTGGAGGCTCGGGAAATCAAATCAAGATAAAGAAGATCAAGTCGCGCGAAAGTTAGACTTGCCGCGCGATAACTTGCTTCTCACACGAAAACCTGGAAGTCGCGCAAGAATCTGTTAGTAGCGCGAGAACTTCATAGTTTAGTATAAATAAAAGTTTTGTAATGTAATTTAGGAGCTTTGTGCATTTTCCTGATTTCATACTCATTTGTAATACTTTACAAGTCAGAGAGTAATAGAATCGAGAAGTTATTTACATTCGTGTCCTTCATTTACTTTCAATCTTATTCCGTGAAGTTAACATTCCGCATTCTCATCACGAGATCGATCTTATTTGTATTGTACTGATCCTTACATTTGGTATCAAAGCAAGGTGTTACTCTTGATACATGGATTTTCATTCCGCAATCATCCGTATTAAGATGTTAAACATGGAGGTTGAAGATCTAAAAGGTTTAGATCGAGTTTGGACCGGTTTTGAAGGAGAAGAACGTGAAACCGAGGGTGAACACACATGTAATCGGTTTTGTTACATCGTTACGTTCGGTATCTTTGAATTTTTGTGGAAAACAAAGATTTGAGACCGTAGTAGCGATTCAAAATCATAAAAGTCGATTTTGGTCGATGTTTTTACGGGAGTAACTGCATCGTGCGAGGACTTTGCAAAAATAACCGTATTTTACGAAAACTTTTTCATTAGAGAACTTTTCGTGAGAAAACTTTTCATGCGAGAACTTTCATGCGAAAACTTCCATGCGAGAACTTTCATGCGAGAACTTTCATGTGAGAACTTCCATGCGAGAACTTTACATGAGAGAACTTTTGCCATGAGAGAACTTTTTCATGAGAGAACTTTTTCATAAGAAAACTTTTTGTGAGAAAACTTTTTTATGAAAAAACTTTTTTATGAGAAAACTTTTCATGAGAAAACTTTTTCATGAGAAAGCTTTTCATGAGAAAATTTTCATGCAAAATCTTTGCAACAGTAACCGTCATTTGCGAAAATTTTCTCATACAAAAACTTCACCATGTGAAAGCTTCGTCATCCATACAAAAACTATGACTGATTTCAATTTTTGCAAAAACTTTGCAAAATGCGAAAACATGATCCAGATGCAAAAACTTGTTAGTATTTGAAGGTTTTAAAACAAGTGTTTCTGTCTATATATCTAGAAGACGCCGGATGATTTAAAGTTTGGTACTTAAACTGTAGTTTTTGTGATGTTTGATCAAGTTCAAGATTCTATATCTACAACATTTGATTCGAATCGTTCGTGAATTGAAACTTGATGTGAAATCCAATAATCGATGGATCGAATATTGCAATCGTATTGTTGCCATTTATCAGATCTGTGATGCGGAATCTCATAGACCCGTTGATGATTTCAAGTGAAGATCTAATGCAAGATATAATGTATGATGATGAATGAATGATGAACAATTCAAGAACACATATCCACAAAAATATTTCATTCTTTCATATGTATATTGGTAGCTAGGAGATTACAAAGGGAGTTTGTAAGAAAAACTTCTCTCACACATACTTAACTTGATGTTTCTCTCCCTAACCTAATTCTCAGCAATGCTTGCTTAGAGAATACTTGCTTGCTTTGTAATGGTTAGAGTATAAAATGACTATACTTAGTCTATTTATACTCTTTACATAAATGAACAAAATTACATTTCAACATCTGATAAATTCTCTGTTGCTGATGCATGACTGCCAGGTGCTGACGTCACTCGGGACGTCCGCTGATGTTGACTATTGACTTTGACCACGATTGACCAAGTTTGACTTTGGTCAATTTTCTTCGTTTTGATCATATTTTTAGCGTAGCTTCACCGTATCAGTTTTGGTAATCATCATGAGATTCGGCACTTAGGTTTTTGTAAGTATCATCTTTAAATAGTCCAACAATACTCCCCCTAAGATGATGCTGCCAAAACCTCATGATTATCAAAACCTTGGATGTTGATTGATGTGCAGTCTTGGAGCGCAGTCTTCTCCCCCTTTTTGGTAGCATCTTCTTAGAAGCTTTAGAAAAAGGCATTGAGAAATAGACTTTGTTTCGGCACATAAAGACTTTGTTTCGGCACTTGATGGATGTTTCATCAGCTTGATCTTCTAGTCTTATTTTGAAGACTCGAAAATGCACCCATTTGCATACACTGTGGATTGCACAAGTAGCAATGTTAGCAGCTTTATCTCAACTTCAGAAGTGAAGGAGAAGCATCAGACAATCTTCAGACTTGACGTATACTCTCCCTCAACAAAAGCTTTGGAGGGTGAGGAACTTTTGTGTATGAGACACCAAGAGGAGGATTCTTAGTTCTCAGCAACTGGCAGAAGATCTTTGAAGGAAGCAGGAGTGTTCACTTGACATCTTAAACTGAATGAGAAACTCAGGCATGTTATGCAATTCATCACCTGTAAGAGTCTAAATCCTCTCGGTAGAGGTATTGCATGGAAGTTTTACTCCTAAATCAATAACACATGAAAATCTACCAAAACTAAAAAAAAATACTAAAAAAGACAATTTTTTTTGGAATTTTTGATTTTTCAAAAATATGATATTTGCTAGCATGAATTGCTCAACTGCAATGAGATCATACTAATTAGAAATCCTCTACATCGAAGACTTTAAAGTTGGAATAGAGATAGACAAAGAACAAAATTAATTGTAAGTATGTTTGTCCACTTAAACTCATACAAGGATCTATTTTCAACACTTTGTGATATTTATCATGTTTAGGTTTGATTAGATATGCTAATTGAGTACCCCACACTTAGAAGTATGGAAGAATAACCCTTCTCATGAAATGCAAGGTGTCACTTTATTACAACTTGAACCAGGCTACTTAGAGTATAAATTCTCATGATATGATCCACTTTGGGATTCTTTTACACTTCACTTTGGAAGTTGATCCTCATTGGAATTCTTTTAGCATTGATCCACATTGGGATTCTTTTCTTTGCCTTTTTGGCATGATCAGCACTTTTAATGCAAGGTCAACTAGGTATGTGCTTAGCATAACAGAAGTTGTCCTTATGTTTACTCCAGGTCTGTATTTACTTACAACAAAGGAGAAACAGATGCTTTTATCAATGAGAAATTTATAAACCATTTTCGCATGGTGTGTTTAGGTAACCACACAAGCAAACACTTGGAAAAGTCATTGCTTACCAATACCCAAAGATGGTTTTGGTCCATAATGCATATTGATTTAGTTCATCACAAATATGCTTATCTTGAATCCAAGCTGAGCCTATTGACATATCAAACAGAGCCTTGTCAGTATTATTGATTTTGAAAAATAAACGCAGAAGATAGTAGATGAGTGTACTATTATTTCTCATGTAAATACAGGAAGATTCAATAGAAATATTTTTGGACTTTTTCTTGATTTTCTAATTTTTAGGATTTTTGTTTTTGAGAAAATAAAGAAATGGCATATGTGTTATCAATTCAATAGAGATCATCAACAGTTAGTCCATGTAGCAATGTAATCAGACTAAGCAGATGGAATGAAACATCGGTTGTTTCTTGCATTGCCATCATAGTTTTGTGAATGATTGATGTCCTGCATTGAATCATGGTTAATTTCTGCTCCATTTGGCTCAGTTGCATCATAAACATCATGAGCAGGAAGAATGTTCCTGTCATGGGAAGGGATCAGCCACTGTTAACTTTTCTTGGTTGGGTAGGCCTCCATAACTATCCCTACAAAAGAAAAGAAATTAGTTAGTTGGTGCAACCCAAGCCATGATGGTCTTGGGTTTTCCGTCTTTCCCTACGACACAAATTTCTTCTAGAATGGCATTGTCTACTGGTTTAGGAATTCTAGGTACACTAGTTTTCCTTTGATTGTTTTCAATGAGCCTGGATCTTAGGATTCATCATGTTCAGATCTAAAAATTCAAAATTAAGATGGGTGCGTGCGTGCAAATCAAATAACAAAAGAAGCAGATAATAATAAGTAGATGATTTCATTGATGTTGATGAACAAATTACAATGAAAATCAAATACAAAGATGGATGAAGATCAAACCCACCCAAAGGAGAGGATTTCTCCTTGGGTGGCGTTTCACAGCATCAAATACACGCACACAAGAATCACTCTTGAACCACCCTTGCAAAAATGCACTAGTGGGTCTATTTATACTATTATTACATCATGACCTAATTTTGACTTTTCTTTTTGTCTTGATGTTGACTTTGTCTTGTATTTGTTTTCTTTTGTTTATCAACTTGGTCTCTTAACTTATACAATGAGATCTTCAGTTGGCTCTGATTATCATTTGGTAAGCTTTAGTTTATTCAATTGTTGAACCCAACAATACTCCCCCTAAACTGATGCTTGCCAAACTCTAACTTTGAAGATCTTCTCTGTCACATGTCTTCTTAATCAACTGATGTTCTAACACAGTTCATTGTAGTTCTCCCCCTCAGATTAAGCTTCTCCTAATATATTTCTGACAAAGGATAGAATCTCTTTGAGAATACTTAGCACATTGGATATGGGTCGTATCATTTTTGGATTACTGTTCATATCACACTCAAAGGATTAGAATGTATTAGGCATATGATGAGGCTTTGAACTTCAATAAACAACATCAGGACATAAATCAATCTTGAAAACACTTCCACTCTTTGAATCTCTGAAATATCTTGATAATTTCACTCTTTAGTTGACTGTTATTTCCCTTGATTAAAGTCTGTCTAACTGTTCCGCTTAGTAGATAGACACGGGTGCAAAAAGTCACCACCGAAGATGAATACAAGTACTTCAGAAGGAGTGTCTGACAGTTGTACAAATCCCTAAATAAATCAATGATTTCATGACCGAAGTTGATTTCTTATTTTGTTTTGATTGCTCAAAATGGATGTGCCTGTTGGTTGCATTCATTCGCATTCATGATAATATCTTTGTTCTTGTTTGTGGTAGTCAACCGTTCATCATCTGTTCATCATTTTATGTTGTTGGATGAATTGCATTTGAAGTTAACTCAGCCGCATTAGATGAGTAACTCATCCGCATTGGTATGGTCCCATCCGCATTTGTTTGGTTCCATCAGCATTTGTATGGTTCTATCCATATTTGTATGGTTCCATCCGCATTTGTGTGTTACACACCCGCATTTGTGTGTTACACATCCGCATTTGTGTGTTACACATCCGCATTTGTGTGTTTACACATTCGCATTTACATGAAAATCATCCGCATTTGTAGGCACAACATCCGCATTTGTATGATGCATATCCGCATTTGTTCGCACAACATCCGCATTTGTTTGAAGATCATCCGCATTTGTGTGATGTTCTTCGCATTTGTATGTTGAGCAAATCATAAATCTGTATTTGTTTGTTGCTTGGCGTCCGCATTTGATCATATGCATCTGCATTTGTTCTGTTGAGCAAATCATACATCCGCATTTGTTGATCAACTCATTCGCATTTGTATGCAAACTTGGATGCATTCGAACACAGTTTTGTTCAAACACTGATTTTCTTGAAACCCATCAGAGTTGTTGATGGTTTTGGATGAACAGCAACATCATCTTCTTTTTCTTCATGATTTTCTTCAATGTTGATGTTAATCGTGATCAATTGCATCGAATTTTGAAGAAATAATCAGCAACATGATTAATAGTCTTCAAATCGTACCAATTTGAACAGATTTGTTTGTTTTCTTTTTTGTATTTTGTCGATGAACAGAGGGGGTTTCGATGAACAGCGACATTTTTCTTCATTTTTATTGTTTCTTCATTGTTCTTGACATCGTTAAAGATGAAATCAGATCTGAAAAATACATGAATCCAGCAACCAACAGCTCTGATACCATTTTGCTAAATCAATATTTTAGATTCAATGAGTCTGGATCTTAGGATTCGTCATGTTCAGATCTGAAAATTCAAAATTAAGATGGGTGGGTGTGTGCGAATCAAAGAACAAAAGAAGCAGATGATAATAAGTAGATGATTTCATTGATGTTGATGAACAAATTACAATGAAAATCAAATACAAAGATGGATGAAGATCAAACCCACCCACAGGAGAGGATTTCTACCTGGGTGGTGTTTCACACCATCAGACACATACACACACAAGAATCACTCTTGAACCACCCTTGCAAAAATGCACTAGTGGGTTTATTTATACTATTATTACATCATGACCTAATTTTGACTTTTTTTTGTCTTGATGTTGACTTTGTCTTGTATTTGTTTTCTTCTGTTTATTAACTTGTACAATGAGATCTTTAGTTGGCTTTGATTATCATTTGGTAAGCTTCAGTTTATTCAATTGTTGAACCCAACATTTGACAATGTGGGCTTATCTTATCTTACTGATGGGGACAATGATCGAACGAGTTTGTTAAGTGAAGAATCAATATTGTTTGGTATTATTGCTCTGAAAATGTGGGCTTATTACATGTTACTTAGGTGGAAGAATACTTTAGATCATCTAGTTCATCGTCACAGGATCTTGTTATCGGATTGAAGAATCGGGTTCTTCGGAAATCTTAAATGGAAGTTGGATCTTTCTGTCATATGCCTAGTACATCTTAAGTTGTAAGTAATCAAGATAAACCATGCTTATCTTGATTTAGATGTGATATCCTTTATGAAGCTATATATTAGGAGGAGCTTATAGCTGCGGGGGAAGACTAAAGTGAAAGATACCCGAGGATCAGATAATTCGTGAAGATGAGTGACTGAAGTCAAACACAACTTGATATCATAATCCATAGGGGGAACTTGTAAGGGCCTAGACTTTATACATGTTATATACACTGAACCTAGGATGCTGAGGTCTATCAAACAAGGTCCATATATCCCGATATATACCAATAAGAAAGGAGATTTAGTGCCTAAAGCTGAACACCTCTAGGATGAGGAGGATATGAAGAAAATAGAGCTTGATGATAAGGCGTATGCTGCCATCATTATGGCACTTACTACTGAAATTGCTCAGAAGTTCAAGGATATTTAAAGGGCCGAAGATTTATGGGATGCAATGGAAGAACATATTATGGGGAACAAGGATATGAGAGAAAGCCGGAAAGACATGCTGAACCAAGAGTTTAATATGTCTAATCATATACTTTGTGAAACCTTGGAAGCTCAAATGTCAAGATTTGTGAAGCTAATAACCAAGATGAAAAGTGCAGGAATTACATTGGAGAACATCTCAGTGAACAAGAAGCTGTTAAACTCACTACCTTACAGCTGGAACAACAATTGCACTTCTATCAAGAGAAACATGGAGTTGTTCACCTTATCCCTTAGTGATCTAATCTCCACCATCAAATCTTATGACATGGATGACAAGCAGAGAGTTGCTAAGTACATCAACATGATGGGAGCTGAAGCATCAGCATTATATGCTAAGATGGATAGCAATCCAAATTATTATGTCAGTTACTCCCAGTTGTGTCAACAACAACAATCAACAACTCCTGATCATCCAAATGTCAAAAATTCATCTTTGCCTCAATTCTAAGCTTCTCATTAGAATCTTTACAATCAAGCTCAATCTCCATCACAACCCAGATCCACCCACAAAGTCAATCCACTCAACCTTCATAACAAGCATTTGTAGTAAACTCTCAACCTAACAGGCAAACCATTCAGATAGCAGAAGAGTATCTGGCTCTATTTACCTCATTCATGAATAGTTATAAAGCTTGCTCTTCCTGAAGGCTCAGTGCACCCAACATCTTGGTTGATGACTTGCAACAAGTCAATCCCGATGATGTAGAAGAAAATGATATTAAATATCAAATGGCTGTGGTAGTGTACCAGGTAAAGAATTTCACGAGAAGAACAGGGAGAAAAGTGTCTGGCCTGAACAATTCAAGAAAGATTAGGTTTGACAAATCAAGCTTGAGATGTTATAACTGTGACAAACCTGGTCATTTTGCTAGAGAATGTACTGAAGGCAGATCTGATCAAGCAGAAAGTGGAAAGAAAATGGTAACAGTGGAGGTAGAATCGAAAGGAGACAAAGCTAGTTCATTAAACAACAAAGCCCTAGTTTCTCAAACTGATGGAGAGCACGATTGGTCAAATCAGATGGAGATTCTAGATATCAACCTTTCCACTGCTTTGTTGGTAAAAATTCAAACCGTTGAAGAACATGTTGTTGAAAATTTACTAGCTGAGTTCGTATCTGATGATCTGATGAATGGAGTATTTGATAACGAGAAGAAGGTTGAATTTAAGCAAGTTGAGGAGAAAAAGATTGAAGAAATGCAAGTTGATAAGGAGTTTAATGAAACAGCTGTTGAGACTAGTCCAGCTCAATCATACATCAATGAAGGGAAGAAGAGTGATGAAAAGAAAGTATAGGCTGTTGAGTTCACTCCAGCCACGATTGAGGAAACTGAAAATGCTGTTGAGTTTACTCCGACATCTACTTGTGACAAAAGTGAAAATGCTGTTGAGACCACTCTGGTAACAAAAGCAGAAGAAAATGTTGTTTTGAAAGCCTTCATAGTAAATATCTTACCTGAAGAAAAGAAAAAGGAAGAAGAGACTAAAGAGGTACATTCTAATCTTTGCTCAAATACATGTTTGGAAAAGGTACAAAGATATAGAGTTCACAACGAACACTTGATTTTAAAAGTTGAAAAACTTTAATATCAAGCTCGTAAATATAATACTGATGAAAATTTTTTTTAAAGAAAAGATAGATGGATTAAACAAATCAATTTATCAATCAAAATTGAATCTTCATAATAAAGATTGTAACAAAAAAGCTTTGACAACACTATCTTTAGAAATCAACAAACTTAACAGTGAACTCTTATCTGCCAAATTGATTGTTGAAAAATTTGAGTTATCCTCAAACATGGTTGAAGGTATAATCAAGTCTCAAATGACACAGAAAATTAATGATGGAAAAAGTGGTGTTGGTTATTCAAACATTGCACCACCTATTAATCATGCTTATACATGTTTGCTTTTATCAATTACTACTCCAGATGAAGAGACCTATGGATTAGGTTTTCAACCAAAGTCTAACTTAATACCTCCAGTCAATGTTTCACTGACTGTTGACCCTGTCATAAAAACTAAAATTAAAAATAATCGTGATAATTTTTTTGCAGAAAGTATGAAAAAGGAAGGGTTGGTTGAAGAATGGAAAAGTGATAATGAATTAGATGTTCAGGAAAATAAAAATTGTAATGAAAAATCTTCATGTAATTCATCATCAGTTGTTAATGAAATTTCAAATGTTTTTAGTGCTACAAATGTTTGTTAAAAAATGTCTAACAAAAAAAAGAAACTAAAATCAAAAATAGATTTTAAGGACAAAGAAAAAAAAACAAGTAATAACATCAGTATCTGACTTGAAAACTGATTTTTAGAACAAATTTGTTTCAAAAGACAACATTGATAAGGAAGAAAATATTTTTAAAGAAACCAATGTCAGTTTCTTTAAAATAAATCTCCTATTATTGCTAACTCTGTGAAACAAGATGTTTGTAGATCAGGTATCAAAGACACTAGTCCTATTACAGTATCTACGACTCAAAAGGTTAAAGCTACAGTTCATGCCTCATCGACTTCAGATACTTCAATTCTTCCGGAATCATCTAGAACAATTCATAATGAAAGAGGGTAAAGAGAGACTGTTAAAGAATCACAAGGCCAAAGAAATACTAAGGCCAAATTCTATGATAACTGTGAAAGTTATCATAAACAGTTTGTGCAAAGTAGACAAGCATCAAATTCATATCATAAAATGTGTTGTTATGTGTGTGGCAAGCCAAATCATAAGGCTAGAAATTGTTATCATCAAATTCAATTGAGAAGCAAACAAAGATTTCATAATTCAATTTCAAATAATAGAAAACATTTCTTTTTAAATGTCAAATTCAAAAGGAATTCAAATCAGTCAAACTCTTTTGTTGCTAAAAGCAATGGTTAAATAAAAACAGATTTGAATAAAGAAAAGCTAATGTTAGACTTGGTGGTTCCGACTCGAAATCAAGTGCTTCTAATTTGTTGTTACGACTCGCAATCAAGGAGATCTCGATTTAAATCTTTTTATTGGAACTCAAGACTAGTGATTCCGACTCGAAACAACGATTACTGTTTACCTTAAATTAAAAATTTGAAGTTATTAAAAAAATGACTTCAATAACTCAGAATGCTGATCTGGCTGCTATGAACAAACATCAAGAACTTGACTCCAAAATAAGGACCACCACTAGGATTCCTAGACTGCTAGACGGAGAAGATTTTCAGGAATGGAAGTGGCGTTTTGAGAAACATGTCAAGGTGAAGGATGGTAAAATCTGGAGAAACATTATGCATGGTCCCAGAGAGATCACTTATGAGAGAGAAGATGCTCCCGGTGTTAAGTTAAAGAAACCGATTGCTAAGTACACAGATGAAGGTTTTGATATAGTTGAAGTGGATGACAAGGCACTAGCTTATTTAACCATGGCATTGGGACCTGAGATTGCCATTGGATTTCAAACTGTAAAATCAGCTAAAGAACTGTAGGATTCGTTACATGAGGTGTTTGAAGGGAATGAGGACATGAAGGAGAGCAGATGAAATTTGTTGAGCCAAAACTTTAACAATTTCAATCATATCTATGGGGAAACAGTGGAAAATCAAATTCAGAGATTCGTTAATCTCATCACCCAAATGACAATTGCTGAATTACCATTGTCAAACTCCCTGGTGAATAGACAACTTCTTAATGCCTCACCTAAAAGTTAGGATCATCATGTGGCCATGATCAAGAAGATAAAGGATCTTGCTAGATGCAGCTTATCTGAAATGATTTCTCACATCAAGTCTTGTGAATTGGATGACAAGCAGTGACTGGGTCTGAGAATAAGAATCTCAGTTGATGTGATTCAACTTAGGATCGAATATGATGATTGAGTTAGTGATTAAGTAGCGGAAATACCAAATCACAAAACATTTAATACTGAAAATGATAATAAATGCTTTGTATAATGATGTGAGTAAACAAGATACAAAGACAACTGGGGTTACTGTTTAAATGAGTAATATTATCAATGTTGAAAGAATAACTTATAAACTTAGGTCATACTGTTCTATTTACAGGCATACACATTGCCTGTACAAAATGACTAATCTACCCTGATAACTATACATCAGAAACTAGTCTAAGTACAAAATAAGAGCAACATTTGTAAGTGTTTATTGCATTGACTAATGCGGATGAACAAGTCTTCATCAGCATTTGTTGTTGGTAGTCTTCAGCATTAACTTAGTTCATCCGCATCAGTTGATGCGGATGAACAAGTCTTGGCAGCATTTCTTTTGTTGTCCGATTAGTTAATACGGATGAACAAACACTTGTCAACATTTGTTTTTCTTCATCCGCATTAGTCAATGCAGATAAACAAATTCTTGTTAGCATTTCTTTTCTTCGTTCGCATTAGTTAATGCGGATGAACAAATTCTTGTAAGCATTTGTGCAATGGTCATCCACATTAACTAATGCGGATACTTCAACACTTGTTTTTTTCTTCTGTTTCTTTTGCCGCATTTCTTCATGAATGGTCTTATGTATTTCTTCTTAGTCTTTGGTGTTTTCCAACCAGAGCAACATTCAACCACTTCTTGAATTGGCATGTATGATCCTTTCAGGGTCCAACAATACTCCCCCTAAGGATTATACAACCTATGTACTTCAAGAGTTTGATGGTAGTAGAGGTTGTGATGATTCTGGTGGTTCTTCATGAGCTTGTCTTGATTGGATTGTAGATGGAGGTGGTGCTGATGTAGTAGCTACAGAAGGTTCAGGATCTGTCAGTGTAGGATTCAGAATAGCATTGATCATGTTGGAGAAGTCTTTAGCCTCATTCATCTTGTCTTGGCTAAGGACATGTATCTTCATTTGGCTCATAGTATGAATTGCATCAATGGGCATTTGTCTCAAGGAGATTGGTTCCCACACTGAAATAGTGTAAGGCCCAGTTCCCGGAGACCTCACAGTTGGTTAAAAAGTACAAATTTCATAAAATATTGTAGCGGAATTAAGTTAACAAAAACCATTCATGCCTATAATTAATGTTGCAAAATAATACATCATTGTAAGTTAGGGTAATCAATTAGTTGCATTACAATACAACAAAATCATTAAGCATGAATGGATGCAGTCTTGCCCCAACGAGTAGCTTTCTTTGAGTGCCATCCTCAGCAATAATTACCTGCCAGCTAAAAATGCATAAAAGTCAGCGTTGCTGAGTGAGTCCTAGTTTTAAAAGTATAAAAATACCTTGTATGATTTGTATACGAAAATATCCCTTTTTTAATAAAATACATTACTTTCGTACGTGATCACACATCATACGTACAACAAGATAATATTCATTATTATCTTTCATCATTCATCTCTTTCATTCCATACTTTCATTATTATCTTTCACTTTCTACCGGATCAATGTGCAATACCCCGACATTGTGCACGAAGCTAGTGTTGGGCCTGAGGTCTATAAATAGACCCCGAACATTGTGTACGAAGCTGACCTAGTCACCTGAGGCAAGCAACAAAGGTCCCCGTCAATCTCAAAGATTGACCTTGCGTGCATCCTCATGGGATAGCTAACCCGTACACAGTTGAGCTGACAACCCGTGGCTGTGAACCTCCTTTCATTTTGCTTGCAAGACTTTCATTCATTCTTTATGTTCCACTTTACATTAATATTAATCTTTCACTTGATTTATAATGATACTTATGAGCATAGTCACACCACATAAAGCCACATAACAATACGTAATATGGAACACAAGAACAGACCATAAGCATACATGGAATAAACAAATACAACCATAAGATCAAACCAGGTTCAAACCCTAAAATTTCTATTTTCCCAAAATTTCAGAAAAATTTTCTAAGTGTTCTAGGCACATGAGTACTATGCAGGCGCATGAATCCTGCTTGGGCGCATTAACACTATGTAGGCGCATGGGCCTACACTTAGGCGTCTGGACACTAATTTTGGGCGCATGAGGTACTGTTCAGGCGCATGACCTACACTTAGGCGCCTGAATAAACTAGTTGGGCGCATGGGGTACTGTTTGGGCGCATGGTCAGCACTTGGGCTTTTCTAAGTCAAATTCCTAGGCGCATGGGCCCTGTTTGGGCGCATGGCCAACTGTTGTTCATTTTTCAAAATAATATTCAGACCCAATTAGCATATGAACCTATTCTAAGCTTATTCCTATCATTCTAAGCAATAATATCCCATAAACAACCATAAAACATAAGAGCATAAACATATATACATACGGTTATACATGTAACATTAGTAAATCATTTTAACATGCATTTTTAGCCCCAAAATGTTAAAAAAACACATAGAAAACCAGGGTCTAGACTCACCAATTGTAACCAACAAGTAAAACTCCTCCAAAATTGTGTGAACAAGTGTTCAAACACCTAAAACAAGCCAAAACAAACACCCAAACACAAAAAGCACATAAAAATCGGTTTTATGGTTGAAAACCCAACAAAACCGAACCAATTATGCAAAGAATACTCACCAAAGTGCGAATTTTCATCCTTTCTTCCTTGAATATCCGAAAGCAGCTTCTTCTTCTTTCTTCTCTTTTCAGTCGAACACAGAAGTGGGGGAAAATATATATGTGCGGCCATACTCTCAAATATATTAAAATATTTCAGCTTTGTACTCTTTACACTTTGGCCCCCTATACTTTAGCTCCTTTTCTCTTTTTTTCAAGACACTTTTATTTTCTTTTCTTATTTCTTTTCTTTTCTTTTATTTTGACAAAATTTCAGGTGTTACAAATAGTGGAAAGACCATCTCTGTGAATCAGTAGGGACCCATCATCAACTTCAAGCTTTACAATGTTGCCCATTTGGAGAGGCACCTTCTTTTTCTTTCTTTGTTCTCTTTTCTTGTTTATTCTGTCATAGGCCATCTTCAAAATCTTAATACATTTCAGCATGAACTCTAAGTCATCTTCTCCCATTTTGTTGTTGAGTGATTTGAAGTGTCTTATGAAGATGTAGTGAACATAGGATTCATCCAATAATCTCACCTCATATGCACTAAACAATCTGATTTCTGGTGCTTCCTTTCCTCCCCATTTCCTTTCAATAACCCACTTATATGTCTTCTCATCATAATACATATTGGAGATTGGTTTTGTCTTGTGTGTTATAGCAACCATTTTTCTTTTTAATAACTCAGTCGGCTTTACATTGAATTATGGAAATATCAACTCTTCTGCTTCTCTTTTTCTTTTCTGTTTAAACGGATTTCTGAAAGATTTATCTTTTCTTAAACAGATGGCCTTGAGGGATAGTTGTTAGTTTTCTTGAACATTTTCTGGATGTCTTCAAATTCATATCCTCTGTACATTGCATCATGATTTATCAATTCAAGCTCTGCCAACTCCTTTAAATCATGAATTTGCATAGCATTCACCAGATCAGAGTACTTTGTGAAGAATTATACAAGCCCAGAAATCCTCTTCACCATGAACATGTTCCAACTGCTGTCATACTTCCAGGCAATGATCTTTAAATTAGTTTTACCTTTGGGAGTAGACACACCCTTGACCACCTCAAAAGTGGTCATCCCTTCTTGCAGCTTTAATTGGGAGGGTTCAATGAACCATTCTAGATTCTTGTGAAGCATAGGGGCCAAAACATCTTGATCCTTGGTGGTTAGTTGAACATCTTGAGCAGATGTTCTTGTTCTTGGTTTTCTGCCTGTTACCTCTTCTTCAATTGACTAAAGTCTCTCCTTCTTTTCTATAATCATCTTCAAAATTACAGCACTAAGGGAGTTGGTCATCATATTACCCAACTTTCTTCTTGTGATCCCTTGCTTGGATAAATAATCCTTCAATTCCCTGTCAGTCATACTGTAGGGATTAGGATATGCTGATGGAGTTTCTTGCTACTTTACAGGCTTAGCAGCACTAGAGGAGATCTTGGCAGATTCAGTCATCTTCTCATAATCAGTGACAAAAGTGGGGTCAAGTAGCCTTTCCATCTTTTTCACCTCTTTAACTATTGCCTCATAAGTCATGTTAAAGAGTCATCTGCCTCATATCCATGATTAATCAGATACATTGCTTTAATCATGAGATCATCTGATTTGGCCTTTTCTAACATTTCTTGAACCGATGGTTCATCCCTATCATCACCTCCTTCAATCTCTCCTTCCACCAACACAATCACCTCAAGCACCTTATGCATTTCCTTTTTAGCCTTCTCATGTTCTTCCAAAAACTCAGCTATAGCTGCAAGGTTCCTCGGATCATCTTTCTGTTTCTTAACAGGGGTTTCTTCTTCAACCATTGGCAGTTTGCCTTTGGTTTTCTCTGCTAAATACTTTTTTTTTCTTGAATAAGTATGCAATCTAGGTACAGAGGATGATGGGACAGAGGCTTCTATGTCTTGTTTCTTTCTTTCAAGCTCAAGCTTTTCAGCTTCCTCCTTCTGTTTATCAGCCATTTCTTTTTGTTTTTCAGTTTTAGCTTTCTGTTTTTCACATATTTCCCTTTCTTTCAGTTCTTCACATAGGGTTTTGATCAATTCTTGTTGTTCATCAGTCAAAGTGACTGCTGGAACAAGTTGTAGCTTCAATTCTTCTTCTATGGGAATAGGATTAATGGGAATAACAACAATTGGCTCTGCAGGAGTTCTCACATCTTTGATGTAGTCCCGCAATTCTTCATTAATGATAAACTCATTGGAGGAGTACATATCTAGATCATCTATAAGCTCTTTCATCACTGAATCTTCTTCAGTAGAGTGATCAGAGTGTACAACAATAACCAAACTTTCTTCTCCCCCAACCCCACCAAATTCTGCCTGTTGTGAGGTTTCTGCATTTTCTGTTTCTTCATTGCCTTGATCTGTTACTTCTCTTTCCACCTCTTCCTTTAATTGCGCAAGTAACTCTAATTCAGAAATTCTTTTGTTTAGGGCTTCAATTTGTTTGTTGAGATCAGCTATAATGTTTGTTTGGATCTCAATAAGGTTTTCTTGATCTTCCATAGCAATGGTCTGGATAGTTGCAGTATCCAAGTGACCACTTATTTCTTCTCTTGACATCTCTAATGAGGCTTTGAGTCTTTTAATCTCATCATCTTTCTTTTTTATCTCAGCCTCATGTTTGGTTTTTAATTCTTTTAACTCCTTTTCTTTTTCATCAAGTTCAAGGATTCTATCATTGATGATCCCAGCCCTTCTTTCAAGTGTCTTCTCCATTCTTGCAACCTTCTGTAACAAATCTAAGATCATTCTATCTTTCTCATCTGGTCTATTAATCTCTGATTCAGCAAAGCTCTCTGGAGGGCCTTCCTCTGAGAGTATTTGTCTCTCGGGAAGTTGTGCAACTGGATGATCATCCTCCTCATCAGAAGATGATTCAGAAGAATCTGATGAGCTGGCAGATTCACCAGACTCAACAGATGCAGCAGCAGCATTTGGAGAAGAATCAAAGGGAGATACTTGATGGATTTGGATTGGTGAGTGTGGAGGTGAATCAGTGGGAGAAGCTTTAGATGGAGATGGAATTGCTTGTTCATGTACTAAAGGCATAGTGTGAGAATCACCACCTACATCTCCTTGTGGTGACACTGTCCTTAGAATGTGTTCATCCTCCTCAGCATGCTCTTCAAAAATGTGTCGATCAAGAGCAGCTGGTAGTTCTTCAATGTTTTCTTGTATATCAGCCTGTTCTTCCACAGCTTGTTCCTCAACAGCTTGTTCCTTAACAATAGGAACAACATCATCTGTAGCTGCTTCTAGAACTTCTTCTAGGTTTATTTATTGCCACATCCAAGGAAGTAATGGTAAGAAGGTTCCACTATAAAAATTTATGGGATCCCTCTTCTTGATGTACTTATAAGACTTGGCATTGTAATGAGGAATATCCATAGCATTGCCTTCTGGCACAAGATTGGGAAAAGCTTCATTTATGAAGCATTGGATAAACCTCGGATACATAAGGAACATATGCCTTCTCCCTTTCTGAATGTTTGATATCAGTTCATTAAACACATATGTAGACATGTTGAAAGGTCTGTTAGTGCATAAGGCACAGATGGCTGATGATATAGTGATGGGGATGTCATTCCAACCTGTCTTCCTCTTGGATAAGCAATGTTAGAATAAGTGAATAAGAAATCTCCATTGGAGATCAACCAACCCTTTGACTATTTGCTTCCCTTCAAATCCACCTTCATAGCCAATGTTGGCAAAAAAGGTCATAATATCATCTTCTTCAAGTTCTAGAGGAGAGTTGGCATCATCCTCAAACTATAGACATTGTCTCACAGTTTGTTCTGTGATTGCTAATGTATGATCATTAGTAATCCTTCCTGTTATGGTCTTTTCCCCGTTAACTTCTGTAACCTCAGCAGTCCCCCAGAATGATCTTATGAAGCTTTCATAAATGATTGGTCTGACTGTAATGGCATGTGCCACTCTGGTTGTAAATATAAATCTGATCATATCTCTTAGACCTTCAGCTTCAGGCACATTTTGATCAAGAAATCCACTGACATTATGGAGCTTGCTACATGTCAGATTAGCCATGATTCTATAATAGATACAAATGGATTAGTAACACTCTAACACATATATATCATATGAACATGATCAGGTTTGACTTTTCACATTTAACATTTTTTCAGGTCAAAATTGAAATTTCACAAGCTACTGTTTTATTAGGATGTTGACCTAATTTTGATTTGGTGATGAAAAATCATTGAAGTTATGTTTTCTCCTTGATTTTTAATCATTTTCATTGTTTCAAATGTCTTTTACATCTAAAACCGTGGATTTGATTTCCACATTTTCATGGTTGTGGTTCCCCTGATCATCGTGGTTGATTTAGGGTTTTAAACTCAGTCATTCTTTGTTATTTACAATTACATTTGTCTCAATGAACTTTAGAATGTCATTTAAATCCATTGCTCTTGATTGAGATTAAGAATTTTCTTAAATCTAGGGTTCTTTGTTTCATGACTGGTTCGACATTTGAAATTTTCATATCCATTGAGAATCACCTTGTTTTGGATATTATCTTGGTGAAGAATCAAATAGAGAGGGTATGAATTTTGAATGATCAACAGAAACACTTGATTTGTGATTGTTTGAATGATGATGAAGAACAATAGAAGAACGCTCGTCGCACTTTAAAAGTTCACTCAAATTTGAAAAGTAATAAATGACTCACATTAAATGTGTTTAAATAGTACATTTGATAACTTACTTAAATTTTACAAGTGTGAACAAATGCGCAGGTTTAATTTTACTACTGTAGCAAATGTGCATGAACATTTTTAATTGGGCGCATTTACTGTAGCAAATGCGCATGAACATTTAACTTTGGGCGCATTTACTGTCACAAATGCATATAAACAAGTTAACTTGCATGCATTTACTGTAGCAAATGCAAAAGAACAAATCAACCATTCCGCATTAACTATAGCAAATGCGAAGGAGCAAAATAAGTTGACCGCATTTACCGTAACAAATGCGGATGAACAATTTAACTTAACCGTATTACTGTAGCAAATGCGGAAGAACAAGTTAAACTGACCGCATCTACTGTAGCAAATATGGAAGAACATTTAGTTGTTTGCATTAGTTACACTTGTACAAAAAACAGTTACCCGCATTGGTTATGTGTCAGGGTTACCTTCACCCGCATTAACCAATACTCTTACCCGCATTAATTTTTGAACTTGTCAAAAATTAATGTTTTTGCAGATGATGATTCTGACTGTTTTGCACTGATGTTATGATTTTTATGAAGATGAGTCTGCTGTTTTGATTTTATGAAGTTTTATCAGTTGTTAGAATTGTCAATTCTTGCTTGGATTGACTTGTATACCCTGTGTGATACAAGTTTCTTAGTTTTGACTGATCTTGGACTTTGTGCTTCTAAATATCTGCATACACTGAGATACTTATGATATAACTTCCACACCAACACAGTCAAACCTTTTTGTTTTAATTTTGTCTTAAACAAAAATTGTTGTAAATGTTAAGTTTTTGTGAATTTTTTCTTTTAAATTTTTAATAACTCCCCCTAAAGTTTATATCCAGGTTGGATAGAAACTTTTAATGAATTTTAAAATTGAAAGGAAAATATTTCTAAATTTTTGTTTTTCATAATTGTACATGACAAGGAAGTGTACCTTATTTGGGATCATATCAATCTTACCTTTCACAAGTGCAAATAGTCATGACCCTATTGATTGTAGGTATGTTTGTCCTCTTAAACTCATGCTTGGTTAATATTTTAATGCATTTGATCATTATCATTTTTTGAGTGGATTAAACATTCAACATGTACCTCACACTCAGAAGCATAGCAAGATCAACTACCCTCATGAAATGTATGGTAGAACTTTTTCACAGCTTGCATGACCAGGTCATTTAAATTATGAAATCTCATTTATTTTAGGGTAAGGGGGATCCTCATTGGGATTCTTTTATTTTGATCCTTATATTTATTTGATCCACATTGGGATTCTTTTTGCTCTTCACTTTGGAAGGTGATCCACTTTGGGATTCTTTTTGTTCATTCACAAGAAATGTAATTCATCCAGATTGGATGTGTTCCATATTAGGAATCTTTTTGGATCTTGACATCAGCACTATGTGCTTGTTTCTCCAGATCTTTGCTCAGCAAAATAGAGGAGAAACTGATGTGGGTGAATAAGTTTCATAAGGTATCATGACCTGGTGTGTTTAGATTACTAAACATACACACATTCGGATAAGTGAAATACTTATACACCATGAGACGATGGCCTCACAGTTGAATGTGATCTTTAGTTTATCACAGCATTTATCTTCTTTTCCAAGATGAGCCTACCCGCATATCAGGTAAGTCATGTCAGTCTTTCAAGATTTTTAAACAAGCACAGTGAATGATATAACGACTGTAATTATATCATTTCCCATGGAGTACATTTCATGTACTACAACAAAATTAACTTCTTTTTGTATTTTAATGATTTTTGAATGTTTTTGGAAATTTTGATTTTACTCAAGGTTAATCATGCCAATTGATTGGACTAAGAATTCAAACCGACTACGGTCAAATGCCTTAGTGAACAAATCAGCTAACTGATTGTCCGTGTGAACCTGAATCAACTTGATTAACCATTTTTCAGTACAGTCTCTCAAAAACTGATATCTAATATCAATGTGTTTAGTTTTTGAGTGCTGAACTGGATTATTTGTAATAAACATGGCTTCTGTGTTGTCAATGTGAATTGGTGTGTGCAAGAAGTTAAAACCATAATCAAGCATCTGGTTTTGAATCCAGAGAACTTGAGAGCAACATGTTGGTGCTGCTATGTACTCAGCTTCTGCTGTTGAAACAGATACATTTGTCTGTTTCTTGCACTTCCAGGAGACTAGTCTGGGACCAAGAAATTGACAACCTCCAGAAGTGGACTTCCGATTGAAGTTGCATCCCCCGTAGTCATTGTCTGTGTATGCATAGAGATTGAAGTCTCCTTCCTTTGTATACCATAATCCAAGCGCAGGCTTGCCCTTGAAATATCTGAATATCCTCTTCACTGCATTCACATGAGATTCTTTAGGATCAGCCTGATATCTGGCACAAAGACAAACACCAAACATAATGTCAGGTCTACTAGCTGTAAGATACATAAGTGAACCTATCATTGATCGATACAGAGTCTGATCCACTGATTTGCCACCAGAGTCTGGACCAATCTTCACTTTAGTATCCACAGGAGTTCTGATGGACTGACAGTCTGCTAAATGAATTTTCTTTGACATAGATTCCACATATTTTGATTGATTGATGAAAATTCCATTTGTTGTCTGTTTTACTTGTAAACCTAGGAAGAAGGTGAGGTCTCCCATAGCGCTCATTTGAAACTTAGAATGCATGAGGTTTTTAAAGTCTTTACAGAGTTGCTTGTTTGTTGAGCCAAAAATGATATCATCCATATAGATCTGGACTAGCAACAGTTCATGTCCCTTCTTCTTTCTGAATAAAGTCTGATCAATCTTTCCTCTTTCATATCCATGATCAAGGAGAAAAGATGATAGAGTCTCATACCACTTCCGAGGGGCTTGATGTAAACCATACAGAGCTTTGTCAAGCTTGTACACCCTGTGAGGGAAATCAGGATCCTCAAAACCTGGTGGTTGACTCACATAGACTTCTTTTGAGACTTTTCCATACAAAAATGCGCACTTTACATCCATTTGATACACAGTGAATTTCATAGATGCAGAGTTGGCAAGAAAGAGTCTTATGGCTTCCAATCTTGCAACAAGAGCAAACACTTCGTTATAGTCTATTCCTTCTTCATGAGTGTATCCCTGTGCAACTAATCTTGCTTTTTTTTATGACAATGCCCTTGTCACCTGTCTTGTTTCTGTATAGCCATTTGGTACCGATAGGGTATTGTCCTTTGGAAAGGTCTACCAGTTGCCATACTTCTTGTTTCTTGAACTATAGCAATTCTTCATGCATTGCCTCAATGCCTCAATCCAGCTATTGTCTTGAAAAGCCTCTTTAATATTCTTGGGTACAGTTTGACACAGAAAGTAAGAAAACAAACAGATGTTTGTAATACTTGACTTGCTTCTGGTCACCCGCTCATCTAGATTACCAATGATATTAGACACTGGATAATTCTTATATGTCCTGGTAATTGGAATCAAATCACCAGCAATGGACACATCAAGATTGGAGACATTCAGATCAACTTGGTGAGAGGCATCTTCAGGTTGTGTTGTAGGAGAATGGTGAAAGTAGTCAGATGCTTCATCAGCTTCAGCAGCACTTTAAACACTCTGATGTTGTGCAGCTTGTCTGATAAGATAGGCTTGTAGTGGGACTTCTTCACTAAGTTGATCAACAGAAGAAGGTTGAATCATAGGAAAGTCAGTTCTTCTATCCACTATTCCAGGAGATCCTGCATTTGACAAGTGAAACTGATCAAAAGATCTAGTAAACGAGTCAATATCAAACAACCAATCAGGACCATTTGTTGACTTGGGAAAAGAATGCTCATTGAATTGAACCTTGGTTAATTCATCAATAATGTTTAATCTTGGATTAAACACTCTAAAAGCCTTTGAAACAGAGGAATACCCCACAAAGAATCCCTTGACAGACTTAGGAGCAAACTTTCCTAAATGGTCTCGGGTGTTTAATATTAAGACAAGACAACCAAATGACTTAAAAAATCCAATAAATGGTTTTCTATAAACAAGAAGTTCATATGGTGTTTTGTTGCTTTCTTTAATTATCAAAGTTCGATTTTGCACAAAGCATGATGTGTTGACAGCTTCTGCCCAAAAGGTAATTGGCAGTTTGGCATCGGCTAGCATTGTTCGTGCTGCTTCAATCAGTGTTCTATTTCTTCTTTCACCTACTCCATTTTGTTAAGGAGTCCGAGCTGCACTGAATTGATGAGCAATGCCTTTTTGTGTGCAAAATGAACTTAGATCTTCGTTTTTAAATTCTGTCCCATTATCACTTTTGATTGATTTAACCTTTAAATCCAGTTGATTTTCAATTTTTATGATAAAATCTTTTATTATTTGGGACGCCTCATTTGTATGAAGTAAAAGAAGACCCATGTAAATCGTGTAAAATCATCTATGATCACCAAACAATAATGATTCTTCCCAATACTCATGACATGAGTTGGAACAAAGAGATCCATATGAAGCAACTTCAATGGAGAATTGTTTGTGTTCACCAGCTTTGACTTATGGGAGGACTTATGTTGATTTCCTTTTAAGACATGCAGAACAATGGTCAATGAAATGAAATTCTTTTTGAGGTAAACCAAATACATGATTTCCTTTGACCAATTTGTTCATGTTTTTGAAATTCGTGTGTCCTAAGTGTCTATGCCAGAGTTGTGACCCATCAAAAGATGCTTTAGACAAAAGACATGTCTCTTCTGACGGATAAGCAGAATTAAGGTTCAAGACATAGGTATTATTCTTTCTCGGAGTCTTCAAGACAACCCATTCTTCAGGAATTTGAAATCCTGGTTTCAGAATGTAGCAATGAGTGTCTGTGAAGTAAGTGGAATATTTTTTGTCACAGATCTGAGACACGCTGAGCAGATTGAAGTTTAGTTGCTCACAGTAGTTCACTTTATCAAAACTCAGCAATCCATTCATCACAATCCTTCCCCTGTAATTCTACCACCTTGTGAATCTCCACCAAATGCCGTAGTAGTTCCTTGAATATGCTTGAAGTCATGAAGGAGGGAACTGTCTCTAGTCATGTGTCGGGAGCATCCACTGTCCACATACCATAAGCTATTGGACCTGTATGAATGACCCTACAAGCATAAATGAACTAGTTAGATTGAGGAACCCAAGCCATGATGGTCTTCGGTTGTCCGTTTCTTTCCATCACTGTGACCTCTTGATATTTTCCTCTAAGTTATGTTTTAGAGGAAGATGCTTTGACCAATTTTTGTGGATTTCTTTTTGGTTTGATTTCATCAATTTCAACTAAACTGTCAGAAGAGTATGCAAATCTTTGATCCCGGTTTCTATGTAGAAATTAGGCATGTTGTTGTTTTTCAGAAATCACTTTAGTTTTATATCTTGAATGAGAACTCAGTGATTGTTTCATATGATTATTAAGGTTCTTTTTGGTACTCTTTGACTGCCATTGATCATAGAAGTCCTTGTCAGTGTTTGAGACCCGTGAATGTTTAAGGTCTTTTGGATTTCTAATTTTGACCTTGTCAGATGAAATTGGTGAAATAGGCTTGTTTTGAGGACTTCTCAAGCCTTTTTGGTTAAAGTAACAATCAGATGTGTTGTGATTAGTCATATCATATACAAAACAATATTTCTTAAAATAATAGTGTTTGGTTGAATGATTGTTCATGTCACAGATAGAGCAATACTGATTAAAGTAGCACTCCTCTGTATTATGATTAGACATGTCACAAATGTCACAATACATTTGTTTCTCCTTTGACTTTGATGAAGAAGCCAAATCAGTTTTCTGGGTGGCAGCAGATTGTTTCATAATTCTGCTTTGCTTAAGTTTTGCTGACTGATTTTGCTTCTTTTTGCTCTTTTTCAACTCTCTTTCAAATTGTTCCACTTGTTGTTTATTACAAATGTCAAAACCTATCCCTTGTTTATTTTTAGATGATGATGATAAAACATGTTTTACATTTGGTTTTTGAATCAAAGTGGATTTCTCTTTGGACACTGAGGGAACTATAGCTTTTTCTTTGAAGTTTAATGAAACCTTTTTTGATTTGCTGGAAGTTTTAGGAGATTTGATCACACTATCAGATCTGCTTTTAGCAGAGGGTTTCATAGAACATTCAGTAGTGTTATTCATCTTGAGTTTTTCAGGAACAAATTTTACAAAGGGCATAATGGCTTTGACTGGGCTCTTTGGTTTCGGGACAACTACAGGTTTGTCAAAGTACTCTTTGATTTTGATTGGATGACCCAATTTGATTTTATCCTCATTTGTTTCAATATAAACATTTGGTTTATTTTGAGGATTAGTTATTTGTGAAACAATTGTTTTAGTTTCAGTAACTTTAGATTCAGTTGAATCAGATTGGGTGAGTGACTCGGGCATAACTGTGTAGTTGTCATTATGTGGAGGAGGACAAGTTTTGTAACCTATCCCAGTCATATCCTTGGCCTCCTTTTGAGAATCAAGTAACTCTTGCAACTTGACAGATGAGAGTTGAAACTTTTCAAGTTTCACTTTAGTAGCCGATTGCTCAGCCTTTGATTTGATCAACATTTCAGTTAACCTCTCATTCTCAGCTGCAAGGGTAAACTTTTCACCATAGAGTGTTTCCATGTCAGATAAAAGAGATTTGATTTTGACTTCAAAAATTCTCATTTCTTGTTTTAGCATATCAAATTTCACCTTTTCTTCTTTTATTTTATTAGCCAATTTGTGATTGTGTTCTCTGTATCCCTATACTTCTAGAACACATTTATCAGAACATAAATTAGATTTTACCTCTGATGGCATTGGAATTGGACCATCATTAATGTGAGCCATCAGTGCATGATTCTGAAATTAAGGTTGAACTTCCTCTGCATATAGGCTCCAATCACACACTCCATCTTGTCTGAATACAAGTGCATTAGATGTTGGTTGGCTACTTCCTTGAGCTTGATGAGCCAATAGAGGTTGTCTTTGATGAATTGGCTTTTGCTGATTATGATGCTAATTTTGATGCTGATTTTGAAGCTGATTTTGATGCTAATTTTGATAAAGAGTACTTGACTGAAAGCTTGAATTGGGTTGAGATGAATGCTGACCATGTGAGGTTCTTTGATAGTTGTTGTTGCTTCTTCTGGGAGAATTACATTCCCTAGAGAAATGACCAGTCATTCCACAGTTAAAACACTTAACTTTGGATTTTTCATATCTAAGCTTTGTGTTCTCATTCAGACTCAGTTTCTTCCCTTTTCGAAAGAATTTCTTGGCTCTCATTGCAATCATGGCATTTGCCATTGCAAGTCCATTTCTTCAACATCATCAGGATCCATTTCTTCCAGATCATCCGGAATTATCTGAGCTAAAGTGAGTCTGCCCCCAAGATAAGCCTCAAAGCTAGCAACAAAGGCATTGTAAGTTGCCTTTTGCTTTTCAGGTCTTTGCTCACTGGGCTTACTGGTGGGTGTTACCATGGGTTGAGCAGAAGATGATGGTTTATGTTGTTGCGAAGCAGCACAGAATCTAGTTGTCTTTGCTTGATCTCTTGATGAGAGAAAATCATCTTCTTCAGTCATGAAAGCATTCTCAATAGAATGAGTTTCAGATGGAAACTTGTATGCCTTAATGACTTAAGGTCCACTGAGATTTCTGCTTCGTTCATCCAACTCTAGAGCTTCAATTTTGGCAATCATAATATCTAGGTTGGTACTCTCCAAATCAAGAGCGTTCTTCAACATAGTGAAATTTTGTTTCCAACTTTCTGGTAAGCTGTGCAACATTTTCTTGTTCATTTCCTTTTCTTTGTAAGTAACCCCCATAATCTCAAGATCATTCACCAGTTGTATAAATCTATGAAGCTACCTTCAGATTGACTCTCCTTTGGTGTGGTGAAGGGTCTCAAATTGATTTATCAGTTTATCCTTATTAATTTCAGTAACTTCACTACTTCCTTCACACATTATCTGTAGTGCATCCCAAACCCCTTTGGCTATTCCATATTTTTCCAGCCTTTTGAGAACATCCATTTTTAAAGCCTGAGTTAGAATGGAGTAGGCTTTAAGGTCAATCTTGATTTTCTTATATTCTTCATCATCAAGATTTAAGTTTGGATCCTCAATTGGGATTCTAGCAGTCTTGTACTGAGTAGCTTGATCAGCAGTGAGTGGCAGAGGAATGTATGGCCCTTTGAAAATCAAGATCCAGTAATCAGGATCTACACCTATAATGTAGTTTCTAAACCTGATTTCCACTGCTTAAACTCAGATTTGTGTTTAAGCATTGTAGGTTTAGATGCATGACCAAGTTCAGAATAATTAGTAGATTCCATTTTAATTTTACTGATTTTAATTGGTTTTGAGTATGATTATGTTGATTTTATGCCTTTAATGTTCAGCAGTCTACAGTCCTGGTGTTCTTGATAATTAGTTCTCAGCAGGGTTGTGATAAGGTTGATTTGGTGTTAATTCCTGAGGAGTTGAAAATACAAAACAGGTAGACGAAGTTTCTTTGCGATTTCAGTATGTATATTTATTAACAGAGTAGATCTGGCTAATAAACAACTCAATCACCAGATCAATCGATTTTCGTTCAAGATCTGTGCTGATTTTGAGATGAATTCAAGAGCCGAGGCTCTGATACCAATTGACTGGGTCTAAGAATAAGAATCTCAGTTGATGTGATTCAACTTAGGATCGAATATGATGATTGAGTTAGTGATTAAGTAGCGGAAATACCAAATCACAGAACATTTAATACTGAAAATGATAATAAATGCTTTGTATAATGATGTGAGTAAAAAAGATACAAAGACAGCTGGGGTTACTTTTAAATGAGTAATATTATCAATGTTGAAAGAAGAACTTACAAACTTAGGTCATACTGTTCTATTTATAGGCATACACATTGCCTATACAAAATGACTAATCTACCCTGATAACTATACATCAGAAACTAGTCTAAGTACAAAATATAGTCAATGAAGATGAACAAGTCTTTATCAGCATTTGTTGTTGACAGTCTTCAGCATTAACTTAATTCATCCGCATTAGTTGACATGGATGAACAAGTCTTGGAAGTATTTCTTTTGTTGTCCGCATTAGTTAATGCGGATGAACAAACACTTGTCAGCATTTGTTTTTCTTCATCCGCATTAGTCAATACGGATGAACAAATTCTTGTCAGCATTTCTTTTCTTCGTCCGCATTAGTTAAAGCGGATGAACAAATTCTTGTAAGCATTTGTTTAATTGTCATCCGTATTAACTAATGCGGATACTTCAACACTTGTTCTTTTCTTCTGTTTCTTTTGCCGCATTTCTTCATGAATGGTCTTCTGTATTTCTTCTTAGTCTTTGGTGTTTTCCAACCAGAACAACCTTCAACCACTTCTTGAATTGGCATGTATGATCCTTTTATGGTCCAACAAACAGAGAGAAACTAATCACAAAAATAGTTTACTTGTTGCAGGTTTTGCTACGGCTCCATCTATTTCCAACAATGCTGCTCTTATGTCACAAGTTGGTTTCCAGATGTTTGGAAACTCGACCTCAGCCAATGCCTCACCAACACCCATTTTAGATAATGCATTCTATTTGGCAGCACCTGCTTCATCATCTTTGAACGTTGCTGCTGCTTCAAACATCAAAAATGAATTCATTGCATTCTTTTCACAGTAGACTAAAGAGAATCTCAAAATTGCAGCCTTTGTCATAAATTGTTTAAATGCATTTGTTGCAGGTGATGTTACTCCTCCGAATTTTATTGTGTCTGACTTGGATCAGATGCATCCAGATGATGTTGAAGAGATGGATATTACATGGCAAATGGCTATGGAAACCTTCAGAGCAAAAAAATTTATGAGGAGAACTGGGAAGAATAATTGGACTAATTCTGGTGATCGTAGTGTGGGAATTGATAAGTCCCAGATTTGATGCTTCAACTGTCATGAGCCTGGGCACTTGTTTAGGATCTGCACTAAGCCTCCGACGAATAGAAATGCTACACCTCCTATGCCGGCTGCTAGAAACCAAGAAAGAGCTATTGTTCCTGTAACCACTGTAACAACTAATTCGGGTGGAACTGCTACAAACTTTGCCATGGTGGTTCAGCATGATGCCTCTTTTGACTAGAGCTCTGAAATGTAACACCTCAATCTAACAGCTACAGAGAATCAAGCTCCAACTGAAAACATGGCGTTTATGACTCAAGCTCATGGACTTACTGCAGTAGAGGTAAGTTCCTACTTATGTACTCTTGATTGTCAAGCTAGGGTGCAAGCTTATCGTTAACATAACTCAGAACTAGTCTCAGATCTTAACGATATAAAATTACAGAATACTACTTTAAGGAAAAACAAAAAAAACTTTACAAAGAAAAGATAGAAGCTCAACGAAAAGACATTGCTAAACTTAAACAAGATATGAGTGTTATGTGTTGTGTATACGATGATGCTAAAGAAGACATTCGTGTCTTGATCAAAGAACTGGAAGATATCAAACAAAAATTTCAATTAAACAAAATCAATATTAAAAAGTTTGATGCTTCTAGTAAATTGGCCAAGGACCTCTGTGATAAACAATTAGAGTACAAACGAAAGAAAGGCAGTGGTCTAGTTTACACCAAAGTGCCTCCACCGTTTAATCATAACTACACCTATTTGCCTATGATGGTAGAGGAATTAGAAAAGGTAGAAAGTATGTCTTATGGTCCACAGACAAATGAGGCTTCGATTAATAGTGATCCTGTTAGAAAACAAAAGGATCAGCCAATGAATTTTGTCTCTCAGTCTATAAAAATACTAAAGCTTTTTCTTCCCTTGCAGATGAAGTAATTGTTGAAGATGTGACTGGTGATGAACAAGCATTTGTTTCTGATGAAATTTCTAAAAATTTTGATTCTGACAGTACTTTGCTTTTTGAAATTCTTTGTACTATGTGTGTTGGGCCTGATGTTTTGGGTGGAAACTTTGATGGTTGTGGTGAAAGTTTAGACTCTTTGCATAATGATGGTTTGTTTTCAGTTAATGATGCTTGTGATGTTTCTTGTTCCATTGTTAATGAAGCTGAATTAACAAATGAAAAGGAAAGTGATAAAAAAACTGATTCTGATTATTCATCTGAATTTGTTTCAGCAGGTATCTCTGATGGAGTTTCAAGTGAGACCTCTAAAACATTTTCACAAAATGATCAGGAAATGATTTTGAAAAATGAAGTCACATCTACTTCATGTGAATCTGATTTTGAAACCGAATTTGAAAAGAAAAGTGAAGTTACATTAGAAAATGAGTCATAAAATGATCCTTCTAAATCAGAAAACAATAATGAATCTTCTTCAACTAAAAGAAAGTCACATAAAAGAAGATAAAAATCAAAAGTCTAAATCTCATACATGTGCTAGTTCTGGTCGACAGGTACCTAAACATTCAAAACAGGTGCCAATTCGAGCTCAATCATCCAGATCCATCAGATCAACTAATACTACTAGATCTCCAAATCTCCATACATTGAAACTATAGACATGTTTCAATTGTGGAATTCCTAGACACATTGCTAGAAATTGTGTTCATCACCCAAGTGTGCAGAAGAATGTCAAAAATGCACAAAATCAGAAGGTTAAGCAAAATTGCCAGTGTCATTTTGAATCTATGAACACAACCAAGTCTGAGACAATGAAAAATAGCTCTCTCAAAGCTAAACCTTCTGATCAAGATTGGAATGCAACTAAACGAAAGAATCAAACTCGACAAACAGGTTTTCAAAATTTTTCAAATCAATGTTTTGGTAAAAATGAGTTTAATTGGTCGCACAAACAGTGGAAACCTAGAGTTAATGTTGTTCAACCTTTCGCATCACAGTCGACATTCAGTCTTAATGCATCTCTGAAATCTTTGAACAAAGAAAATTTTGTTTGGCAAAAAGTGTCATATATTGATGCAAATGGTAAACCCAGGTCCACTATGGGCTGTGTTCCTAAAACCAACTAATCTCGCTTTTCGTGCAGGAACAGCTACGGAGGACTATCGTACAGGAAGGCCATAAACCCTCGGTTTCACACTTTCACATTTTTGGTTGTCCGTGTGTGTTGCTACTTCACATTTTTGGTTGTCCGTGTGTGTTACTACTTCAGGACGTGAATGGAAAGTTTGAAGCCAAGGGAGATGAATGTTTCTTTATTGGATACTCTAAAGGCTATGCTTATAGAGTGTAAGGCCCCGTTCCCAGAGACCTCACAGTAGGTCAATCATAGCATAAAACATTAAACATCACACATTTCATAAATATTGCAGCGGAATTAAGTTAATAAAAACCATTCATTCTATTAATAATTAACATTGTTAAGCAATACATCATTGTTTTCTTGAATTACAAAAGACCCTGTTTCGTTGCATTACAAAACAACAATATCATTAAAGATGAATGGATGCCAATCTTGCCCTGCCGAGTGGCTTCCCCCGCCTGCCATCCTCAGCAACAATTACCTGCCAACTGAAAATGCATAATAGTCAGCGTCGCTGAGTGAGTTCTAGTTTTAAAACGTTTAAAATACCTTGTAGGAGTTGTATATGAAGATACCCTTTAAAATACTGTACATTTCTTTCGTATGACCACACATCATACATACCCATTGATAACCCTTATTATTATCTTCGCCATCATTCATTTCATATTATCTTTTACTTTTATCTGGGTCCTGTCTCATGCAACACCCCCAACTCATGCCCGAAGACCGATACGGTACCGGGGTATGCGACAAGGACTCGGGTCAATCTCATGGATTGAATCCCTTACGAGTCTTTTGTGACAACACAGTCACTCACCTCAACTTTGGCATACAAGTCTTTTGTGACAACACAGTCACTCACCTCAACCTTGGCTTACGAGTCTTTTGTGACAACACAGTCACTCACCTCAACTTTGGCATACAAGTCTTCTATGACAACACAGCCACTCACCTCAACCTTTGCTTGCAAGACTTTTCATACTTTTCTTATGTTCCACTTCTTTATTAACATTAATCTTTCACTTTCTTTACGATAATACTTTGCGCATACGAATATAAACACACCACGTAAAGTCACATTATACATAGTATAAAGCATCAACAACAGCTCACAACAGACATGAACCAGCAAAACATTCCAGAACTTACCCGCTACATTCTACTTTCCAAACTTTGGAAAAATCCTAAGTCCTTAGACAAATGCGGATGAACAGTAACTAATACGGATGAACAACTAACGCGGATGAACAATACTAATGCGGATGAACAATACTAATGCGGATGAATGCCTTCAAATTATTCCAAGTGTCCAACTAAATGCTGGTAGAACAAATGTGAATGACTGAAACAAATGCGCATGAACACTATAACAAATGCGCATGAATAAAAGAAATGCGGAAGAGCACTTAGGCGTATAAGCATCTACAAATGCGGATGAACAAACAATAATGCGCATGAATAAAGTACTTAAATGCGAATGAACTAACCAACCTGCAAATTCACTTATGCACTTATTCAGTCCCCAATCCTCGATCTAACACATACTTATCATGGATCTAACATGCTTAACATCTAGAGCAGGCATACAACCACGAAAACACCAACAGTCCTAACCAATCATGCTTATCCATCTGTTCGAAGCTTAAACTCAATATCACCAGCATCAACAGCACATAAACCACCATAAAGCACAAACACAAACACCCATATACATACGGTAAAGCATAAAACAGCTGTAAAACCTTTTTAAACATGCATTTTAAGCCCCAAAGAAGTTTAAAACACATAAAAACCGGGGTCAAGAACTCACCTAGTGCAGCAAACAAGCAAAACTCCTCCAAACTCATGTGCACAAGAGTTCAAATGCCTAAAACAAGCAAAAATAGACAACAAAACACATAAACACATATAAATCGGTTTCATTGTCAAAACCTAACAAACCGAACCATAAAATACAAAGAACACTAACCACAAGCGAGAATCAGCCTCTTCTTCTCCTTGAAACCGAGAGAAATCGAATTCAGCTTCTTCTTCTTCTGATTCGGTTGAACGTAGTAGCAGCAGGAGTGATATGGGCAGCCATGCCCATATAAAGTGAACTTTTGACTTTTGTGTACTTTTACACAAAACACCCCTCATCTTTGGCTTCTTTTTGCTTTCTTCTTGATACTTTTATTTTCTTTTTATTTGACCAAAGTTTCGGGCGTTACATAAAGTGTACAATAAAGTGACTAAAACTATCGTCCAGTCATGCAATATTGACTGGCTTGAGGAAAATGAAACGGATGCTAGAGTTGGTCCAGATTGGTTATATGATTATGCTCATTTGTTTAAATCTTTATTATTCTGTTTAGTATTCCTAATGCAGGTGCCTCCACTCCACAACAACCACTCTCATTTGTTGAGACTGAAGACGAAGAAATCACTGAATGGAGTTCAAGACAGCACACTGTGGATCCCCCAGGAATGATTTTCACTGAGCACTCTCCGGCTACAAATATCTCAGCCCTTGAAGATGTATCACCAAACATTTTTCCCTCTAGTTGGTCGGGCTTTGCACTATTTCCTGATCCTACTCCTAAGGACTGTATAGTTACTGCCTCGGTGGTTGACAGTACCAAAGCACCTATTGAGGGGGAGACTAACCACTCTGAACATGATAGTCTGAATGCTTCTACTCAACACGTGACAGTTTCTGATGTGATCATCCTAACAAGTATTCAACGAAATCATCCAATAGAGAACATCATTGGTCCTGTTGATGCCGGAATTCAAACCAGAAGCCAATCAGGAGCCATCAATACTTGTTTATATTCCTTCTACATTTATCAAATTGAACCTAAAACTATTGATATAGCTTTGCAGGAACCTGGATGGTTGATGCTATGCACAAAGAACTGAATCAGTTCGAAAAGCTGGGAGTATGGATGCTTGTTGAATTGCCGCAAGGTAAACAAAAACTTGGAACTCGATGGGTGTTCAGAAACAAGCAAGATGCAGCTAGAGTTATTGTATGCAATAATGCTGTTGTCCAAGGGTTTAGACAGATAGAAGGTCTGGATTATGATGAGGTTTATGCCCCTGTTGCTCGCCTTGAAGCCATCAAGATTTTCTTATCTTACGCATCCTACATGGGATTCACTGTTTACCAAATGGATGTCAAGACTACATTTTTGTATGGAACTGTGAAGGAAGAAATCTACATTGAGTAGCCACCTGGTTTTTCTCATCCTGATCATCCAGAATATGCCTATAAGCTTGACAAGGCAATATATGGATTGCATCAAGCACCACGGCCTCGTATGCTACTCTGACTGAGCATCTTTTGGCTCATGGTTACACTCATGGCATGATTGTTCAGACGCTTATCAAGAAAGTGGGCAAGGATCTAATCTTGGTTCAGATTTATGTTGATGACATTATTTTCGGCTCAACAAGTGAGGATCTATGAAGAGAATTCGAAGGAGTCATGAAGAAGAAATTCGAGATGAGTGCTCTTGGGGAGATGACTATGTTCTTGGATCTGCAAGTTCGCCAGGATTCTCAAGGCATTCTTATACATCGGGGCAAGTATGTGGATGATATGCTAGCAAAGTTCAAGTTCACCGACGCAAAATTGGTCGAAACACCATGGTAGAAAGACCCTTGCTGACTGAAGATGCAGATGGATCCCCTGTTGATCAACGCCTTTATCAAGCTATGATCGGATCCTTGAT
The DNA here is from genome assembly GCA_025506505.1 of Flaveria sonorensis. NCBI lineage: Eukaryota > Viridiplantae > Streptophyta > Magnoliopsida > Asterales > Asteraceae > Flaveria > Flaveria sonorensis. The sequence goes on along the minus strand of CM046436.1, from coordinate 42,596,466 downwards.
GTACCTGACTGCAAGCCATCCAGACATCATGTTTGCTGTCTGTCAATGTGCGCGATATCAGGCTAATCCTATATCTTCTCATCTTACTGCTGTTAAATGAATTTTTAGATATCTTAAAGGCTGACCTTGGTTTGTATTATAGTATCCAAAAGATTCAAATTTTGACTTATTTGCGTTTTCTGATAGCAATTTTGGAGGAACTGACAGTGACAAGAAATCTACGTCAGCTGGATGTAAATCTTTAGGTGACAGGCTCATCTCTTGGCAATGCAAGAAACAGCAAACGGTAGCTATTTCCACAGCCGAAGCAGAATATATGGCAGCTTCTGCATCGTGCTCACAGGTGGTGTGGATGCAACATCAATTGCAGGATTACGGTTTGACTTATCTAAACACTATTATTTATTGTGATAATGATGCCGTTATTCAAATTGTCAAAAATCCTATCTTTCACTCCAAACCAAGCACATTGATATAAAAGTCCATTTCATAAGAGACTTCTTTGACAGAGGACTTATTAAACTGGAACAAATCAACACAGATGCAAATGCTGCCGATTTGTTTACAAAACCTGTCAGCAGCTCTAAGTTCAAAGTGCTTGTTGATTTTTTGAAAATGATCTGATATACCAACTGAGCATGTTTTGTTTGTTTTTGTTTTTAATTGGTAAATTTGTTTATAAAGTTTTCTATTCTTAGGTAGTTTTTATTTATGCTTGAATTTAGGGGGAGAAATTTTGAAATATGCAAAAATATCAGAAAATTTTGAAAAATACAAAAACATCAAAAAATTTTGAAAAATACAAAAACATTAGAAGTTTTTGAAAAATACAAAAACATGAGAAATTTTTGAAAAATATAAAAAGAAGCATCGCATGACATGGGAAAATAGAGATGAAATGAATTTTCACCATGTGGTCAAGGGCTGACTCATGTAAGACCAGTATTGAAATAGTTTGACTCTGATTTGATATGCTGGTAGGCTTTCTCCTTATGGCTAGAAATCTTGACTGTTTATGTACAAAGCTAAAATAAGTTCATGACCTCAGGAAGGAACGTCACTTCAAATTAGTTCACTTCTATTTGAATGCATGTGTGTTTTGAAATATTTTCCCGGTACACACAATTTTGGTGTAGTTCTGAAATCTTTTCTGAAAAAGTCGTGTATTTCCTCTATTTTGTGTGAGCAAAGACCTGGAGGTGCTAGGCAGCGTTGGTTTCTATTTTGCGTGAGCAAAGACCTAACTGTACGTCTGTCGCCTTATAGATCAATCTACACCCGAAAGAGGCCCTCAAGTGCCCAAAAGAAACCCGAAAACCTAAAATACAACTAAGCAATAACTCATTTGATCTGTATATTATACCAACTTATCTATCTATGATCTATTCTTTTCTCTTCTCAACCCAGTCCCAGTCAAGATTTCAGAAATTTAGGACAGACTTGTGGAAATATGTGGTAGGGAAACCTCAGGCAAGATAGAGTGTTTTGCCTATAATTCCAGGATTTGATTAGTAATTTTTGGGTGTTTGTTGTTAAAACATCAAAACATGATAAAATAGGTTGCATGCGGTCACATGATAAAAGATCTAGGGAGATAAGTTTAGGTGGACAAATATACTGGCAATCATTCAGATCATTCAGTAGTAGATCAGTGTTGATAAATGACGTCTTGCCCGAAACCTAGTGATTTGATACCTGAGCAATATTGATTTTCCTATTTTTATTTTTATTTTTGTAAATAATTGTCAGATTTTATTTATTTTCGTTTTTAATAGGCTTTAGTCTCAAAAAATGTGCTCAGAGGACAAAGGATTATTCAAATAAAAAATCTGGTTTTGAAAATCAAGAAACTAATTAAAAAAAAAACTGGATTCCGACTCAAAATGAGGTTTCGACTCGCAACTGTTGGTTTTGACTCGAAACCTTAAGGTTGCGACTCGAGATATTGGGCCTGTTAAAGTTTTGGAATGGCCCGGCCCATGATAAGAGAGTATATAACATTCATTTCACTCGAAACCTCACAATTCACTCGAAATCACTTTAAATTTTTCTCTGATCTTATCTTGATTCCAACTCACTGTTCCGACAAGTTAATTCCGATTCCGAGTCACAAACAAAGTTGTTTTAAAGAACATGGATCTGAAAGTGATATCAGGACACAATCAAGCGGGATACGTATCTTTACCGCCTAAGAAACACAAAAAGATGTTCACCTCGCTGATAAAGGGTCTTAACAGTTGTAGACTTGCTCATGCACTTAGAGAAAATCCCGTCATGTATGAAGACCTTGTAAAGGAGTTTTGGAGGACGGAAAGATTGAAGCATTAGGAGGTAATGGAAAGGGATCGATAGAAGCTGAGATTCAGAAAAAGAGTATTGTTGTTACAGAACAGTAATAAGAGAAGTTTTGCAATTCAGAGATCAAGAAATGGATCCAATCAATATTCCATCTAAAGATATTGAAAAAGTTTTGTCGCAACTAAGCTATGAAGGAACTTATCCATCTTTAATGAAGAAGTTTGTTCACCCATATTGGCGGCTTTTGATGCATATGTCTATTATGTGCATGACAGAGAACAAAGGTGGAACTGATTAGCTTAATAGCATCCAATCAGCAGCTTATCTGTGTCTGATTCAAAACCATAATTATAATTATTCAAAGTATATCTTTGAGGGAATGAAAAGAAACATGAAAGGGGTACGAAAGGATAAGTTGGTGATGTATCCTAGGTTCGTGCAGATGATTTTGAATGCGCGGTATTCTGATTTGGAAAGAAGTGGAAATACTTTAGATTTGAAGCCGATGGGACAAAATTGTTTTAGTTTGTTGACACCTAAGAAGACTACTGCAATTTAGTTTGTTGGAAGGATTCCATTGGAGAAGTTTGGTCAGTTTGCAGAGACTGAAGAAGTTGTGGAAGAACCGGAAAATATTCCTAAAAATGTTCGTGTTAATGTTGTGATTAATGAAGTGTTAATGTTGAAGAGCCTGTGAATGAGATCCAGAATCTTGATTTTGATGATAAGATTGTGGTTAGTTATGATGGAGATGATGATGAGCTTCCTCCTGAAGCTGAAGTTAGTTTTGCCGTTCAAAATGATCAACCGGTGATTACTGCTGAGAATTTGGCATTGATTTTAAAGTCAATTGCGAAAGGATTGGGAATCCTTCTTCTGATTGTTTGTTAACAAGTCAGATGCCTGGTGATAAAGACCCTCAAGATCCTAATTCCCAGCCGACAAAGCAAAGGAAAAAGGATCCTCGACCCGGAGTGTATGTTGAACAGACACAAGATCAACCAATGATTGATGATGATGATGATGATGGTTTGTATGATTTTGATTTTAAGGCTGCTAAAGCTACTACTGAAACAAATTTTGAGTTTGAAAATGTTGATGCTGCTACTGATACACCATTGGAGTTTGAAACTACAGAAAGTGTTCCAGAAGTTCCAGTTGTTACACCAGAAACTTCAGTCAGTGTGTCTAATCCACCAGAAACTCCTGTTGATGTGTCAATACCATGAGGAAACACTATCGTTGAGAGTTCTTCTGTTGCTGTACATGATGAACCAGGTAGTTCTAGTGGGATAAGGAGTGGAGTAAGATTTAAGATGCCACTAGTTGATGATTCAAGTGATGATGATGTGTTTATTAACATGCGAGAGATGAAAAAATGAATTGTGCTGCTTGAACAAGATTCTATTCACAAAGATGCTAAGATTGTATAGCTCGAAGACACGATTGCTCGAAAGGATAAGCAGATTGATCAATTGCAAGGAGATGTTTGTTCACTGTGCACCATTTTGTATAAGTTGCATGGTAAACTAGAAAAGAAGTTTGGTCAGGAGTTTGCTGATCCGAATGATGAACGGTACAAGAAATCTGCTGAGGATCGTGCTTGAATAATGGCTCGGAACGAAGTTGAGCGTCAAGCTTCTATGGATCTGTATTTTAGAACACCAGTTGATAAAGAGAAGAATGCTGAGAGAGCTAAGAGATGGAAATAGAAAAGGGAGCTGGTTGTGATGAAAAATAGAAACTTAAATCCTGCAGATCCAGATGTTCAAGTTACTCATCATATGATGGAGGTTGGTGATAGCTTGTATGATAGGGTTGGGAATAAATCTGGTGTGATAAGCTGGGGTTTTGATCATGATAAGAAGATGTAGTGGACTAAAAGAAAGATTGGTCCAATCCAGTATTATTCTAGGCCTGCATAGTTTCGGACGTTTACAAGGGAAGATTTGTCTATATTGGCAAATTCTCCGTATGTTGATGATAAGCCTGGTGGTAGAGGCTATCACTTTTTCGAAAGACTCAAGTGAGAAGTTGCACATGGATTTTTCTCTATGTTTACTACAGAAACTATCATGAAGAATGCTCCAGGTCTTCGTGATCCCCAAACTCTTAAGCGACTGAAGACTGTTATTTGGCCGCCTACTGATAAAGAGAAGATGAAACCTCTGGTGAAGAAGATTCCATATGTTAGCTTGAAAACGATGCATTTCTGGGTGTATGATGAAACGACTGGTCAAGTGTTGATTGTGTGTGATGATGATGTGCAGTTCAAATTAACTGACCCTGTGGATTTGCTAAACTTAAGCACTCAAGATCTAGAAGCATTGCAGTTTGATAAGACTCGTTCAATTGAGTAGTATGAAGAGGTAGCCAAACAGTGGACTTCGGCTATTGTAGGGGCTTTACATGTGAGGAAGAAGGGATTCGGTGGATATCAAGATAAGGTAGATGGTGGTGGCAGCGGAAGTAGTTGAAGATTATGATTATCCTATGCTATAAACCTAGGGGGAGATTGTTGGAACCTAAAGGTTTATACATAGGATGGTATTAATAGTTGAGGGGTTGATCTTGTAATATGTTTATATTAGTTTATGTGGGTCGAAATGTATAGTAGGTAGGGGGTTTCGGTTGGGCTAGGTTAGGGCCTTTAGGCCCGGTTTGGATAGTATATATGTAAAACGCTTCTCAATGTTTTGATGGGATTAGTTTTGTGGAGTTTAGAGAGCCAACTGAAACCTCTAGGGATCTTGTATCAGCCATCTTGTTTTGGTGAATGCAAGACAGTTCTTTGAAGTTATTATTTCGGTTAGTGTGTTCTTGAATCACCTTGTGTTAGATTTCCGCACTAACATAAGTTTTAGTGTTTGATATCATTGAAAGATCCATTCATGGACTTACAGTTAAACATAAAATTTGTACATGTTGATGATAACAGGTCTACTCCAATTCAGACCACTTTAAAGAAAATGGTTACACATCTGATCAAACCAATCCAAAAATGGAAAATTAAAGAGAAGAATGCTGAGAGAGCTAAGAGATGGAAATAGAAAAGGGAGCTGGTTGTGATGAAAAATAGAAACTTAAATCCTGTAGATCCAGATGTTCAAGTTACTCATCATATGATGGAGGTTGGTGACAGCTTGTATGATAGGGTTGGGAATAAATCTAGTGTGATAAGCTGGGGTTTTGATCATGATAAGAAGATGTAGTGGACTAAAAGAAAGATTGGTCCAATCCAGTATTATTCTAGGCCTGCATAGTTTCGGACGTTTACAAGGGAAGATTTGTCTATATTGGCAAATTCTCCGTATGTTGATGATAAGCCTGGTGGTAGAGGTTATCTCTTTTTCAAAAGACTCAAGTGAGAAGTTGCACATGGATTTCCCTCTATGTTTACAACAGAAACTATCTTGAAGAATGCTCCAGGTCTTTGTGATCCCCAAACTCTTAAGCGACTGAAGACTGTTATTTGGCCGCCTACTGATAAAGAGAAGATGAAACCTCTGGTGAAGAAGATTCCATATGTTAGCTTGAAAACGATGCATTTCTGGGTGTATGATGAAACGACTGGTCAGGTGTTGATTGTGTGTGATGATGATGTGCAGTTCAAATTAACTGACCCTGTGGATTTGCTAAACTTAAGCACTCAAGATCTAGAAGCATTGCAGTTTCATCAGACTCGTTCAATTGAGTAGTATGAAGAGGTAGCCAAACAGTGGACTTCGGCTATTGCAGGGGCTTTACATGTGAGGAAGAAGGGATTCGGTGGATATCAAGATAAGGTAGATGGTGGTGGCAGCGGAAGTAGTTGAAGATTATGATCATCCTATGCTATAAACCTAGGGGGAGATTGTTGGAACCTAAAGGTTTATACATAGGATGGTATTAATAGTTGAGGGGTTGATCTTGTAATATGTTTATATTAGTTTATGTGGGTCGAAATGTATAGTAGGTAGGGGGTTTCGGTTGGGCTAGGTTAGGGCCTTTAGGCCCGGTTTGATCAGATGTGTAACCATTTTCTTTAAAGTGGTCTGAATTGGAGTAGACCTGTTATCATCAACATGTACAAATTTTATGTTTAACTGTAAGTCCATGAATGGATCTTTCAATGATATCAAACACTAAAACTTATGTTAGTGCGGAAATCTAACACAAGGTGATTCAAGAACACACGAACCGAAATAATAACTTCAAAGAACTATCTTGCATTCACCAAAACAAGATGGCTGATACAAGATCCCTAGAGGTTTCAGTTGGCTCTCTAAACTCCACAAACTAATCCCATCAAAACATTGAGAAGCGTTTTACATATATACTATCCAAACCGGCCTAAAGGCCCTAACCTAGCCCAACCGAAACCCCCTACCTACTATACATTTCGACCCACATAAACTAATATAAACATAATACAAGATCAACCCCTCAACTATTAATACCATCCTATGTATAAACCTTTAGGTTCCAACAATCTCCCCCTAGGTTTATAGCATAGGATGATCATAATCTTCAACTACTTCCGCTGCCACCACCATCTACCTTATCTTGATATCCAACGAATCCCTTCTTCCTCACATGTAAACCCCCTGCAATAGCCGAATTCCACTGTTTGGCTACCTCTTCATACTACTCAATTGAACGAGTCTGATGAAACTGCAATGCTTCTAGATATTGAGTGCTTAAGTTTAGCAAATCCACAGGGTCAGTTAATTTGAACTGCACATCATCATCACACACAATCAACACCTAACCAGTCGTTTCATCATACACCCAGAAATGCATTATTTTCAAGCTAACATATGGAATCTTCTTCACCAGAGGTTTCATCTTCTCTTTATCAGTAGGCGGCCAAATAACAGTCTTCAGTCGCTTAAGAGTTTGGGGATCACGAAGACCTGGAGCATTCTTCAAGATAGTTTCTGTAGTAAACATAGAGGGAAATCCATGTGCAACTTCTCACTTGAGTCTTTCAAAAAAGAGATAACCTCTACCACCAGGCTTATCATCAACATACGGAGAATTTGCCAATATAGACAAATCTTCCCTTGTAAACGTCCGAAACTATGCAGGCCTAGAATAATACTGGATTGGACCAATCTTTCTTTTAGTCCACTACATCTTCTTATCATGATCAAAACCCCAGCTTATCACACCAGATTTATTCCCAACCCTATCATACAAGCTGTCACCAACCTCCATCATATGATGAGTAACTTGAACATCTGGATCTGCAGTATTTAAGTTTCTATTTTTCATCAAAACCAGCTCCCTTTTCTATTTCCATCTCTTAGCTCTCTCAGCATTCTTTATCATATTTGGATGAAAACAATGTGCTCAAGTCTACAACGGCTTGGGTTCCTAAACAAGAATAAATTCATTCATATGTGCAGGAACAACCAAGGAAGGTTTTAAACAGTGTTTGGCATTTTGACAGTGGTTGTTCAAGGCACATGACTAGTAATATATCTATGTTAAATAACATATAATCTTACAATAGAGGATATGTTATATTTGCAGGAGATAAAGTTGGTAAGATTACAAAGAAAGGTACAATGTCCAATGGTGTGTTAAGGTTTGAAGATGTCAATTTTGTAGAGGAACTTAAACATAATTTGCTAAGTGTCTCTCAAATTTGTGACAAAAAGTATTCAACACATTTCACTGATAAAGAATGTATTATTTTAAAACCTGGATTTGTAATTCCTGATGAATGGATCTTGTTAAGAACATCGAGAGACAAAGACACATATTTACTTGACATGAATGGTTCATATTCATTTGTAACTGCGTTGTGTTTGTTGTCTAAAGCCTTGGAAAGTGATTCAATGTTATGGCATCGTCGTCTTGGCCATGTAAATATTAAAAATATGAACAAATTGGTTAGAGGAAATCATGTTATATTTGAAAGAATTTCAACTTACTGAACATTTTCTGTGATGTTAAACACTCAAAACCAGTGCTCATACAAAATTGTATACTTCAACTGCTACAAATGGATTTATTTGGTCCACTTAGTGTTTTGAAGGATGTCGTGCATACTGCTTGGTTATGATGATTTTCACAAGAATAAGATTTCACTTGCTAATAAAATTCATACACTAGTGGAGATCAGAGTCAAGTGCATTCGAAGTGATAATGGAACAAAATTTTGCAATCATACACTGAATGAGTTTGTGAGTCAAAGGGGATAGCTAGACAATTTAGCTCTACAGGAACTCCATAACAAAATAAAGTTGCTGAAAGAAGAAACAGAACTTTAATTGAAGCTACCATAACAATGTTATCAGCAGGCAAATTACCATCATTCTTTTGGGCTGAAGCTGTTAGCACTACATGTTATGTTCAGAATCATGTGTTAATTAACAAACAACAAAATATGACTCCTTATGAATTTTTTTTCAAACATAAACCCAAAGTCAAATAGTCAAAACATTTGGATGATGTTGTACTTTGTTATACACATCTGATTCTAAATCAAAATTTGATGAAAAAGCTGATGAATCTTATTTTGTTAGATATTCAGCCAATAAAGTTGCATACGGGGTTTATAATAAACGAACTAATCAAATAATTGAGTCTTTTGATATTAATTGGCATGACTCTAACAAAACAGATGCAGGTTCGGCTTCTTCATGGGTATATGATTATGCTTCATTATTTGAAACATTTAATCGATCATCTGTTGTTTCTACAGCTAATCCACTTTTGTCATCATCAGTTCAAGATTTATTTACTAATGACGTTGTTGGGTTCAACAATTGAATAAACTGAAGCTTACCAAATGATAATCACAACTGACTGAAGATCTCATTGTGTAAGTTCAAAGACCAAGTTCATCATAACAAGAACAACAATACAAGACAATTCAACATGACAAAGTTAACATCAAGACAAAAAGAACAGTCAAAATTAGGTCATGATGTAACAATAGTATAAAAAGACCTACTAGTGCATTTTTGCAAGTATGGTTCTTGTGTGTTTGTTTCTTATGGTGTGAACAACCACCCAAGGAGAATCCTTCTTTGGGTGGGTTTGATTCCATCCTTCATCTATGATTCTCATTGTAATTTGTTCATTAACATCAATGAAATCTTAACATTAACATTATCCATCTCTTTGTTCTGTGATTCACACATATACACCCATCTTAATTTTGATTTCTAGGTCATGTACACGATGAATCCTAAGATCCGAGCTTGACGAATCTGAAAAATTGATTTAGCAAAATGGTATTAGAGCTATTGGTTGCTGAATTCATCTACGTTTCAGATCTGATTTCAACATTATGATGTCAAGAACAAAGAATACAACAACAAAAATGAAGAAAAAGGTCACTGTTCATCGAAACCACATTTGTTCGTCAACAAAACACAAAAGAAAATCAACAAATCTGTTAATAGTGGTATGATTTGAAGATGATTAATCAAAGATCTCATTACTTCTTTAAAAATCGATACAACTTAACAAGATTAACATCAATAGAATGAAGAAAAGAAGTCAATCTTTGATCCAAGATCAGAAGTATTTCAGATCTAATGCTGTTTGAGTACAGGTGTTCGCATTAGTTTGATTTGGAAATACGCACGAAACAACAAGAAATGCGGTTAAATATGTGTAACAAGTACTTATTTTTACACAAATGCGGATGCCGAGTAACAAACAAATGTGAATGCATGGTTTGCACAAGTCAACAAATGCGGCTTGGCTCCATAAAGAAATACAGATGTATGTATGAATGACATACAAATGCAGATGACTTCTTTCAATGCGGATGTTCATCACAATACGGATGTTCATCACAACAAATGTGGATGCATTACATAAAAATACGGATGTCATTTTATGTTGCACAAACAAATGTGGATAAGCAATTATCCAATGCGGCTGAGTGTCAAACAAATGCGGCTACACAACATGGGAATGCGGATGAAGCATGGAACAATTGCGATTGTGTATGTACAATAACAAAACAAATGCGGATGGAACCATACAAATGCGGATGCTTTGTAAACTAATGCTGGTGCATTAACTTACACGAGTAATAGATGCAACTACTTTAGTGAACAAATGTTGATAAGTTACTCACCTAATGCGGCTGCGTTAACTTCAAATGCAATTCATCCAACAAAAAAAGATGATGACCAGATGATGTACAGATGATAATAACAAACAAGAAAAAGACATTATCATGAATGCGGACGATTACAACTAGCAGGCACGTCCATTTTGTGTATTTAACAGAAAGAAAAACAATAACAGAAATCAACGATGGTCACAAAACCGCTACATCATTCTAGGATTTATACAACTACCAGAAACTATCTGAAAGTGATGATACTACAATCAAAGATGATTCGTTAAACCCGTGTCTGAATACTGAGCGGAACAAATAGATAGACTTTAATCAAGGGGACCAATGGTTATCTAAAGAATATCAGATTATCAAGTCTTTTCAAGAAGACATGTGACAGAGAAGATCTTCAAGTTCAATGTTTGGCAAGCATCAATTTTAGGGGAGTATTGTTGGGTTCAATAATTGAATAAACTGAAGCTTACCAAATGATAATCACAGCCGACTGAAGATCTCATTATACAAGTTCACAGAACAAGTTGATCACAACAAGAACAATAATACAAGACAATTCAACATGACAAAGTCAACATCAAGACAAAAAGAAAAGTCAAAATTAGGTCATGATGTAACAATAGTATAAATAGACCCACTAGTGCATTTTTGCAAGTATGGTTCTTGTGTGTGTTTCTTACTGTATGAACCACCACCCAAGGAGAATTCCTTATTTGGGTGGGTTTGATTCCATCCTTCATCTATGATTCTCATTGTAATTTGTTCATCTACATCAAAGAAATCATAACATTAACATTATCCATCTCTTTGTTCTGTTATTCACACACATACACCCATCTTAATTTTGATTTCTAGGTCATAAACATGATGAATCCTAAGATCCTAGCTCGACGAATCTGAAATATTGATTCAATGAGAATCATAGATGAAGGATGGAATCAAACCCACACAAAGGAGGAATTCTCCTTCGGTGGTGGTTCACACCATAAGAAACACAGACACAAGAACCACACTTGCAAAAATGCACTAGTGGGTCTCTTTATACTATTGTTACATCATGACCTAATTTTGACTTTTCTTTTTGTCTTGATGTTAGCTTTGTCATGTTGAATTATCTTGTATTGTTGTTCTTGTTGTGATCAAATTGGTATTTGAACTTGTACAATGAGATCTTCAGTCGGTTGTGATTATCATTTGGTAAGCTTCAGTTTATTTAATTGTTGAACCCAACAGATGTTGGATCTATCTCATCTCCAGCCATAGGAAAATCTTATGATATACCTTCTTCTTCAAATGTCACAGCTGTTCCACACTCTGTCCCTGAATTTGATTTATCTCATTCTGATCTAGTTATTGAATAAGCTCCATAGGTTTCTGATCAAAGGTCTTCTTCTACTCAAATTGATCTGATTGATACAATTTAAGTTCCATTTGAAGATTTATCCATTGATAACGATATTCTTCAAGAGGAAGATGTTGTGTATCAAGCTAAAGAAGGGAACAATCCTGAAGAAACAATTGGTCATATGCCTAATTTAGACGAAGTTATTTCTGAAGATACTATTCCTTAGCTGAGAATTCATAGAAATCATCCAACTGAAGCATCATTGGTCCGTTATCACAAGGTTTCCGAACTCGAACCCAATCGGGCACAATAAATACATGTTTGTATTCTTGTTTTATATCTCAAATTGTTCCAAAGAACATTGAAATGGCATTAAAAGATTGAGAAAATTAAATTTTCAAGATTACACAGGAAATGATAGTATATTTCTTGATTTTGATTTGTTGCATCCTAAGGCTTACAAGAAACTGACTGGGATTATGTTTGATATGTTGATAGGCTTGACATTCAAGAATGAAAAGCACTATATTCTGTGATGCACTGAAAGTAACTATCTATGACTGAAGTGGGTAACTCACCAAGGTTTTGTGGTAACTCTAATTCCATGCTAAAATAGACTAAGAGTTATAGTCTGGTCATAATCAAGTCAATTACTTTCTGATCCATTTTCTTTCAGATATTTTATATATATGTAACAAATGAAAACAAAATACAAAAGAGAAAAACAAACAAAAGGAGCAAAAAGAAGCCAAAAGGCCATATAGGAATAAAAGATGCCAATGAGCACAATAATAAAAAATATGTCATAGACATACATACTATATGATAAATATTTTTTCTTTTGAGAATATGTTCTCACACAGGAGGCAAAATCAAAAGATGGGGCATGTAAGTCCGACTTGGCATGTAAGTCCTAAACGTCTTGCGAGGGCAAAAACATAAGTCCGACTGGCTATTAATAAGTTCTAAAACTTGTTAATATTCTATGTTCAGAAATGTTTCTCAAGCTAGTTATGCTCATAATAGATATTATATTAGAAAAATCATTCTGAAAATGCTAATCAGAAGTAAAAGATTTAAGTCAAATTAGGGTGACTTGAAATCTCGAAAGTGTCTTGAAGTTGGATAAGATTCTACAGGATTTTTGATTGTGGGACACACTGAAGACATATAATTTAATCAAAACATGATAAATATCACAGCTTATAAGTCTAAGTAAAACTTGAAGTCTAAGTTTAAAATGGACATAATATATTGACAATCAACATAATCAGTCTCATTTATAATAAAGCTGGGTGATAGTTAAGTAAATAATAGAATAGTATGTCACAATTGTTTACGTAAATATGTTTTTCTACTTGTTTTAATTTTATAACATTTTATAAAAATTAAGGGTGTTTGAATAATTGTAAAATTAGTTTAACATAATCATTTTCATAACAAATCAAATGGCTTAAAGGATAAATGAATTTGAAAATATGAAAATTTGAAAAGTTGAAAATTGTTAAAGAAAATTGAACTTGTCACATGCGAAATGTTCAATAAATGCGAAAAGTTCAACAAATGCGAAAAGTTTAAAACATGCGAAAGGTTCAAATGAAGCGAAAGGTTCCAGTGTACGAGAACTCTGACTTCTCGCACGAGAAGTCAGAGTACTATAAATACAAAAATTAAGCGAAAAGTCACTATTCGCATGACAACTTTTAGAAAAATTTCACTCAAAATTCTAAGTGTCAAAACCATTTATACTTTGATTCTCACATCCACTTTGTCGCATTTTGATTCAGTTGAAGCTCTTGGAAGATTAACATTTTGTCTATTTTGTCTTTTTAACTTTTTTGTCATAGTATAGGGACTTATTTTGTAAATATATGTTCCTTTGTTTCTTGATAGTATAAATAGGATATTTTATGTATTGTGCAGGGTAGACTCTTAGACAGAGATAGAGAGAGTTAGAAAAACAGTTAGAACAGAACGAACTGTAACCCTTACACATTGTATCCTGTGCATTTGCTATCAATGAAATCTATTAATTTTTTGATGTAATTGCATGTGTTTGATTACTTTGTGTTTGAATTGATCATTGCATTACTATATCACAGATTCGATCCATTTTGAACCTATCAAATGGTATCAGAGCTTTCGGTTCAGTGATCAGAGCATATCGAAATTGTTGAGCTCTTTGAATCACTTAAAATCTGTGTTGATTGCAATTTGATTGATTAATTGTTGTTTTTAGTTGTGTTTCATCCATAGAAACAGGATTTGAATCACAATTTGGTGTGTAATTCGTTCAGATCTGAGTAATTGATCAGATTTGTGTTCGAATTGTCTTCTTCATTTTTGGACTTCAATTCAATCAGAAAACAGTTTTGTTTTTGTTGTTTGATCAATATGATGATAGAAGATTGTTAATCGATCTACTTACTACCTAATTGGAAGTTTTTAGATCAATTAAACAAGTTTTGAAGAATTTCATAAAGATCTAAGTTTGTTGAAGAGGATGAATAGGGGCTTGAGTTGTGAAAAATTGCTGAAATTGACCAAGTGTTCAGACGCATAACAACTGTTTAGGCGTTTTAGAACAGTTAAGGCGTTTTCAGGTGAGGCGTTTTACAACTGTTGGGACGTTTTGTGACTGTTTGGTCATATTGAGACTTTACTGAAACAAAGAAATTCTAGGCGCAACAGGACTGTTTGGGCATTTGATAACTATTTAGGCGCTTCATCATTGTGCGGGCGTTTGGAAATTATTTGGACGCTTCATTAGTCAGGCGTTTCAGAATTTAACTAAGGCATTCCCTTAGGCATTTCTAGTTCAAAGTTCAGGCATTTTAGAAGTTGCAAGCGTTTGGATATTCAGACTTATCAGCAAACACTTAGAAATTTTTTTCCAAAAACTAAAATCCAAAAATATTTTCATTTCACAGTTTCTGTTTAAAATTTTAAAAACAACAAAAACAATTCATTTTCATTAATTCAAAAATATAAAATGGTTAATGTTAGACCCTGAAAGGATCATACTTGCCAACTTAAGAGGTGGTTGGAGGTTGTTCTGGTTGGATAACATCATTAACAAAAGACAACAGAAGATTACAGAAGACATTATTTACAGAAGACCAAGAAGACAGAAAAAGACTAAGTACTACCCGCATTTGTTAATGCGGATAACTTGTGAACAAATGCTGACAAGTGTTTGTTCACCCGCATTAACAAATGTGGATGAAGACAAGAAATGCTGAACAAGAAGTGTTCACCCACATTTGTCCATGCGGATGAACTGAAGAAATGCTAACAAGAAGCTTTCACCCGTTCATCCGCATAAACTAATGCGGTGAGCAAACATGCTGATCAAATGCTGCTGACTTGTTCACCCGAATAAACTAATGCGGATGAACTAAGTTAATGCTGATTACAAGACAACTAATGCTGATGAAGACTTGTTCATCCGCATGAACTAATGCGGATGAACAACTTACAATGTTTTTACTTATTTTGTACTTAGACTAGATTCTCTTGTATATATTAGGGTTAGTTTAGTCTTTTGTACAGATTATGTGTATGCCTATAAATTGGGCTGCATACCCTAACTTTGTAAGCTTTTGGTCTTAAACAGTTATAACATCAATATTATACATCTATGACTTCTGTGTTCATGTACTGCATTTACTCAAACATTTATTTCAGATTCATCTGTTCTGTAATATAGTGATTCCGCAACTATATTACTGACTCAGCCTGTATATTCGATCCTAGGTTGAGTCACATCAACTGAGAATATCATTCTCAAACCCAATCAATTGGTATCAGAGCCTCGACTCTTGAATTCATCACAAAATCTTCTCAGATTTTGTGTGAAAATCGATTGAACTGTAGACTGAGTTATTTATCAGCAAGATCTATATTTCTGATAAACATACACACTGAAATCGATCACAAAGAAGTGGTACCATATAGATCTGTTGTTGACGAACCTTCACACTCACAAACAACAAAAACATAGAACTCCTTCCGGCTAACAGATCTGAACGTAACAGATCTGGTAAAGACTGTGAACAAAAAATTTAGGGAACAAATCACTGCTCAAACTTAAAATCAACTTAAAACCTTACTCAACCAAGTTAAAATCAGTTTACCTAACATGGACTCTCACAATATTTCTGAAATTGGGCATGCTTCTAAACCTCCTCTGCTTAAACAAAAATCTGAGTTTAAGCAGTGGAAAATTCGTTTTAGAAACTACCTTACAGGTGTAGATCCTGACTACTGGATATCTATTTGCAAAGGTCCCTACATTCCACTTTGTCTAAATGCTGATCAAGCTGCTTAGTACAAAACTGCAAGAATTCCCATTAAGGATCCCAATTTAACTCTTGATGATGAAGAATATAAGAAAATCAAGATTGATCTTAGAGCTTATTCCATTAAGGGGGTGTGGGATGCTCTACAAATCATGTGTGAAGGAAGTAGTGAAGTGACTGAAATTAACAAGGATAAGCTGATAAACCAATATGAAACTTTTCATCACACCAAAGGAGAGTCAATTTCAAGACAACTTCATAGATTTGTTCAACTTGTAAATGATCTTGAAATCATGGGGGTCAATTACAAAGAAAAGGAAATGAACAAGAAAATGCTGCACAGTTTACCAGAGAGCTGGAACCAAAATGTTACTATGTTAAAGAATACCCTTGATTTGTAGAGTACAAGCTTGGATATCATGATTGCAAAAATTGAAGCTCTGGAGTTGGATGATAGGAGTAGAAATCTCAGTGGACCACAAGTCATTGAGGCTTACAAATTTCCATCAGAAACTCATTCTGTTGAGAATGCATTTGTGATTGAAGAAGATGACTTTCTCTCAACTGGTGACCATTCAAAGACAACTGGATTCTGTGCTGCTCAACAACATAAACCCTTATCTTCTGCTCAGCCCACAACAACACCCTACAGTATACCCAATGATCAAAGATCTGAAGAACAGAAGGCTACTTACAATGCCTTTGTTGCTAGCTTTGAAGCCTATCTTGGGGGGAGACTCACATCAGCACACTTGATTCAAGAGGATCTGGAAGAGATTGATCCTGATGATGTTGAAGAAATGGATTTACAATGGCAGATGGCCATGATTGCCATGACAGCAAAGAAGTTCTTTCGTAAAGGGAAGAAACTGAGTCTTGATAAGAATACCAAACTGGGGTATGACAAATCCAAGGTTAAGTGTTTTAACTATGGAATGACTGGTCATTTCTCTCGAGAATGTAAATCTCCCAGGAGAAGCAACACCAACTTTCAAAGACCCACACATGGCTAGCATTCATCTTAACACAATACCAACTTTCAATCAAGCAACACTCATCTACACAAGTAGCAGAATCAGCAACAGCCAATTCAGCAAAGACAACCTCTGCTAACTCATCAATCTCAAGGAAGTAATCAACAAACTTCCAATGCACTTGTCATCAGACAAGATGGAGTTTGTGATTGGAGCTTGTATGCTGAGGAAGTCCAACCACAGTTTCAGAATCATGCACTTATGGCACATATCAATGATGGACCAACTCGAATGCCATCTGAGGTAAAATCCAATCTATGTTCTGAAAAATGTGTTCTAGAAGTACAAGGGTACAGGGAACACAATCACAAATTGGCTAAAAAAATAAGAGAAGAAAAGGTGAAATCAGAGATGTTAAAACAAGAAATGAGAATTTATGAAGTTAAAATCAAATCTCTGTTGTCTGACATGGAAACACTCCATGGTGAAAAGTACACACTTGTGGCTGAAAATAAGAGGTTAACTGAATTGTTGACCAAATCAAAAGCTGAGCAATCAGCTACTGAAATGAAAGTTGAAAAGTTTTAGCTCTCATCTGTCAAGCTGCAAGAGTTACTTGTGTCTCAAAAAGGGGCTAAAGATATGATTGGGATAGGCTACAAAACTTGTCCTGCTCCATATAATGATAACTACACTGTTATGCCTGAGTCACTCACTCAATTAGATAAAAAAGAATCTAAAGTTATTGAAACCAAATCAATGATTTCTCAAACAACAAATCCTCAAAACAAACCAGGTGTTTACATTGAAACTGATAAGGATAAAATCAGATTGGGTCATCCTATCAAAATCAAAGAGTGCTCAGACAAACCTGTGGTTATCAAGAAACCAAAGAGCCTAGTCAAATCAATTATGCCTTTTGTAAAATTTGTTCCTCAAAATCTTAAAGTGAATCACACTGCTGAATGCTCAGTGAAACCATCTGCTGAAAGCAGATCTAATTATGAGATCATATCTTCAAAAAATTCCAGCGAATCAGATAAGGATTCATTGAAATTCAAGGATAAAACCAAAGTTCCCTTAGTCACCAAAGGGAAAACCACTTTTGTACGAAAATCTAAAGTGAAATCTGATTCACCATCTTCATCAAATATCAGACAAGAAATTGGGTTTGATATTTTCAACAAAGAACAGGTAGAACAATTCGATAGGGAAATAAGGCAATACAAAAAGAAGCAGCATCAGTCCATAAAAACAAAGCAAGTCAGAATTGCGAAACAATCTGTTGGCACCCCAAAGTCTGATATGACTTCTGTTTCAAAATTAAAGGACAATCAAATGTACTATGAATTCTGTGATATGACCAATCACAATACAAATGAGTGCTACTTCACTGAGTACTGCTCTATCTGTGACATGAACAATCACTCAACGAAAAACTGTCATTTTAACAAATATTGTTCAATGTGTGATATGACCAATCACAATACAATTGATTGTTACTTTAATCAAAAAGGATTGAAAAGTTTACAAAACAAGCCCATTTCATCAGTTCCAACTGACAAGGTCAGACACAAAAGTCCAACAAACCTAAACAAATCATTGAAGTCTCATCAAAAATATAAAATTAAAGTGATTTCTGACAAACAAAAATCTCTTTAACCTTTACATAAAAATCAAAAGGAAAGGTTTGTATACTCTTCTGACACATAACATGGAATTGATGAAATCAAACCTCAAAGAAGTAACAGAAAAGCATTGAAATCATCTTCCATTAAAACTCAAACAAGAGGAAAATACCAAGAGGTAACAGTGATTGATGAAAAAGGACGACCCAAGACCATTATGGCTTGGGTTCCTTATTCTAACTAGTTCTTTTTGTGCTTGTAGGGTCATTCGTACATGTCCAATAGCTTATGGTACGTGGACAGTGGATGCTCTCGACACATGACTGGAGACAGTTTCGTCCTTCATGACTTCAAGCATGTTCAAGGAACTACTGTGGCATTTGGAGGAGATTCACAAGGTGGTAGAATTACAGGAGAAGGTTCTGTGACAAATGGACTGCTGAGCATTGATAAAGTGAACTACTGCGAGCAAATGAACTTCAATCTGCTCAGCGTGTCTCAGATTTGTGACAAGAAATATTCCACTCACTTCGCTGACTCTCATTGCTACATTCTGAAACCAGGATTCTACATTCCTGAAGAATGGGTTGTCTTGAAGACACCAAGGAAGAATAATACATATGTCTTGAACCTTAATTCTGCTCATCCGTCTGAAGAGACATGTCTTTTGTCTAAAGCATCTGTTGATGAGTCACAACTTTGGCATAGACGTTTAGGACATACGAACTTTAAAAACATGAACAGATTGGTCAAAGGAAACCATGTAATTGGTTTGCCTCAAAAAGAATTCCATTTTGTTGATCACTGTACTGCATGTCTTAAAGGAAAACAACATAAATCCTCACATAAGCCAAAGCTTGTGAACACAAACAATTCTCCTTTGAAGTTACTTCATATGGATCTGTTCGGTCCAACTCATGTCATGAGTATTGGAAAGAAGCACTATTGTTTGGTGATCACAGATGACTTTACACGATTTACATGGGTCTTCTTTTTTACTTCATAAAAACGAGACGTCCCAAATAATAAAACATTTTATCACCAAAATAGAAAATCAACTTGATTTAAAAGTAAAATCCATCAGAAGAGATAACGGGACAGAATTCAAAAACGAGGATCTTAGTTCATTTTGCACACACAAAGGCATTGTTCATCAATTCAGTGCAGCTCGGACTCCATAACAAAATGGAGTGGCTGAAAGGAGGAATAGAACACTAATTGAAGCAGCTTGAACAATGCTGGCAGATGCAAAACTACCTATTACATTTTGGGCAGAAGCTGTCAACACTTCATGTTTTGTGCAAAATCGAACTTTGATAATTAAGGAACACAATAAAACTCCTTATGAACTTCTTTTTCACAGAAAACCTTTTATTGGATTTTTAAAGTCATTTGGATGTCCGGTCTCAATATTGAACACCAGATACCATTTAGGAAAGTTTGCTCCTAAGTCTGATGAGGGATACTTTATGGGATATTCCTCTGTTTCAAAGGCTTTTTGGGTGTTTAATCCAAGATTAAACATCATTGATGAATCCATAAACATTCAATTCAATGAGCACTCTTTTCCCAAATCATCAATCGGTCCTGACTGGTTGTTTGATATTGACTCGTTTACAAGATCTTTTGATTAGTTTAACTTGTCGAATGCAGGATCCTCTGACTCAATGGATAGAAGGACTGATTTTCCTATGATTCCACCTTCTTCTGATAATCAAGCTAATAAGGAAGTGCCTCTACAAGCTGATCCCGTGAGACCAGTTATTCAACATCAAAGTATTTCAACTGAGGCTGATCATAGCTCAATGCCTTCTCCTTCTGCTGAACCATCAACTGAAGTGAGAAATCCTGAACCAGCTTATGCACCAGTTGAAAAAAATAGAAATTCAAATGATGAAAGTATCCAAAGTGCTGCTGAAGCCGAAGATGCTGATCCTTCTGATTCCTTTCATCATTCTCCCACATCACCTCCAAAAGATGCCTCTCACCAAGATGATCTGAATGTCTCCAATCTTGATGTGTCTATTGCTGGTGATTTGATTCCAATTACCAGGACATACAAGAATCATCTAGTGTCCAACATTATTGGTGATTTAGACGAACGGATGACACGAAGCAAATCAAGTATTGAAAACATCTGTTTGTTTTCTTGTTTTTTGTGTCAAACTGTACCCAAAAACATTAAAGAGGCTCTTCAAGACAATAGCTGGATTGAGGCAATGCAAGAAGAATTGCTACAATTCAAGAAACAAGAAGTACGGCAACTGGTGGATCTTCCCAAAGGTCAATACCCTATTGGCACCAGATGGCTATACAAAAACAAGACTCATGATAGAGGGATTGTCATCAGAAACAAAGCAAGGTTGGTAGCACAGGGCTATACATAAGAAGAAGGATTAGATTATGACGAGGTGTTTGCTCCTGTTGCCAGATTAGAAGCCATACGTCTCTTTCTTGCGTACTCTGCATCCATGAAATTCACAGTTTATCAAATGGATGTAAAGTGTGCATTTTTGTATGGAAAGATCTTTGAAGAAGTCTACTTGAGTTAACCACCAGGCTTTGAGGATCCTGATTTCCCTCACAGGGTATACAAGCTTGACAAAGCCTTGTATGGCTTACATCAAGCCCCTCGAAAATGGTATGACTCTGTCATCCTTTCTTCTTGACCATGGTTATGAAAGAGGGAAGATTGACCAGACTTTATTCAGAAAGAGAAAAGGGAATGAGATACTGCTTGTCCAGATTTATGTGGATGATATCATATTTGGCTCCACCAACAAACAACTCTGCAAAGACTTTGAAGATCTTATGCATTCAAAATTTCAGATGAGTGCTATGGGAGAACTCACATTCTTCCTAGGTCTTCAAGTACAACAAACATCCAGTGGAATCTTTATCAACCAGTCAAAATATGTGGAATCCATGTTGAAGAAGTTTCACTTTGCAGACTGTCAGTCCATCAGAAATCATGTTGCTACAAAAGTGAAGATTGGTCCATGCACAGATGGCAAATCTGTGGATCAGACTCTTTATCGATCCATGATTGGTTCGCTCATGTATTTAACAGCCAGTAGACCTGACGTTATGTTTGATGTTTGTGTTTATGCCAGATATCAGGCAGATCCTAAAGAATCTCAGGTGAATGCAGTCAAGAGGATATTCAGATATCTTAAGGGCAAACCTGCTCTTGGATTATGGTATCCTAAGGAAGGAGACTTCAATCTCTATGCATACACGGACAGTGACTTCGGGGGATGCAATTTCAACAGAAATTCCGCATCTGACGGTTGTCAATTTCTTGGTCCCAGACTGGTGTCATGGCAGTGCAAGTAACAGACCAATGTTTCTGTATCGACAGCTGAAGCTGAATACATTGCAGCATCAGCTTACTGTTCTCAAGTTCTCTGGATTCAAAACCAGATGCTTGATTATGGTTATAATTTCTTGCAAACACCAATCCATATTGACAACACTGCTACAGTCTTCATAACAAACAATCCTGTTCAGCACTCAAAAACAAAACATATTGAAATTAGATATCAGTTTTTGAGAGACTGTGCTGAAAAAGGTTTAATCAAGCTGATTCAGACTAACACAGACAATCAGCTAGCTGATTTGTTTACTAAAGCATTTGACCCAAGTCGGTTTGAATTCTTAGTCCAATCAATCGGCATGATTAATCTTGAGTAAAAATCAAAATTTACAAAAAAAAAAAATCAAAAATTCACAAAATTACAAAAAGAAATCAATTTTTGTTGAAGTCCTTAATTTGTACTTCTTTGGGAAATGATATAATTACAGTTGTTATATCATTCACTATGCTTAATTCAATATCTTGAAAGACTGACATGACTTACCTGATATGAGGGTAGGCTCAACTTGGAACAGAAGATAAATGCTGTGATAAACTAAAGATCACATTCAACTGTGAATGCATCATCTCAAAGCATGTAAGTATCTAACCTATCCAAGTGTATGTATGTGTAGTAACCTAAACACACCAGGTCATGATACCTTATGAATTTCATTCACATCAGTTTCTCCTTTGTTTTGCTGAGCAAAGACTTGGGGAAACAAGCACATAGTGCTGATGTCTAGATCCAAAAAGTCTCCTAATATGGAACACATCCAATACAGATGACAAATAAAATAGAATATAACAAAAAGAATCCCAAAGTGGATCACCTTCCAAAGTGAAGAGCAAAAAGAATCCCAATGAGGATCAAACAAAATAAGGATCAGGTAAAAGAATCCCTAAGTTGATCCCCCTTACCAAAATGAATGAGGTTTCATAATATAAATGACCAGGTATTGAAAGTTGTGAAAAAGTTCTACCATACAGTACATAAGGATAGTTGATCTTGCTATGCTTATGAGTGTGAGGTTCATGTTGAATGTTTAATTAAATCAAAACATGATAAAAATCACATGCATTACAATATTGACCAAGCATGAGTTTAAGAGGATAAACATACCTTCAATCAATAAGTTCATGAAAACTTACACTTATGAAAGATAAGATTGATATGATCCTAAAATTTCAAACAATAGTACAAAATTTCTCCATTTATAGATAAGCAAAACAATCAAAATTCTAAAATACTGTCCTTAAATTTTATAAATTTGTGTAAAGTTTTATCCCATATGGATATAAACTTTAGGGGGAGTAGTAAAATTTTAAAATGAAATATTTACAAAATCATGAAATTTGCAAATGTAAAATAGGCAACATTGTTTAAAACCAAAATGGATAGTGTCTGTATGGAAATTATACCATAAACAGCTTCAGAAGATGCACATGGCCCAAAATCTATTAGGAAACATGTATCACATCAAGGATACAAGTCAAACCAAGCAAGAATTAACAATCTCAGAATCTGCTAAATCTTCATAAAGCACCTATAATGTAGACTTACCTTCATAAAATCAGAAACAACTATGCAAAACTAGTCAGATCATCCACTGCAACTACATTAATTTTTGACAAGTTCAAAATTTAATGCGGGTAAGAACATTGGTTAATGCGGGTGAAGGTAACCCTGTCATTTAGCCAATGCGGGTAATTGTTTTTGTACAAGTAAAACTAATGCGGACAACATAGTGTTCTTCCGTATTTGCTACAGTAAATGCGGACAGTCCAACTCATCAGCATATGTACAAAGTATTCTTCTGTATTTGCTACAATAAATGCGGACAGTCCAACTCATTAGCATATGTACAAAGTGTTCTTCCGTATTTTCTACAGTAAATGCGGACAAGTCATATGTTCTTGTGCATTTGATACAGTGAATGCTGATAACTTTGAACCTGTTCACCTGCATTTGCTACAGTAAATGCGGATCGGTAAAATTAGTTCTTCTGCATTCGTTAACAGAATGCTGACAAACTTAGTTTGTTCATCAGCATTTGCTACAGTGAATGCGCCCATTGAAATTCTTATTACCGCATTTGCTACAGTAGTAAAATTTTCTGCACTTGTAAAATTTTGTGAAAATTATGAAATGTATTATAAATACTCATTTAATGTGAGTCATTTAATACTTTTCAAATTTTTGAGTGAACTTTTATAGTGCATTGAGTGCCAGAAAATATTCTTCTTCAAACGTTCAAATCTTCTCTAATCAAGCATCATTGTGTTCGAATCTAACATCAAAACATCCCAAATTGTCAGTTAAATCGAAGTATTGTCTACCACAAGGTGATTATCAGATTCTGAAAACTTCGACTGTCAAATCAAATGTATTGAAATGGAACCCTAATTTTGAGAAATTGTTAAAATGCACTCAAGAGCAATTGATTTACATGAATGATAGAGTTCATTAAAACCAATGATCAGTGTAAACAACAAAGATTTCCTGTGTTTCTAAGAACACCTCAAACATCAATGAACAGGGGATACTGTCTCATAATAATGTTGAAATCAAAACAACAGTTTATGATGTAAATTTTGAACTGGTCTTCATTCAAAATCAAAATTAAGTCAAACAACCTAATGTAACAGTAACAAGCATCATCAATATTTTGACCTAAAAAGTAAAAATTGAACAAATCAAACACAATTCATATCTATTTGAGATATATTGTCCACAATTCTTACTAATTCATTTATATTGTGTGCAGATTACATATGGAAAACCTGACTTGGAGTAAGCTCCACAATATCAGTGGCTTTCTTGACCCTGATGTCCCAGAAGCAGAAGGACTCAGTGACATGATAAGATTCATAACCACTACAAGAGTGGCACATGCCATAACTGTCAGACCTGTAATCTATGAGAATTACATCAGAACATTCTGGGGAATGCTGAAGTTTTGGAAGATGATGGAGAAAAGGTCATCTCTGGAAGAATAACAGAAGATCATACTTTGATAATCTCTGAGCAAACTGTAAGACAATGTTTGCAGTTTGAAGATGATCCTAATTCCCCAACAGAATTTGATGAGGATGATATCATGTCCTTTTTTGCAAACATTGGACATGAAGGTAGTTTTGATGATAAACAGATAGTCAAAGGGTTGGTTGATTTGCAATGGAGATTCCTCATTCATTATGTGCAACACTGCTTATCCAAAAGGAAGACTGGATGGAATGATATACCCTTGACTACATCATCACTTGTTTGTGCTCTCTGCTCAAACAGACCATACAACTACTCAACATATGTATTTAAAGGTATGGTTGCTAATGTTCAAGAAGGAAAAAGAAACATGTTCCTCATGTACCCAAGATTTATTCAGTGCTTAATAAATGAAGCCTTTCCTGATTTGGCATTAGAAGGTCCTGTCCTTGATGTTCCTCATTACAATGCAAAGTCTTACAAGTACATTAAAAAAAGGGATCCAAGAAATTTTTACAGTGGTACTTTCTTTCCACTTTTGCCATGGATGAAACAACAAATTAATCCATAAGATGATGTTCCAGTGGATGAGGAACCAGAACAAGAAGAAGAACATGTTATACTAGAATAAGTACAAGATGATGTTCCTACTGAGGAACCTGTTCATGAAGAGTCTACTGCTCATGATGATGTTACTGATGTTGCACAACAAAGAGATGATCAAACAGTTAAGGAACAGCCCACTGTTGATGAGCATACAGAATTAAATGAAGAAGCATTGAGGCCAATGTCACCATATGTTGATGTAGGTGGTGATCTTCACATTGAGCCTTCAATACATGATGCTGAGATTCATTCCCCTTTTAGGGTTGATCCCATTATATTCTCTCCATCTTCACCCGTTCACATTCATGAAGAACCTTCCAACAGCCCCTCACATGAAGCTATTACTGTTTCTGATCTGGTGAATCTACCAGTTCATCATCTGAATCATCTAGTGATGAAGAGGATAATCAACAATTTGCACCACTACCTGAGAGACAAATGATCTAAGAGGAGGATCCCTCAGAAAGTTTTGATGAATCCGAGATAAACAGACCAGATGAGAAAGACAAGATGATATCTGATCTGATGCACAAAGTTTGCTAAATGGAAAAGACTCTGGATAGAAGGGCAGGAATGATAAGTGATAGGATTCAGGAATTTGATGAAAAGGAGAAAGAACTGAATGAATTAAAAGCCAACTATGATACTGATATGAGAACAAAAGATTAGGAGATCAAACAGTTAAAAGCCTCTTTAGAGATGTCAAGAGAAGAAATCAGTGGTCATGTGGACACTGTGGCTATCCAAACTGTGGCTATGGAAGATCAAGAACACATGTTGGAGATGCAAACAAAAATTATTGCTGATCTAAACAAACAAAATGAGGCTTTGAAGAAAAGAATTGATGAATTAGAACTGATTGCTCAATTAAAGGCTGAATTTGAAAGAGAAGCAACAGAACATGAAGCTGAAGAAACAAATAAGGCAGTCCATTCACAATAGCAAGAAACCAGTGGTGTTAGGGATGATGATAGCTGGGAGATGGTAGTACATTCTGATCCATCTACTGAAAAAGAGGCTATGATGAAAGAACTAATAGATGACATGGACAGATTCTCTTCAAGTGAATTCATTATAGATGAGGAATTCTGGGATTACATCAAAAACATCAAATCCCCTTCTGAGTCTATAGTTGTAATTCCATCACAACCTATGTCAATAGAAGAAGAAATGAGAATGCAGCTTGTTCCTGCTATTGTATGGACTGTTGAACAACAAAATTTAATCAATAGATTTTGTGATGAATTCAAAGTAAAGGAAACAACTGAATTGAACAAACAAGAA
This sequence comes from Flaveria sonorensis, assembly GCA_025506505.1. Taxonomy (NCBI): domain Eukaryota; kingdom Viridiplantae; phylum Streptophyta; class Magnoliopsida; order Asterales; family Asteraceae; genus Flaveria; species Flaveria sonorensis. Next base: position 42,569,603 of record CM046436.1, on the reverse strand, counting down.
GCTGAACAACAAAGAATCACTGCTGAGCTTAAGGCTGTTGAGGAAAAACAACAGGCCAAAACTGATGTAGCTTCAACATCAGGACCAAGAGTGATCACATACACAAGAAAAAGGAAATACTTAACTGAAAAAGCAAAAGGAAAACTTCCTATGGTTGAGGAAGAACAACCCAAGAAGAAAACTAAAGATGATCCTAGGAGTTTGGCAGTAATTGCTAAATTTTTAGATGAACATGAACAAGCTGAGAAGGAGTTGCAACATACTTTGGAAGTGATTATGTTGGAAGAAGGAGAAACTAAAGATGAACAAAAAAAGAAACATGATGACATGAGGAGTCCATCAATTATTGAGCCATCTGTTGAAAGTATGATAGAGAAGGGTAAGACTAATGATCTTATGATTTATGCAATGTTCCTGATCAACCATGGATATGATGTTGATATAGTCTTTAGCATGACTTATGAAAGTATGGTAGAAAAAGTGAGAAAGATGGAGAAGCTTCTTAATCCAACATTTGTGACTGAATATGAAAAAGAAAAGGAAACTACTAAATTAGTCATAAGTATCTCTAAGACAGCAAAGAAGTATGACACTCAAACTGCATATCCTGATCCTTATAGTATTACAGATAAGGAAATGAAGGATTATATGTCTCAACAAGGATTTACAAAAAGAAAGTTGGGGAACATGAAGACTAATTCTCTTAGGGCTGCTATGTTAAGGATGATCAATGACAAGAAAGAAAGACTAAAAGCAATTGAAGAAGAAGTGATTGCCCAGAAGCCCAAAACAAGAAAATCAGCACAAGATGTGCAGTTGACAGTTAAAGATCAAGATGTTCTGGCCCCTATACTTCACAAGAATCCAGAGTGGTTTATTGTGCCTTCTCAACTTAAACTTCAAGAGGGGCTGACTACTGCTGAAATGATAAGAGGGGTATCTACTCCTAGTGGCAAGACAGATGTAAAAATTATTGCCTAGAAGTATGATAGTAACTGGAATATGTTCATGGTGAAGAGGATATCAGGATTAGTCCAATTTTTCACAGAGTACACAGCCTTAGTCAATGCCTTGAAAGTTCATGATTTAAAAGAGTTGGCTGAGCTAGACTTGATTAATCCTGATGGAATGTATAGAGGATATGAATTTGAAGATATTCTAAAGATGTTTAAAAGAACAAAGAACTTCAAATCACTGAAAAGCTATCTGCACCAGAAAAGACAAAACATTCAAGAACCCATTTGACCAAAGAAAGAAAAGAGAAGCTGAAGAGATTGTGTTTCCTGAACTACATGTTAAGCCAACAGAAAGTTTGAAGAGGAAAATGATTGCTGGTACTCATAAAACAAAGCCTATTTCAAATGTGCATTATGATGAAGACACCTTTGATCTAGTAATTGAAAGAAAATAGGAAGGAAAGGAAGCCCTTGAAATAAGAATCTTCAGTGGGTATGAGGTTAGATTGCTAGATGAGTCTTACATTCATTACATCTTTACCAGACACTTCAGAGCTCTCAAAAACAAGGCTGCAGAAGATGATTTAAAGTTTATTTTGAAGTGTGTGAAGATATTAAAGCTGGCTTTTGAGAGAATTAACAACAAGAGAGAACAAAGGAAGAAGAAAAGGCTACCTATGCAGATGGGCAACATTATCAAGTTGGAAGTTGATGCTGATGGTTCACTGGTGATTCATAGAGATGGGTTATCTTCTCTTTCAGTTTGGGAACCCATCTCTTTGAAACAAATGCCCATTGCTGCTATTCATACAATGAGTGAGATGAAGATTCATGTGCTTAGTAGAGAAAAGATGAAGGAAGCTAGGGATTTTTCTAACATGATAAAGGCTATTCTCGATCCATCAATGGCACAACCAGAAACATTAGAAGAAGCTGCTACAACTCTCCTCCCAACATCAGTAAAAAAGAAGACTACATAAGAACACCAACCAGAATCATCACAACCACCATCACCATCACACTCTTGAGGAACCTAGGCAGTATAATCCTTTGGGGGAGTATTGTTAGACCCTGAAAGGATCATACTTGCCAACTTAAGAGGTGGTTGGAGGTTGTTCTGGTTGGATAACATCATTAACAGAAGACAACAGAAGATTACAAAAGACATTATTTACAGAAGACCAAGAAGACAGAAAAAGACCAAGTATAGACTACCCGCATTTGTTAATACGGATAACTTGTGAACAAATGCTGACAAGTGTTTGTTCACCCGCATTAACAAATGCAGATGAAGACAAGAAATGCTGAACAAGAAGTGTTCACCCGCATTTGTCCATGTGGATGAACTAAAGAAATGCTAACAAGAAGTGTTCACCCGTATTAGTTTATGAGGATGAACAAAAGGAAATGCAGCAAGACTTGTTCAATTGCATAAACTAATGCGGGTGAGCAAACATGCTGATCAAATGCTGCTGGCTTGTTCACCCGCATAAACTAATGCGGATGAACTAAGTTAATACTGATTACAAGACAACTAATGCTGATGAAGACTTGTTCATCCGCATGAACTAATGCGAATGAACAACTTACAATGTTTTTACTTATTTTGTACTTAGACTAGATTCTCTTGTATAGATCAGGGTTAGTTTAGTCTTTTGTACAGATTATGTGTATGTCTATAAATTGGGCTGCATACCCTAACTTTGTAAGCTTTTGGTCTTCAACAGTTATAACATCAATATTATACATCTATGATTTTTGTGTTCATGTACTGCATTTACACAAACATTTATTTCAGATTCATCTGTTCTGTAATATAGTGATTCCGCAACTATATTATTGACTCAGTCTGCATATTCGATCCTAGGTTGAGTCACATCAACCGAGAATATCATTCTCAAACCTAGTCAGTTAAGTCTGAAGATTCTGATTCAAGAACTGGTCTCTTAGATTGAAGCATCATCTAAACTCTATTGACACTGACTTGTGGAAGTCAATAGAGAAAGGACCACATATCCCAATTACATTTGATGGTCCTGACAGAGGATTTGTGTATACAAAAGACTCCACAAAACCATATCCAGAGGATGGTTTGCAAGGTGATGACTTAAGAAAGGTTAAGAATGACATCAAAGTTTATTCATTGATGTGTAAAGGGTTACTATTGGAAGTCTTGACTAGACTTGAAGGTTATCAAACTAGTTACACCATGTACAAAGCTTTGAAGATCATCTGTGAAGGTGGTAAAGAGATACAAGATCTCAAAAAGCAGAAAATCAAAAGGCAATTGGAGTTATTTAAGCATCTATCTGGTGAAACAATCAATCAGATGATAAACAGATTTCTGTAATTAACTACTAAGATGTCAGCTGCTTGTATCAAAAATGATCTCAAAGATCTAAATTACAGACTTCTAAATGCTCTTCCATCTTGATGGAAACAGACAGTCACTCTGTTAAAGCATACAGAAAAATTTCCAATGGATCTGGATCTTTTGATTGCCAAAATAGAATCAGTTGAAATTGATGAAAGCTCCAGAAACAATGATAAAGCTGCATCAATGTCTCAGTACAAGTATGTTGCATCTCTAGCTAACATAGTGGAGAATGCTTTTCTGGCAAAAGATGATAACTCACCAGAAGACGAGGGTGATTTGTTTGTTGGAGCTGGTTTCTTTAAAAATCCTTCTTACACAAGTGGTCCTGTTTATACAACTCAACCTCAACCTCAGTCTCCTCCTAAAATTCAAACTCCTAACATCTTCTAACTCTGTTAAAACTAGCAAAGTTAAAGATGTTATTAATATCCTTTTACAGGATGATGAGTCAAAATCTACTTTTACTGCTTTCATGGCAAGTTTTCATGCTTATCAAGGTAGTCATTTAACTCAATTAGATCTTCTTTTGTAGGATTTGTTTGAGATAGATCCTGATGATGTAGAAGAGATGGACTTGAATTGGCAGATGGTAATGATTGCTTATAGAACTAAAAAACACTCATATGTTAACAGGAATTACAAGCCAAGTGCAAACAAAACTATTGGCTTTGATAAATCAAAATCAAGGTGTTTCAACTGCAACAGTTATGGTCATTTCTCAAGGGAATGTAAAGCTCCTAGAAATCAAGGTGGAAATGGTCAAGCAAGTTCTAGCAGTCCTAGCAATCAAAGATACCAACAGCAGTCTTAGAAGAACTTTCAAAAGCCTTATCAAAGTCTTCCTATGCCAGAACTTAAAGATGAATCAAAATCATCTAAAGAGCCAAAGAAAGCTCTTGTTGTTAGCATCAAAGATGGCTATAACTGGAGTGCTTATGTTGAACAATTCACAACTGATCTAACATCTGGTTTAGCTTTTGTTGCAGATGCTTAAAATGAAGATTGGTCTGAAGAAAATGATCCAAAGGCTGATAGTGATTTAGAAAATGATGATGAAGATTATGATTGGAGTGACAAATCTTACCCAAAGAGGATTAAGAAGAAATTGCACTCATGACTCAGTCTGAACAACCAAAGGTTGAGCATCCATCATCTGACTCTAAGACTTGATCTTCAAGTTATCCTGAAATTCCTGTTGAAGTCAGAGAGAAAATGTGCACAAAAGCATGTTTTTATCAAGTTAAGCTTACAGAACATAATCATTTAAGATCTATGACAAACTTAAACAAGAAGAAGTAATGCACAACCAACTGAAAAATGATCACAATGTCTCTGATGAAAAGATCCTATCTCTACAAACCTCGTGGAACAAAACTCTAAAAGAGCTTGAACTCATTAAAAACAACTTGAGGAGATGACTAAAAATTTAGAAGAGGAAAAAATAGCTCATGCTACAACTCAGGTGAATCTAGCTAAAGTTAAAAGTTCTAAAACAATTGTAGAACAGCTGGTGAGTGAGAGGAAAGAAAAAACAAGATAGGTCTAGGTTTTACACATGAACCAATGCCCGACTCTATCACAAACACTCTGCCAGATAACTTAACACACATGATCACTCACCTAAAAACAAAGCTAAGCTAAAAGCATTTCAAATAAGAAGAAGAATTCTGAAAGTGATGAAGAGAAAACCAATGCTGAAATATTTGAGGAACAATATTCTGAAAAGACTAAAAACGTTCATCTTGTGAAAGTTAAATCTTATGAACCACGACCAAAGAATAAGAAAATGGTTGTTCCCAAAGAGGATGTTGTTGAAGAAATCATTGTTAAGAATGAAAAACAAAACTCAAACAATAAAGAGAAAGCAAAACTAGATGAAGTAACATCTGAAGATTCATTCTAATATGGATTAAACAATATAGACTTCATCAAATGGTAGAAAGAACAAAAAGATAAAGAAAATGCAAAAGAGTCTTCTACTGAAGATGTTCAATCCCAAAGCAAACAAAGATCATTAAGATCAATAAATCTATTGGGTTCTTACAAGTTTTAACAAAAATGTTTAACCATTTTAAACAACAAAACACAGCGGATATAAGGGTGTTAAAACTTGTTTTAGAATTTGAAAATAAACATTTATATGTTCAAGAAAACAAACCCAAGAACAAGGATCATATATATATGTGAAAAGAAATGCTATCAAAGAAAACAACCATAGGATGTTCTTGAATACTACTTTTCAAGAACAAGGCAATACGAGATGGATGAAAAGAAGAAGATGATGCTCTTGAACGTGTAGTCTTCAAAGGAGAAAACCACAAGATTGTATACCCACAAGCTCTTGCAAATACCCAACTTGTTAGGAAGTCTTAACACCAAAACTTCTTCAAGAAAACCCTCTTAGATCCGAAAATTGCTAGGAGAAAGAAGAGAGAATGGAAGTATCTTGCATGTATATGAGAGAGAGAGAGAGTTGAGTGTATTAGTTGAATAAGTTAATGTCTTGCATAAAACAAGACAAAGGAATACCAAGGCCAACCACCAAGGGGTGGCCGAAATTGGGTTCAAAAATGGGTTCCCTCCCATTTTGAAAACTCCCTTTTTAATTCACTGTTAATAACTAATTAAGTTATATAATAACCAATTTTAATTTTATAACTTAAACTGTGACATCCGGTAATTTTCCGTTACCAAACTCCGTTTGTTCCGTTAAGTCTTGCATACACGTGTCGGGAGCACACACTAGTTGTCGTTGAACGTTGGTGACTTAACAGTAATCAGTAATGTTAAATTGATGATAACTAAGTTAACAATGTGATTATTAAGTTATGCTTATGTGATTTAGATGTTAACTGTAATTTTATCGCGTAACGTGAAAACGTGCATATTTATTTCGTGTGTTTTGTGATAAATGGGAATTATGCATGATTGTTATTTGTGATTAATAATAATTGTGTTTAGTAGTTAAAAACTATTTAAAAACTATTCAAAAAGCCTAATCTTTATAAAATACAAATTATAAGGGTTAAAAGGGTAATTATCATTAATAAAATTTAATCAAAAACCAAAATCCCAAACCCTAACCACCTACGGCCGCGACTTCATCCCCTCTCCCTCTCCCTTTGCGATTTCGGCCAAGAACACCAACAAAGCCACGGATTTGATCGATTTCAAGCATCACAACAAGTTAGAATCATCAATTGCAAGCCATTACACGTTTAAAGGTTAGATTTTTGTATGATTTGATGATTGTTCATGATTGGCCGAAAGTTCCATGCGAATTTTGCAATTGATGGTCGATTACATGTTGTTTGTTGATGTTAATGTGTTTGTTAGATAGATTACATGTTAATTAACGTCAAGTATGCAATAAAGGTTGAATTTTTACGAGTTTTTATGGGATTTACATTAAGGCCGAAACCCTAGTTCGAATATTGCAATTGAAGGTCGATTTTTGGTTGTTTGTTGATGTTATTATGTTAGTTAGGTTAGATTGATGCTAGTTAACGTCAATTTGCAAGAAAGCTTCGATTTTGATTTATGGTTCATAGGTTACTAATAATAGTAACTTTATTTTGCATGAATTGATGATTGGATGATGTATGAATGTTATGGATGTGTTTGTGATGATGATTAGATGCTAAGTTGATGTTATGAACAATTGAAATCAAGAAGATGTGTTATAGTTCATACATTGCTAAAAATAGTAACTTTTGGTGTTGAATGTTGATGAATCATGATGATTAAGTGTTGTTGATCATGTTTAGATGTGGTCATGGACTTGAATTGGTATATAATTGATGAATTCATGAATGTAGTGTGAGTTTGATGAATTTGGGATGAACTTTCCCAAAAGGGAAACTTTAATTGTGCAAATCCTTGAATTGGATGATTTGAGCATGTTTGGGATATTAGGATCATGCTAGTGTGTTCATGGATGGTTTCTAAGGTGATTAAATGTGTTGTATAGGTTATATGAATGTTGATTTGGTTTGTTACCTGTTTTGGCCTGTTGTGATTCGCATGACTTGTATGACAATTGGTTGTATGATGATCTAGGTAGTACATGTGGTTAATGATGTGCTATATGTAATCAAGTTGTATGTTGATCATGTATGACATACTGTTGTGTTAGTATTAACGAATTATCACCTATAATGTCACCAACGGGTCAAACGGGTCAACTGGGTCAAATGTGTCTTGTCTTTCTTAAACCTTGAGTTCCTTGGTTTGTAGAGCACTTAGGGTTTCGTGTTGATTTTGTATACACGTACTTATGTACTCTTGTGTTCTAGGTGACCTTTGAAGGTTGTCTTTTTCTTTCAAGTTAAGCTCTAGGTTAATTCTTGCGCGCATCAGGTGAGTTCTTGCCCCACTCATTTTACATCATCTCTTTTGGGGGAGATAGCATACTGTTGATCACAAACGCTTTTATTTATGAGTGTGTATAATATTGATATAGTGTTGTTTACCATGGAAAGCCCTCACACTTTCGGATTGTTAATATTGAATAGCGGGGAAATCTTGGGTAGTACTACTGGGTCTGACGAGCCCCACCTGTGCGACTCGAGGTCAAACGGGTGCAATTTTGTCCTAACACATATTCGTCACGACCTGGTAAGTCGTGACGGGAGGCAACAAACGTAACACAGTCAGCTTCGATCGCGAAATCACTATGATTAATATTTTTATGTTAATAGACTAGCTATCTATTGCAATACACTACTTATGCTCTGGAAACTGTTGATTGGTTTATATTTTAACGCAAACTCTTGAACTCACCAACCATGTGTTGACTTGTTTAGTATGCTATTCTCAGGTTAAGGTTGCCAGTTGCCTAGGAGCACGCACATCAGCATTGTTGTGTTATCTACATTGTTTGTTTACACATTTGGGTTTATTTTCCTATTAAACATTTGTGTTTGGGGCGCGTATGTTTTGCGCATTCTCTTTACCTACTACTTGTTTTGGGTTTTCTAGTTTTAAAAACGCTTCCGCAGTATTTTAAACGTTAACTCTGGTTTTGTTTATTTATCATATAGAGTCGTTCTTGGTAACTAATGACTAAGATCCTGGTATGTCACGCGCCTCGCGGTAAAACCCCGCTCGCGGATTTTGAGGGTGTGACAGATTGGTATCAGAGCCATTGGTTATAGGGAACTAGGTTGCATACACACACTAGACTATAACCGCACAGTTGTTAGTTACTTATCGCTTACTCTCCTTACTGTATACTCATTGGCATACGCAACACGTACTTCGCAGCATGGCATCGTCGTCCAGGAATTTAGGCAAGAGACCTACACGATCTGAGTCACCTCCTACCTCTCCCGTACCTGATAGGGGATTTAACTGGCCTCGACATCCTTATCCTCCTAGCGAGATAGACTGGGATCAGCCTTTCATACCTCCTGAGCTCGATCCTCCGCGTAACTGGGATTTCTACCCCACTTACATAAACCGTATGGCTTATAGAGAGCGCGTACCACCAGTAGCACCTACACGACCTAGGACTAGGTCATCAACCGCCTCTACTTTGCCTACACTTCCTACCTTGAGCATCCCTCTGGAGCAGGCATTTGCAGCTTTGGTAGCCACACTGGACACAGAGCGACAGCGAATTAGAGGACTCACTGATGAGAACTCTGCATTACGATCTGAGATGCGTCAGCTGCGTTTCCAGGTAGATACGCTTCAGGAGCGACTTTCGATGGGCATTGGTGGACATCATACTCTGGCAGGCAACGTGGTAGCACTTAGTGAGCGCATGGACGCACAAGATCACCATAATATGGAGATCGATAATAGGTTCGCTGAGTTAGAGGCACAGCTAGCAGCACTCCAGATTGCTGAAGCTCCTACACCTTTGGTGGACCCTGATGAGGAAGACCCAGAAGAAGAACCCGAGGAAGCCCCCGAAGAAGAACCAGTAGAGATGGATGAGGACAGTGACGGATCTGACGTACTGGACTGATCCTACCTTTTAAATGACTTGGACTATGTAGTGTTTCTTTTTTTGAAACCTATGTGGGAAGGGTTGTTTCCCACCCAACTGACAAACTTAAATTTTGACATTGATGGAATATTTTGTGACTCAATTGCAAATTATTTATCTTTGATTATTATTTCTGTTATAAATGTTGTGGTTGTGGTGAATGCATTATTTCTTATTGTTTACTATACCTTGATGAGATTAATGTGTTGGATGTTACTCATTATTGTAATTGTGAATTTTAAAGTGAAATATGGACGCACGTGGAAGAGGACGTGGGCGTGGTCGTGGACGTGGCGCCAGAGGCCGTGGAGCCGGAGCCATAAACATGACGCCTGCGGAATTGGCGGCATTAATTAATGAACATGTTCAGGCGGCAGTGGCTGCTGCCCAACCGGGACAACCAGCAGGTAAATGATAACAAGAGGTTAAACTGATTATCCTAGTTATTTGTCTAGGATATCTGACTAATGTTTGGGTTGTCAAAACAGGACCACCACCATGTACCTACAAGTCCTTCATGGACTGTAAACCCCATACCTACAGTGGACGGAAGGAGCTGTAGGGCTTGTAAGGTGGTTTGAGAAGACAGAGTCTGTCTTTGCGAAATGCAACTGCCCGCCTGCTGATCAGGTGAAGTATGCCACCGGGACATTGGAAGGCGCAGCACTTTCCTGGTGGAATGCCCAGGTGCAAATGCTGGGTCAAGCCATGGCCAATGAACTACCTTGGGATGAGTTTAAGGGAATTATGACTGAAGAATACTGCCCCCGAAATGAAGTGCAGAAACTGCAGATTGAGTTCTGGCAACTCAAAATGCAAGGCTCAGAAATTGAAGCCTACACGACTCGTACTCATGAGTTAGCCACTTTATGCCCAGGGATGGTGAATGAAATGCACAAGAGGGTGGAGCATTATATACGGGGATTGGTGCTCGAAATTCAAAGTATGGTAACTGCCTCTAACCCCACTACCATACAACAAGCTATCCGAACAGCCCACAGGCTGACTGATCAAGCAGTCGAGCAAGGTCGATTACCTAAGCGGAGCGCGGTGGCAAGCATGCCCGACCAGAAACGCAAGTGGGATGGTTCAAGCAACAAGGGATCGTCATCCAGTAGCCAATCTCAACCTCGACAACAGCAGCAAAGTCAGCAACAGCAACGGAAGTTCGATAACAACCGAAGCTTCAACCAGACGACTCCCTCAAATCAAGGACCCGGCGGGTATGGTGGAAGACTGCCAAAGTGCAACCGGTGTAACTACCACCATGTGGGTCGATGTGATAACTTCAAGTGCCAACGTTGTGGGAAGATTGGTCATGCAGCCAAAGACTGTCGGGGTGAACTGATGAAGAAGCCACAACAATCACAAGAAACTCCGAAAGGTTGTTTTGAATGCGGAAAAGAAGGCCATTACAAACGCAACTGTCCCCAGCTTAAGAGGAATGGTAATGGTAACAACAACAATAACAACAACAATGGTAATGGCAACAACAATGGAGGCAATAACAACAATGGAGCCAAAGGAAGAGCCTTCGTCATTGGCTCAGGTGAGGCTCTAAACGACCCTACAACAGTAACTGGTAAATTTTCAGTTAATGGTTGTTTTGCTACTGTATTATTCGATACCGGAGCCGATAGAAGTTTCGTGTCCACTAGGTTCTGTAGTCTTTTAAGTGATATGCCCTCAGCCTTAGAATCTAAATACACCGTAGAGTTAGCTGAGGGTACACAGATTCACGTAACGCATATTCTTAGAGACTGCAAGATAGAGCTTGCTGGTCATACATTCACCATAGATCTCATGCCTGTTACGTTAGGAAGTTTTGATGTGGTAGTAGGCATGGATTGGCTTTCCGATAAACAAGCAGAAGTCATATGCCACGAGAAGATCATACGGATTCCCCTTGGTGAAGAAGTCCTTACGGTCAGAGGTGATAGGAGTGGTGCGGTGATAGGCATCATCTCGTTTATGAAAGCACAGAAGTTGTTACGAAAGGGTCGACTAGCCATATTGGCACTCGTCACAGATAAACAGATCGAGGAAAAGAAGATAGAGGATATCCCCGTAGTTCGTGAGTTTCCTGAGGTGTTTCCGGAAGACCTGCCTGGATTACCACCTCATCGTCAAGTTGAATTCCAGATTGAGTTGACTCCAAGAGCCGCTCCAATTGCGAGAGCACCGTACCGATTAGCTCCGAACGAACTGCAGGAATTATCTGCTCAACTACAAGATTTGTTGGATAAAGGGTTCATCCGACCGAGTTCGTCGCCCTGGGGAGCGCCAGTTCTATTTGTGAAGAAGAAGGATGGTACATTTTGAATGTGCATTGACTATAGGGAACTGAACAAGGTTACTATCAAGAATAGATATCCCTTACCTCGTATCGATGATTTGTTTGATCAACTGCAAGGATCAAGCTATTACTCTAAGATTGATCTGAGGTCTGGGTATCATCAGCTGAGAGTTCGAGAAGAGGACATCTCGAAGACTGCTTTCCGTACACGATATGGTCACTATGAATTTTTGGTCATGCCATTTGGGTTGACGAATGCACCAGCAGTATTCATGGACCTCATGAATCGCGTGTGCAAACCCTATCTTGATCAGTTTGTTATCGTCTTTATTGATGACATACTGATATACTCAAGGACCGAGGAAGAACATGAGAAGCACTTACGTTTAATCTTGGAATTACTTAGAAAGGAACAACTGTACGCAAAGTTTTCTAAGTGTGATTTCTGGATACGTGAGGTACAATTCTTGGTCATATTGTCAACGAGAAGGGAATACATGTTGATCCTGCTAAGATTGAAGCGATAAAGAATTGGTCTGTTCCTAAGACACGAGTGAGATACGACAATTCCTTGGATTAGCGGGATATTATCGACGATTCATTGAAGGATTCTCTAAGATTGCACAACCTCTCACAGCCTTGACTCACAAGGGAACGACGTACAAATGGGGTGAGAGTCAGGAATCTGCTTTTCAGTTGCTGAAACATAAATTGTGTAGCGCACCAATATTAGCGTTACCGGATGGTAGTGATGACTTCGTAGTCTACTGCGACGCTTCTATTCAAGGACTTGGATGCGTCCTGATGCAGCGGGATAAAGTGATAGCATACGCCTCTAGACAATTGAAGATTCATGAGAAGAACTATACCACCCATGACTTGGAACTGGGTGCGGTAGTTTTTGCCTTAAAGATCTGGAGACATTACTTGTACGGTACCAAATGCACCATCTACACCGATCACAAGAGTCTTCAGCACATCTTTGAGCAAAAGAGTTGAACATGAGGCAAGACGCTGGGTGGAATTGTTAAACGACTATGATTGTGCTATTAAGTACCACCCAGGGAAAGCAAATGTAGTTGCTGATGCGCTGAGTAGAAAAGAGACTGCTAAACCTCGACGTGTGCGAGCTCTGCAACTAACGATTAGTACGCAATTACCTGAACAAATCCGAGAGGCTCAAACAGAAGCTTTGAAAATAAAACATTGGGTCTGAATCGTTAAGGGGTATGGAAAAACAATTGGAAGTAAAAGCGGATGGAATTCGTTACTTCATGGATAGGCTATGGGTACCTCTACACGGAAATCTGAGAGACTTGGTCATGAGTGAGGCTCACAAGTCCAAGTATTCTATACATCCTGGATCTGACAAGATGTACCACGATTTGAAGGCGCACTATTGGTGGCCTAACATGAAAGCAGATGTAGCTACTTATGTGAGTAAGTGTCTGACCTGCTCGAAGGTTAAAGTGGAGTATCAGAAACCATCTGGTCTACTACAACAACCGAGATCCCTATGTGGAAGTGGGATCAAATATCAATGGATTTTATTACTAAGTTACCTCGCACTTCTACGGGTTGTGATACAATATGGGTTATCGTGGATCGATTAACAAAATCTGCTCATTTCCTAGCGATAAAGGAAACAGATAAGATGGAGAAGTTAACCCGACTTTATCTGAAGGAGATCGTTTCGAGGCATGGAGTACCAATCTCAATTATTTCTGATCGCGATTCTCGTTTCACATCACACTTCTGGCAGTCGTTGCAGAAAGCTTTAGGTACGCGATTGGATATGAGTACTGCTTATCATCCACAGACTGATGGTCAAAGCGAGCGTACTATACAGACTTTGGAGGACATGTTACGTGCTTGTGTGATTGACTTCGGGAATAACTGGGAAGTTCACCTACCATTGGTGGAATTTTCTTACAACAACAGTTATCACACTAGTATAAAGGCAGCACCATTTGAAGCTTGTATGGGAGAAAGTGTAGATCACCAGTTTGCTGGGCTGAAATTGGTGATAGTCAATTAACGGGTCCGAGTTAGTACACGAGACAACTGAGAAGATTGTTCAGATAAGAAACCGCATGGCCGCAGCACGAGACAGACAGAAAAGCTATGCTGACAAACGACGAAAACCTTTGGAATTTCAGATAGGTGACAAAGTTTTATTAAAAGTCTCACCGTGGAAAGGCGTAGTTCGGTTTGGTAAGCGAGGAAAGCTAAATCCGAGATACGTTGGACCATTTGAGATAGTGGAAAGAATTGGTCCAGTGGCCTATCGACTAGCCTTACCTGATTCATTGAGTGGAATCCATGATGTATTCCATGTTTCAAACCTAAAGAAATGTTTAACGGATGAAACGATGGTCGTACCACTGGAAGAAGTTCAAGTAGATGAAAACTTGCTTCATTGAGGAACCGGTCGAAGTGATGGATCGTGAGGTGAAAACGCTTAAGCAAAGCAAGATACCCATCGTCAAAGTTCGTTGGAACTCGAGACGTGGACCAGAATTCACGTGGGAACGTGAAGATCAAATGAAGCTTAAGTATCCTCAGCTATTGAAAGGACGATGCCAGCCGGCGAAGGTATTGATTAAATTTCGGGACGAAATTTCTTTCAACATGGGGATGATGTGACAACTCACACGATTTCGATTTCCTTGTGCCAATGCAGTAGACCAGTGATGGAACACTCACCATGTAACGCAATTTTCGGGACGAAAATTCTTTCAACATGGGGATAATGTGACATCCGGTAATTTTCCGTTACCAAACTCCGTTTGTTCCGTTAAGTCTTGCATACACGTGTCGGGACACACACTAGTTGTCGTTGAACGTTGGTGACTTAACAGTAATCAGTAATGTTAAATTGATGAACTAAGTTAACAATGTGATTTTTTTTATGCTTTATGTGATTTATTGTTAACTGTAATTTTATCGCGTAACGTGAAAACGTGCATATTTATTCGTGTGTTTTGTGATAAATGGGAATTATGCATGATTGTTATTTGTATTAATAATAATTGTGTTTAGTAGTTAAAAACTATTTAAAAACTATTCAAAAAGCCTAATCTTTATAAAATAAAAAATTATAAGGGTTAAAAGGGTAATTATTAATAAAATTAATCAAAAACCAAAATCCCAAACCCTAACCACCTACGGCCGCGACTTCATCCCCTCTCCCCCTCCCTTTGCGATTTCGGCCAAGAACACCAACAAAGCACGGATTTGATCGATTTCCAGCATCACAACAAGTTAGAATCATCAATTGCAAGCCATTACAGTTTAAAGGGTAGATTTTTGTATGATTTGATGATGTCATGATTGGCGAAAGTTCCATGCGAATTTGCAATTGATGGTCGATTACATGTTGTTTGTTGATGTTAATGTGTTTGTTAGATAGATTACATGTTAATTACGTCAAGTATGCAATAAAGGTTGATTTTTACGAGTTTTATGGGATTTACATTAAGGCCGAAACCCTAGTTCGATATTGCAATTGAAGTCGATTTTTGGTGTGTTTGTTGATGTTATTATGTTAGTTGAGGTTAGATTGATGCTAGTTAACGTCAATTTGCAAGAAAGCTTTGATTTTGATTTATGGTTCATAGGTACTAATAATAGTAAACTTTATTTTGCATGAATTGATGATGGATGATGTATGAAGTTATGGATGTGTTTGTGATGATGATTAGATGCTAAGTTGATGTATGAACAATGAAAATCAAGAAGATGTGTTATATTTCATACATTGCTAAAAATAGTACTTTTGGTGTTGAATGTTGATGAATCATGATGATTAAGTGTTGTTGATCATGTTAGATGTGGTCATGGACTTGAATGGTATATAATTGATGAATTCATGAATGTAGTGTGAGTTTGATGAAATTGGGATGAACTTTCCCAAAGGGAAACTTTAATTGTGCAAATCCTTGAATTGGATGATTTGAGCATGTTGGGATATAGGATCATGCTAGTGTGTTCATGATGGTTCTAAGGGATTAAAGTGTTGTTTAGGTTATATGAATGTTGATTTGGTTTGTTACCTGTTTTGGCATGTTGTGATTCGCATGACTTGTATGACAATTGGTGTATGATGATCTAGGTAGTACATGTGGTTAATGATGTGCTATAGTAATCAAGTTGATGTGATCATGTATGACATACTGTTGTGTTAGTATTAACGAATTATCACCTATATGTCACCAACGGTCAAACGGGTCAACTGGGTCAAATGTGTCTTGTCTTTCTTAAACCTTGAGTTCCTTGGTTTGTAGAGCACTTAGGGTTTCGTGTTGATTTTGTATACACGTACTTATGTACTCTTGTGTTCTAGGTGACCTTTGAAGGTTGTTTTTCTTTCAAGTTAGCTCTAGGTTAATTCTTGCGCGCATCAGGTGAGTTCTTGCCCCACTCATTTTACATCATCTCTTTTGGGGAGATAGCAATGTTGATCACAAACGCTTTTATTTATGAGTGTGTATAATATGATATAGTGTGTTACCATGGAAAGCCCTCACACTTTCGGATTGTTAATTATGAATAGCGGGGAAATCTTGGGTAGTACTACTGGGTCTGACGAGCCCCACCTGTGCGACTCGAGGAAAAGGGTGCAATTTGGTCCTAAAAAACATATTCGTCACGACCTGGTAAGTGTGACGGGAGGCAACAAACGTAAAACAGTCAGCTTCGATCGCGAAATCACTATGATTAATATTTTTAGTTAATAGACTAGCTATCTATTGCAATACACTACTTATGCTCTGGAAACTGTTGATTGGTTTATATTTTACCGCAAACTCTTGAACTCACCAACCATGTGTTGACTTGTTTAGTATGCTATTCTCAGGTTAAGGTTGCCAGTTGCCTAGGAGCACGCACATCAGCATCGTTGTTGTCTACATTGTTTGTTTACACATTTGGGTTTTTTTCCTATTAAACATTTGTGTTTGGGGCGCGTATGTTTTGCGCATTCTCTTTACATACTACTTGTTTTGAGTTTTCTAGTTTTAAAAACGCTTCGCAGTATTTAAACGTTTAACTCTGGTTTTGTTTATTTATCATATAGAGTCGTTCTGGTAATAATGACTGAGATCCTGGTATGTCACGCCGCCTCGCGGTTAAAAACCCGCTCGCGGATTTTGAGGGTGTGACAATAA